>JAODLC010000113.1:7819860-7829886 GCA_026781145.1 Hippopotamyrus pictus
TTTCTCCCCCCCCCCCCCCCCCCACAGACGTTAATTGGAGATACTGAATTGTGTGTGTGAGAGTGAATAGTCTGTTTGTGTGCCCTGTGATGGGTTGTTGTTCCATGCCTTGTGCCCACAGCCTCTGTGATTGGCTCCAGACCCACTGCGACCCTGAATAGGGCAAGTGGTTACAGAGAATCGATGGATTGATTGTCCAGTAGACTGTAAGTGCACTTGCCATATAATCAAATGCAGCCAAGAACAAGATCACCCTACAGTTACAACTGTTCACGTACACAGTCAAATTTTTGAAAAGGACCATTTCAGAAAATGTACTTGATCCTTAACCAACAAGTTAAAGGCGTGGAGGGGATGATCTATCTGGCAAAGCATGTGTTACTGGTAAGAGTCAATTAGTAGTATGTTAATTAATGGCATAACCTGGGATAATTACCCTATGAAAAGTAAAGAAATGTAAGACACATGAAAAGAACTTGACCATGACCCTGAACGTGCTTTTAAATCGGCTCCCCTTGAAAACTGACAAAAGGTAAAGTGTATTTTTCATCATTATTTACAGTGAACCCAATTTAGATTGTTGTTGCTTAGTTGATGGTTTGCTGCCTGCAGCGGAGGGGGGCGCACAGGGAGCTGCTGGGCTGGACCTGAGAAGTGAATGTCTGCTCCGAAGCACTGCAGTAGCAGAAAGACACTATAGACAAGGGGTTTCCAACTCCAATCCTGAGGACCTACCATCCAGAATGTTTTCTATCCTACCTGGTTTCTGATGAGCTACACCTGTTCCTGGTATTTACCTGAGAACAGGTGTGGCTCATCAGAAGCCTAGGAGGACAGAAAAGCTACTAGATAGTAGCTCTCCAGGACTGGAGTTGGGTGACCCCCGTTATAGACCTCGTGGAGATGGAGAATGCTTTAGCAGTCTAAATATGCAAAAGCACTCCCCATCTAATAATATCCCTGAAAGTAAGACAAATAGTTATTTGTAGGCGTCGGTTCAGTTCAATTCAGTTAAATAAAATAAACGTAATCGCCGCTCTCAAATTTTCGCCACTAGAGGGAGACACCAGCACACAAACTAGCTGCTGCTGGTACTCTTAATAGCTGTAATCAATAAAGCTATTATTGTAATTCTTGGTAATAACGACTGCAATTAAATTATAATTATGTGCTTCAGAGTCCAAATATTTTTTATAACCCATTATATCCCAACCCTGTGCTGGATAAACGGCTGTAAAATGGACGTATGGATGACTTATTGTAAAGTAGTAGTATGTATCATAGTGATCGCTAATACGTTGGCCAAGTATTTTTTTATATTTTATTTTTAAACTTTATAACAGATTTTCGAACAATTTTTCTGAAAATACAAAATAAACCAAAATCCACAAACAGTATATGTATATAAACCAAAAAATAGGGGAAAAAAAAAAACCCACAGCAACAACATTTACTGGAACAAGCACCAGATACAGTAAAAAAATACACACCTAAGACAAAGCTACAGACCTAAACAAAATATTAAACCTGGAGTGGAATAAACAAATAGCATACATTTCAACTTTTAAAAACATAAGTGAGGAAGGGGCCCCAAATTTTATCTGGCCAAGTATTTTGAGAGATTTTTTACAAGGACCTTTTATAATCTCTTTCTGAATGGTAATAATGGCTGATCAGGGCCCGTGTTCCATCCCGCCCCCTACGATGAGCAGGTTAACAGCCGCTTGGTCCCTCCACCCCGTGGACATAACAGAATACTCATGCTAGATGATCTACATGCATGTTACCTCAATAATGGAATCAGCTACCCAGCTCCATCCAGTCTGCAAAGTCCCTCACAACTTTCAACATATGATTTAAGGCTCAACTTAAGACTCGTCGTTTTCCCCCAAACAAACTTCATCCTGTTCAGGCTCACTTGTCCAGTGCAGGGGTGGCCAATCTTATCCGCAAAGGGCCGGTGTGTGTGCAGGTTTTTGGGATAACCTGTAGGTCAGCTGTTCAAACACAGGTGTGAGGACTCTTCAGCCAATCAGTCCTCTAATTTGTGACCTAATTAGGGAGTTCCAGCGAAAACCCGCAACGGCCCTTTGCGGATTAGATTGGCCACCCCTGGTCTAGTGTCTGTCATTCACCTGTTTACATGTTCCATTGTTTGGCACTATCTGATGCTACTAGACACTCTTACATTTGCTGCATGTTACACTTAGTTTCTTGCTAGCTTCTCTCTTGGGAGATATTTGTTTGACGGCCGTATGCATGGGCGACTCTAGGCTCTTCTCCCTGGGGGAGTAAGAAGAGAAAGCCCAACCAGTCATTTGTCCAGATAAATTAACTTGTAAAAAAAAATCAGAAATACATTTAAAATAAGCTATAATTACCCGAACCTCATTTTAGAATATAACTTTACAATACAATACTTAATATGTTGACGTAGCATTATCAACTGACCACTAAGGGGCGCAATTGTACCCTAGCATTGTATGCTGCCTCAGTGTTTCAGCTAATATCAAGTTCATAGCATTTATGTTTACAAACGCAAGGTTTTTAATGTGTCCTCTTGCTACAGCTATCTTGCACTTGTTTCCCATCAGTTACTGAATGTTTTATACATGTTACTCGCATGTTTTATACAGTCACTGGCCACTTTATTAGGTACACCTGTTCAACTACTCGTTGACAGTGTAGAGGTCAGAAGCTTCAGTTATTTTTCAGATCGAACACCAGAATGGGGAAGAAATGTGATTTCTGTAACTTTGAATGCGGCGTGGTTGTTGGAGCCAGATGGGCAGGTATAAACTAACCCAGGCAATCCTCTTTCTCTAATATCATTCATGGACATATTGGTAATTACCCCCTGGCTCAGTCAGTCCCCGAGTTCTTTTCCTCTGCAAAGTGCAAGGAGTTTGTTCAATGAAACAACTCAAAATATTATGTAAGGCATTACCTGCCCCCTCTTCAAAAGTGAAAACTCGGTAACTCTGCAAGCATAAGATAACCATGGTCACCATGCCAGAATTCTATGCCATAGACTGTAAAACCCTCAAGGAAATATTGCAATGTCATAAACTGCCTACGTGCTGTACTGATAGTTTGCCCACAAGGTTTTTAAAAAAGTTAATTGCTTATCATTGGACTTACTGGAAATCGTGAACAGTTCTCTCCTATCAGGCAAATTCCCAGCACCATTAAAAACAGCTGTTATAGAACCTCTCCTAAAAATAGAGAAACCTAGATACCTCAGTCCATAACAACCATAGATCTATTTCAAATCTTCCTTATATAGGCAAGGATACAGAGACCGTAGTTTTCAATCAAATCAGCAACTTCCTGAATGTGAATAACTGTCTTGACCATTTTCAGTCTGGCTCTCTTACAAAGGTACATTAACAATTCTGTTTCTGTTGCATCTCAGTGCAGCATTTGATACAGTTGACCACAAAATACTTTTAAATAGGCCTACGCAAATGTTCTAGTATATCAGGAATGGTCCTTGGATGGCTCAAAATGTACTTATAAGGTTGGGGGTATTTTGTCACTGTAGGCAATTATAAATTCAAATGTACCACCAGAACATATAGAGTTCCTCAAGGATTAATTCTTGGGCTTTTTTTTATTCAACCCTTACATGCTTCCACTTGGTCAAATTTCTCAGGACAGCAAGGTGGCTTATCGTAGTCGTGCTGATGATACTCAGATATATTTTGCTCTTGCACCAAATGAAATCCCGTTAACTCACTAGGTCCTTGTCTTAAGAAGATACAAAGTCGGATGTAACAAAATTTCCTTCAATTGAAGGAACCATGACAGAATAATAATTTTTGTTAAAAAGGAAGAAAACTACAACCTTTGTCCTTATTTCTGTGTTTGGAGAAGGGCAACATAAATAAACTTCCCTTGCCTTGTTATATGGGCTACTCATTGGCTCCCTGTGGGTTACTACTACTCTACTATCAGGGGGTGCTGCTAGAGATTTTGGACCCCATGAAAGCCTATCACCCTAACACTGGGCCCCCAGCCCAGACCAATCCAATTATGTTCCAAATTTTTTTAAATCATCCTAGCTCCCTCCCCCCTGTCTGCAGCTGATACATTGGTGACCACTGCGTTAACGTAAACATTCTTCACAAACTACCCGGTTTGTCCACTTCTTATCATCTTCAGAGTGTTTCAATTTTATATTACCTGATAGCAGAGCAGCTCAATTTTGATTATGTTAATTAGCTATACTGTTTATTGTGAACTATGTACTGTTTCTGCTCATTTAAATATCCATCCATCTTCTCACCACTTAACCAGGTCAGGGGTCCTGGAGCTTATCCCAGGCAGCACAGAGCAAAAGGCAGCTAGAGATGCACGTCGTATCAGTATCAGACAAGGTTTATTTTAAAAAATCAAGAAATCTGCATCCATGCAATGTGTCAGTCTTTCGGTTTGAGTCGTAATCTTCAAAGTTAACAGCACTAAAGATAAAGACGTAGCCTCTAAAATAATGGATAAAATTGCAGTGGGCGATCAGTCATTTTCCATGGTACAGGACGAGGGATTTCAGTGGCTCATTCACCACTTAGAACTTTGCTACAGTCTCTCAAGTCGGCACTACTGGACTGACATCTCAGTGTGTCATATCTCATATGATGTGGTAGCCACGCACATTCACAAGTTATCAAGAGTTAATGTCACAGAATGAATGTGATGGAGCCCAGAATGATTTATCTTCCTCAGATGTTCTAACAACCAGTTCTCAGTTTGAGAATTCCATATATCACAACAGCCTTAGTCGAGGATTGTGACTGTGTTCCCCAAAACCTTTGTAAAGCTACAATTTTTATTGCATGATGATTGCATTAACTTCCCAAATGGAAGAATAGTATAAGCAAAGACTTTTAACAGAAACCAATAGTAATCTGTACTGATTGTAAACAACAGGAAAACTTCAGTCTTGACGTTGCAAAGAATCCCAGAATTGACAGCTAATATGAAAATATTCAGTTTTGATTCTTTTTGGAATAAATTTCTACGCTGAAAATCAAACAATAAAATGTATTTGGGTAGTACTGCAGCAAGATTGTAAACAAGATTAACTGAGCAATTCTTGCGATTGTGTGCGATTGATTGCCATTAAAAAAATCGTTCATTTGACAGCCCTAATTCTTCTTCCAGAATGAAGTACAGATGTTGGCAAGCTAGATGAAAAAGAAACTGAAAAGCTAACTAGAGATAATGCATGGTGACACCTTCCTAATGTACAAAAACACCAGGGTGCGAGAATCATACATTTTTTGTATAGCTAGATGACTGTTAGAGACTTGCTATACCAACCGTGTTACTATGTGGTGCTCTGAATCAGTAAATTGTTTATGGAAATTAATAAATGATACACTGGAAACTTTTTTACATGGTCATTTATTATTATAAAATGTATATATGTGACAACTGTCCAGTATATGAGACCACTTCAACTTTTCCTAACATTTTTGTTATTGGTCATTTGTGGCTTATTTAGACGGTCAAAATACCACATAGTGCAGCTGTCCAACCATGACTACTACTTGGAAAACATTGCTAAAAGCATTCTAAATCTTTTTGAACTGTTATGTACTTTGCACTATTATATGCCCTGGGTACCCTGAGTTCATACGGTCTTGGGACCGGTCCGCCAGCGCTGCAGCGCGTTTTATGGGTGAGCAACTGGAACTGATCAAAGCACCTCAAAATTGACGCAACACCACTTAGTGCCAGCAAAGAGAAGGGTGACCGCAGACAACATGTGACCTTGTGGATGTGATGACTCAAAAAGTATTTTATGGATCCTATTACCACTTCACAAAACATATGGATGGATATCTATACCTGATTTCTTTTTGAGACAAATTGCCCTAAAAATGGAGCAACAGCACTGTGTGACAGCAAAGGAGACACTTGATCTTGTGAACGCAGCCTTTAATCAATCTTTTCCAAACATCGCAGACACATCATATGGGTGAAGATCTGGACACCTCTGCCGCCCAAGCCTGGGGGGCTAGAGAATAGATCATAGAACGATACACACACTCATCCTATGCCATTCAGTTACATCATTTTTGATGAATACATTTCAAATGAGTACTTTTCTTGACATGGGTGGAACCTAAATTCACAGTGTGGAGCCTCTTGTTGCTGGTCTCAGTGTCAAGGATGAAAGGAAGCACTGGGTCAGGGAATGCCAGCACTGGGTCAGGGAATGCCAGCACTGGGTCAGGAAATGCCAGCACTGGGTCAGGGAATGCCAGCACTGGGTCAGGAAATGCCAGCACTGGGTCAGGAAATGCCAGCACTGGGTCAGGGAATGCCAGCACTGGCGCTTAAAGTTGGCAATGCAGCCTTCGGAGCACTCGAAGGGCCGCCCTAATTTCGTGAGGCAGTGGAGCAGCTCGACACTGCTGGCAAAGTCCCACACAAACCACTGGTAGTACGAAGCGAGACCCAGGAAGGGAACAACAAGGAACCGTAACACAAATATATAGATAAAAAAAAATAAAGAAACGTAAAATCAAAATTAGAAAAACAGTTGTTGCTGGCCTCTGGTCAGCCTTGAAGCCATAACAAAAGGGAGGCCTGGATGAGGGAGACTCCCGCTGAGCCCATTAAGCCATGCAGCAGCCCCAGGAGCAAGGAGACACGTTAGGGTGCTGACTACGGGAAACAAGTGGAACAGAACAAGATGACCAGCAACACCTGCTGGCCAAACTGGGAATTTATAGCTCTTAATATCATTCCTGTTTAAAGGTAATAGATAATAATTTCAAATACGAAATGTATTCACCTTTATGATTAACTTGTGTACTATATGGGCAAAGGTACTTGGACACACCTCTCCATCATTGAATTCAGGTGTTTCATTCAGACCCATTGCCAGAGGTGTATAAAATCAAGCACCTAGCCATGCAGTCAGGTTTACAAACATTTGTGAAAGAATGGGTCATTCTGAAGAGCTCAGTGAGTTTAAGCATGGCATTTTCAAGTCAGTTTCTTCCCTGCTAGATATTCCATGGTCAAATGTAAGTGGTATTATTGCAAAGTGGAAGCGTTTAGGAACAACAGAAACTCACCCGAGAAGTGGCGGATCACGTAACGTAACAGAGCGGGGTCACCAAGTGTTGAGGCGCAAGCTGCGTATAAGTCACCAACGCTCTGTTGACTCAGTAACTGCAGAGTTCCAAACTTCCTCTGGCACTAACTCCAGCACAATAACTGTGCGCCAGAAGCTTCATGGAATGGGCTTCATGGAATGGGCTTCCATGGCCGAGCAGCTGCATGCAAGCCTCACATCACCAAGCGCAATGCCAAGCGTCAGGTGGAGTGGTGTAAAGCACGCTGCCACTGGACTCTGGGTTTGGCAGATGCCAGGAGAATGTTACCTGCCTGATTACATTGTGCCAACTGTTTGGTGGAGGAAGGATAATGGTATGGAGATTGTTTTTCAAGGGTTGGGTTCGGCCCCTTAATTACAGTGAAGGGAACTCAATGCTTCAATATACCAAGACATTTTGGAGGGTTCTATGCTTCCAACTTGATCATTCCAAGCAGATTGAGGAAGCCTCTTTCTTCTTTCAGCGTGACTGTGCCCCAGTGCACAAAGCCAGGGCCATAAAGACATGGTTGGGTGAGTTTGGTGTGGAAGAACTTGACTGGCCTGCACAGAGCCCTGACCTCAACCCCATCGAACACCTTTGGGATGAACTAGAATGGAGATTGTGAGCCAGGCCACAATATATCAGTACCTGACCTCACAAGTACTCTTCTGGATGAATGGGCAAAAAATACCACAGACACACTCCATAAACTTGTGGAAAGCCTCCCCAGAAGATTTGTAGTTGTTAGAGCTGCAAAGTGGGGGGGGGGGGTGCAAATCCATACTGATGCCTATGCATTTAGAATGGGATGTCATACAAGTTTCTGTAGGTGTAATAGCCAGGTGTCCCAATACTTTTCTCCATATAGTGTATTTGCTTATACAAATAATCAAATATAATCATGGAAGTGAATGACCTGCAGGGATAGAGGAGACGGTCCAGGCCATATATAAAGTTAAAAAATTTAAAGAATTCAAACCATGCGGGAGCTGGGATGTGGTTGCTTGAGTTATATCTACATTTATGTTTTATCAACAATGAAAAATACATTTTATATGTTTAATAGGATAAAAAAGAAAATGAGACATTTAATATAATACTATAACCAGTGTGCGAAATACCCATCAATATTCGGGGGGGTCCCCATCTCTCTGTTGTTGCGCAATACCGATCTTGAGACCCCCTTAAAATTTTGCTTTTGAGGCTTTCGGGGGGTGTCATGGGTTAATCGGGGGTTTCGGACCTCCCTGTATTTCACACACAGACTATAACCCTATTCTCTTGTATTTAAATGCAGTTTTTCTCCATGTTGACCATGTTGGCTATTGCATTAATTAACTCAGGGGTAAATGTGAGTGCTAGTCCACTTAATTCTTGCCATCTTACAAACATATTTAGCATGTTTTCATAAAGTATACTTCCCTAATTTGTAGAAGTGAGGGTTTCTCCTCATGCTACAACAAAAACAATGAACACAGCACACAGGAAACCTCTTTCTCGGTAAAAGTGACTCTAATTGACTCTTAACTTAGATCATTTTCAAACAGATGTCACCTTTATTTTTCTGTACAGCATTGATGCTTCTTATTCAGATCTTAATTTAACAGTATCCAATACCATTTTGTCAGTTTACTGGGGAAACCCTCTACATGACTTAACATTGAAATGTTGTTGATAGTTCTGCTAATTAGTTACCCCGCTAGCCAGGAAGAAAGTTCGTATATATTATTAGTTTTGCAGTTTGTCATTTTAATCGGAAACAAATAAATGCGTTTTCATTACTCGCTGCCCCATTCTGCATTGTCTTAAGCAACTGAAATGTTTTGTTTAACGTGACACTTTCCTTTTTCTGCTTTACATAACACGGAGACAGGTGGTTTCTGTCAGCGGTGATTTCTCTGCCTTCAACAAAAATATTCATTTTCACCAGAAGGGGGAGACGGACGCTTATTTAAATTGAAAAATACATTTGCCACTAGAATCCATTCCAGTTGTACATGATAAATACGTAAGGGGGAACACCGTACTTCAGGTTCTTCAGTCATTTTGCCGTGAAGCATCTCATTGCTTGTACTAGTAACAGCTCAGTTAAAATAATAAAATAATTACGTTTCATTTATTTCATCCATTTGGGTGCCGTCCTTTCATACTATAACAGCCAATCAGCATCAAGTTTATTTCCACTGCCACAGGAATTCCATTTCTTTATTATGGATTAGGGTTTCCTAGCTCTTATAACCATTAAAATAGTGGCAGCAGGGGGATCCCACAGCATTGTGTTCTTAATTGCCATAATCAATCCACTGATGTCTCCAGATTTGTGAGCGCAGGAACATCAGCGGGGTGACTTACGATCGCGGGGCCAGGCCGGGGTGGTGGTCTGGCCCCCACAGCTCTGCGCTCCTACAGAAGATTGATGAATTGACTGCGGCGCTGCTGCCGGTGTGTCTGCGTCCGCGCCGAGGGAGCCCCGGTTACGGCAGGGAATCCCAGCTATGGCTCCCGTAGTGGCTCTGCTATTGTGGCTGACCAGCAGGGGGCCTCGAGGGCTGGCCGCTCTGGGAGCGACTCCGACCCACATACTGCTGTCAGGCCCATGGAGACACATTGTGGTGGGGGGGGGGTGGGGGGGGAACGGTTGTTAGAGAGTTTAGTAAATTACCCCCTTAACTGAAATGACTCTAACCCTACCCACACACCATGCTCCACCTTCCAGGGCCTTCTGACATGAGTCCATTTCTTTCAGCGCTCCTTCACGCTTAAAAAGCCAGGCGTGCTCAGGCTGGTTCCCAGTGTCTGAGAGCGGAGGCCTTTTGACCTCGGTCCCGACCAATTCCAACTGTAATGAAATGGACCTCGAGAGGTGGTCCCGGACCGAGCAGAGCGGTCGCCGCGTGACGGGAAGCGCGGC
>JAODLC010000113.1:7829908-7856818 GCA_026781145.1 Hippopotamyrus pictus
CCGCCGCCCCCGTGACACGAGGGGGACACGGAGCACTGGGACGCTAGGCAGGCTTTGACATTTATGTTTCCAGGGGACATCGAATCATTAGCCTTTCACCCCCTAAAAACACATAAATCTATAAGTGAGGCAAAGAACTTGAAGCAACATTGTCAGGAGAGTCACTCTTTATTTAATGAAGGCAGACTGCCCAATAGACAATTTAAAAAATAATGTGTCTCGAAGTGTTCAGAGAGCCACATAAGACCGTGATGAGGGAATGATGTCAGCTTCTATGTAGCACATGATGACAGCGCGTCTAGGACAATCCATGCTACACAGAAGTGAGAGCACAGCATCATTTCTGTTAATGAACAAAAAAAATTCTGCCCCCGCCCTCCCCAAGATTTTTTTTGGGCTTAATGACCTCTTTGGCTCAGCACCTGCATTTTCATGAAAACAATTAACTGAAGAAACTGTTTAGTGAAGTAGTGAAGCATTTACTAACATGTCTGTCTGGCACTGGAGGGTGGATGGAAAGACAAACGGATGGATGGACAGACAAACAGATGGATGTATATTGGCACATTTTTTTATTAATGCTGAATTCTGGTGAATTATCTGTGACATATAAATCAGTTTCACTCTGCTGACCTTATTCAGCTGGATATGTAAATAAATAATTGAGGTGATCATCTTCAAAAAGTTGCAACAGGGCCATTCAAACAGAAAAAGAACAGATTTATTCTCCCTATAAAGCAGTACACAATGGAATGACTGCAAAAATGAATCACATGATAACCTGATAAACAAATTTTTCATTGCTAAAAATATTTTCAGTTGGTATACCAATTAAAATTGAACAGTAAACTTACACCAAAAAGTCACATTTTTAAGAGAAGCCAACTGAATGAACATCAAAAACTTTCCAAAAATAAAATAACACATTTTTATATTAAATAGAAATACACAGGCAATAATTACAAGCTAAATAAGACATTATACAAGAATGTGGAATTTTACACCATTGAATTTTCAGACCAAGTTGAGTAAAATATACATAATTCCTTAGTGTTTTAAAAAAGTGACTTACTCAGGATGCTTTATCGTGGATTATTTCCATGAGTGTCTGCAGGCACAGTCAGAAGGTGGCTCACATAGAGAGATGCAGACCCAGTACTCCCACGCACGGCACTAAGCATGATCATTAAAATACAGCGTGCGGAGGACTGTCAGGCGGGCTACACAAACAGCAGTAACCCAGATGCCTGTTACGAATAACAGAAAACTCCATTCACACTTACGTCACCATCAATCGGAGAATGAATATTATCCGAATCGATCTGACTTAATGTCCACTAAACATCGGGAGAGTAAAATCACCGTACGGCAGATTTACTACATTTTCAACCTGGCAATGCGCAGGCTGACCATTTCGTTTCTGGCGTGTCGCTCACGATGCACGCCTCACTACGAAGAAATAAGAGAAATATTTACAGGAATAATGCAAACCGACGTAGAGATTAAATCATGTTTCTTGGTCGCCCCCTGAAGTACACTTGCAGCACATGTGGAAATGCGCCGCGTGCAGCCTGCTGTCCTCCTGTGTGTCTCCTGCACGAAGCAGATGAATCGCCTGTGTGAGCTCATTCCTAGCTCTTCTGGCCATGTGAGGTCTGGCAATGGCACGTTCCGCACGCAGCAGAGGGTATTGCGGCGGCGTGGATGGATGCACGGCCTCTGAGTGAAGCGCTAGGGCTCCATTCCGGTACTCTGCCAACCTCAAACACGACGTAAGTGCAGCTCAAGTAAAACGATGACAGCGAGACACTGTTCCCACGTCCAGGCGGCTTCGCAGGAAGCTGATGTTACTGACAGCCAGAACGGCTTAGAGGGGAACAGAAAATGAACTGGAGTAGAAAACACACAGCAAAGTGTTTTCAGCGTTTGTTCAGTCGTAGTTCCAGCATGCCTGCTGTTATGCGTGTATAGCTATGTCTATGTGGCTGTCATTGTCTCCCTTCAACAGCAGCTCCTTTTAAATATAGTAGTGTTAATTTAAAAAAAAAAACAGCAAAACCAAATAAATGCACCATGACAGTCACAGCTTGTAATAAACTGTATTGAAAAAAAGCAGCTTCTGCTGGATCCGTAGCTTAAAAAAAAAAAAAAACGCTGAATGAACCAACAACTGAATTGACTTAAAGTTTTGAGTCTAATTAGAGAGATTAGTTGCACGCCAGCATTTAACGAAACCAAACCCAGAAAACAGATGGAGCTAAGTTACACCATTTTTTCAGCCGCTGCCCACGGTTGAGAAGCAGGGCCATTTGTCAAATCGACACGGAAACTTATTCGCAGTCTACGAGGCCACACAGAGACTTTACGACGAAAGTCACAAACTCACAAAACGCAGGTATGACACCCCATTCCAGAAGAGAAGCCATGAAATGTGACATATCATCGTACAGCCATCCATCCCTAAATGCACAATCTTAGCAGGACGATTGATACAGAGGAGCTCGGGAGTTGGGGGGGGGGGCTTAAATAATCTGGTAGAAAACTGGACTGGTGTCGGTTCCATGGGCCCAGCATGATATGCTTTCGTGGGGCCCAAAATCTTTAGTGACACGCCTCCCCTGCTCCGATATAACCTCAATCTGACATTCTGCAAATGAACAAAAATGAGTGAAAGATACCTGACTCGCAGTATTCCCACTTTCATCAGCAAGACATTTAGCCAAATCAGCATGCAGCGGCTCATTGTCTGACCTGTGTGTGAGCACGCGTGCCTGAGATCCAGCCAACACTCACCCACCCAACAACAGAACAGCAACAGTAAACAACAACGACGACAACAAAGACTCTCTGGCACGCCCTTGGGCGCCAGGCCTGGCTCACTTCTTGTTCTTCAGCTGGTTGGCCAGCCAATCCAGGCCCTCGTACAGCCCGTCGCCGCTGGTGGCACAAGTGGCCTGGATGTACCAGTTACGGTGCCGCAGGGAGTGCAGGCCCAGTTTGTCCGTGATCTCGGCCGCGTTCATGGCATTGGGCAGGTCCTGCGGGGGAGCGTCACACGCTAGAATGCGTCTTTCTACACATTTAACCTGCCTGTCGCTAAGTATTTAAAATTCTGCATGAAAAGGGAACGAGATGGTAAGAAAAGGCAAGACGAAATTATAAAAGCAGATCTGAGAAAACAGCAGCAATCAACAGAAGGATTCTGAAAGAACCATTAAACAAAGAGAGAGAGAGAGAGAGAGAGAGAATACAAAACAATAAAGTCCTCTGGCTGACAGTCTAAAAACCCATTTCCCCCCAATACTGAGAACTAAAAACAGCTTGACTTTGTGGAATATGGGTCTCTGTTAGTGAACAGGCAGACTTCTGGGCGGGGGGCACCTGTTTGTTGGCAAAGAGCAGCAGGACAGCGTCACGTAGCTCATCCTCCGCCAGCATCCTCATCAGTTCCTCCCGCGCCTCGTTCACCCTCTCCCGGTCGTTGCTGTCCACCACGAAGATCAGTCCTGCCAGTGCCGTTTCAAGCTTTTTTTTGGTTATTTTGTTAAATTAATGGAGGATGAATAACTTGAGCGAACCTCAAAATAACGAACAAAGGTACGCAGAATCACCCAGAAATGGGGGATACAAGATGATTATTGGTTAAATAAACATATGTAAATAACTGTAGCATATTTGGACTATATAAACTTAATTTTAACTAATGCTGCAGTACCAATTTTTTAAATAATGCAACAACTGCACCTCCACATTTGAACCCTGGCACTGGGATTTTTAAAGACACATTTCCAGTATCTGATCTGGTTATCTGCCTGATCCAGCCAACTTGGCGGACAGAACTGGCAGTTCATTTAAAATGATGTTTTTCAGCAAAAAAAATAAAAAATTCAATTCTGCAGAGGAGAAGCTGGAGGCAACATGATTTGTTAAAACGGCTGTCGGAAACGGGATTCCAAAGCTCAAAATGCATTAGAGGCATAATCATAAAGAAGAAAAAAATCTGAGAAGAGCGCCCAAACAGCCATTAGCTCCGGGTGCTACTTTGACCCCTAGCTGGCCGCTGGTGTCCTGCTCCCTACAGCATGTTCTTCGCTTCTTCCCCGAGGCATAAAGAGACCAAGCCGCTCAGTGTTTATGCGGCTCAGCACCCTGCTGGACGTGCACCCATCTGAGGGCCCTGCAGACTGACCTTGGGTGTTCTGGAAGTAGTGTCTCCAGAGAGGCCGGATCTTGTCCTGGCCGCCCACGTCCCACACCGTGAAGCTGATGTTCTTGTACTCCACCGTCTCTACGTTGAAACCTGAGAGTGTGTGTGTGTGTGTGTGGGAGGGGGGGGTGACATATCTGTCGGTTCGAGCCATAGATCGCAGCGATAACTAGAGAGAAAACAATAGTACTAGCAGTGGAGCGAGTACATGGAGTTCTGCCAGAGTGCAGCTTGTATACATCCTCCATTTTCACACTCCCAACAGCGACACACATCTCCAGGGTACTGAACAAATGCACTCCGCAGACACGCGTGCATTAGCACAAACGCCCTACCTATGGTGGGTATGGTGGTGACGATCTCTCCCAGCTTGAGTTTGTACAGGATGGTGGTTTTCCCAGCTGCGTCCAGTCCCACCATCAGAATGCGCATCTCCTTCTTCCCAATCAAGCTTTTCAGCAGGTTCCCGAAAATGTTCCCCATTGCGGCCTACGTGCCTTCCGGCTAGACTCTTCTCCCGTTCCAGGCTCTGGTTCCGTGACGGCTTCGAGGCGGAGGCTCCTCTGGCTCGCGGCTGTGTTTCTGCTCGTCCAGGCAGCCTGCGGTCTGGAAGACGGACAGGGGATTCGGTCAGATGCACGAGTGGAACAGGTACAGAGGGGAAAATGGCAATATCCTTAAGTGAGCTGTGCTTCTTTAACCTGTCAGATAACTCCTATGACCCAAGCGTGAGTTCTTGGTGAGGCTGCTCGGTGAATTAGGCCAGCGTTACCAGCGTTACCAGAGTTACCAGCGTGCAGCCAGTTGACCTTGGAGCACCAGAGTTTTTTTGTCTTATATTAAATTATGGAATTTTGTTTCCTCTGCTCTGTCGTCTTCTGGCTTTTATTCACTCTTCATGTTTACTATTGTTACTCTACAATGTTGTATGTCAGTCAGTGACAATGCTCAGCTCTTTGTTAACCACTGTGGGGTAACTATGCTGGGAAGGACACTATATGAAAATGAATTAAATTGAATTAAATTGAACTGAGCTGGCCCTGTCATCTCTGATCAGGATCAGCGGTATTCTGTACTCAGTCGAGGTGACTCTTCATCATTAACTTGGCCAGGATAAATGGTTGGAAGATGGATAGATGTATGGATGGATGTAAGGATGGATGGACGAATGGAACTGAACTGAGTATTTCTGCTGTGCTTTTCCCCTCTTGACATGTTACAGGAGCAATAAATACTACAAACCTTACATCGGGATGTAGCTGCTCTTATATTTCACCTATACAGCTAGACCTTAACAGACTTTACATGTTAATTGTCTAAACATGATTTTACAGGTACCAAAGCAGGACATAATTAATCTGCATTATTACCACGAGGCATTTTGCCAAAGCTGAATTCAACTGTGTATTAGTATATCTGCAGAAGGAGAAAGTGTTAATGTGCATTCCAGTAATGAAAATACACACACACACCTATTCTCATATCCATGTGGGGACTCTCCATTCATTTCTATGGGAAAAACCCTAATCTCAACAATGATAACCTTAACCCCTACCCAGCCCTAACCTTAACCACAGATAACCGAACAAAATACAAGGCTTTTGGAATCTTTAGTTTTTTTGATTGTAGTCACAGATTTTTATAAAACTGAATTTCCCCTTGTGGTGACAGAAAATATGGTCCCACAGAGTCAAAATAACAGGATTTTACCACATTGTGGAGACATTTGCTTAATTTTAATTACTCTTAATTTATAATTAGCAGACTTTATAAAACAAGCAGGCTAGTTCCTTGGAGCGAACTGTACTACGTTTTTTTCCTCTGAATCTGTCCAATAGTTCTACAATTTAAAAACAAAAATTAAGCAATATTAAGTAATCACGCGTTGCTATAGAATAATGTGATATAAATGTATTATATTACACTACAATTAGAAGTTATTTTATTAATAAGAATTTTCAAGCATTAATAATAGAATTGTCTACGCATAAAATGATTCAGCGAAATATCCTTGTTTTATTGTAACATAATGTACACAGAACATAAACATAACACTTTCACACACGAGACACAAATTGTGTTCATAAACGTTGTTTATCTTCAGCAAATTAAATCAATGGCGACACAGTTTAAATACAAACAGATATTTAAAGTTACATGCGCACACGTATATTGCCATCATGTAAGATAGCAATGTTATATTTCACCAGCGATTGACATCTTTATAATTCGTCTTCCTCCTGCAGTCACGACACAGACAGCTGCCAATGCAACTGCGAAAGCCACTTCCAATCCCAAATCCTACCGTGACACTGCAGCAGTAAATCATTAAATCGTGAAATTGTCTTTGCTGTAGGCGATTATCCGGCGTTTTGCTCTATAAATATTATCGATATTTTACCATTCATCCGCACGCCTCATCACTTACCTCTAATGGTAACGGCAGCTGAATTTGAGCAAGTGACAGCTAGAAAGCATCGCGATATTTTGGGTTAAAGGTCCAAATGCGTGTATGGGAGGTCTGGAGACTCGCGAGAATTATCTGCGCCAGTTGTCATCGTCACCGCTGCTCTCCATCTGCGCTGTTTTCTTCGCATCACTTTCGGGCTTGTATTGTGGACGAATGAGGATGGGCTGTGTGCGTTTTGTTGTGTGTACAAGTATTAGAGTGGCTTCAAAAGGTCAAATATAACTGACTTTCTGTGCTCATGAATGCAAAAATATATGCATTTTACAGTGTTTCCTAATAGACGAACGTAAGGTATAACTTAGTTTTTAATCAAACAAATACAAAATGTAGGCAACAGCAACATGTAAGGGTGGAAAACGTGGCCTTAAGTTATGAAATTAATGAATCAGCTAATAAATTAATCATATGTCATCGCCTGCCAAATGAGCGCGTTTGGCAGAACCCAACATGAAAACCAAATCTTAAAAAGGACAGAATGTATTTCAGTGGTGTGGACCTACAAGAGACATATTAGGCCGATATAAAATAAGGAATAAATAAGGAAAAGTTACGTTTGTATCAGCCCGAGGAGCCTGATGTCAAAGGAGTTCCTTAACTGACCGATTTCGTGAAAGAAAAAGTCGACCATTAATCGGACGTTTATACGTGTAATCGCCCGACATTTGTCAGTGTTATCTAACAGTATTATCTTCAGAGGACATTGCATTCAGAAGATATTAAGGTAAGATGTTAACTGCAAACTGGAAATAACTTGCCAACCCCGGATGTCTTATCCATCCAGTACTGGATCTCTCTCAAATATGGAAAAAGCACGCTGCAGTCTATCTATACGGCATTGTGCCTGATTTCTGTTAATGTACGTCATTAGTAATTGTACTTATTAAAGACACGAAGTGAAATGGTTTTGAAATAGTGTCATTTTCATAGAAATAATGTACTGTAGCTTGAGATGAATTCAAGTGACATGGCTAAACACCAGAGGTAGGCCCCCAAAAAAGACCAGGAAGAGGCATGGTCTTGTACTTGCTACTAAATATAGACAAAGCGTTGCTAGTTAAGAAACAACAGTAAAGGAAATTATATAATTTCATATACTATTTTGATCTAAAGTATGTAATCTTTTGAGGCACGAACAATAGTCTTAAAGGTTACACAAAGTGCAAACAATCTATAGAACAAGACTTTAATAGATCTTTGTAATTTATTTAGTTTCCTCTAATCAGTAAAAACTAAGCAAACGGTAGGTTGTCTAATTAGTTGTACTTATGTATGACCACCTGTGCAAAAAGTCGTGTTTCACATTGCAGTATTCGCAGAACACTGTATTTTTTGCTCCAGCCAAGTTCTTCAATAATTAGTTTTGATTGAGCTTTCGATATATGCAGTGATTAAAATAAAACGAAAACTCCTGTCCTGCTAAATTAAATTGTTTTTAAGATAATCTTAATGCAACAGTAAAAACTGTAACAAAAAAAAATCAAAATATTCTAAAGATTATAAATACTTTGACTTTTCTTCTACATTAAATAAAGTGGTGATTATTTAATCCACAGTTCCTTGGTCGTAACCATTGACTATTAAGTTCTGCCTCACAAATGATAATCAGGACATCAGCTAAAGTATTTCGTAAAATGACTACTTTTGTGCAACAAATCACTCATAGCTAATGAAAGCTTATGCAAGGCCCAAAACCAGCCCTGCCAAATAACCCAGACACTTGCATTGGTTCTCTGTTGATAAATCTGTGTTAACACAGGGCAGCATCAGAGCCCTTGGGTGCTGGCTAGTTCATATATGTTGATACGTTAAGTGTTTAAACAACAAGTTAACAGACATAATGAAATGTTGAGACTCCAGTGTCCTTCACTGGCAGCGCGCGCACGTTGCTGTTCACCACTGGTGCTGCAACCGATGCTCGCTTAGGCCAGCGGCTGAAGAAGCTGCAAGAAACAGCCTTTATGTGTGCAGCTGCAGGCCAGATTATGGGGTGAAATGGCGAGTAGGGGGCTGTGCAGTGTGTGTGTATTGGTAGTTAGTGGGGGTTATGGGGGGGGGGGTTACAGTGAGCTGCAGTGGTAGTAGACGCATTGGAGGGGGGCGGTGTAATTGAAAGAAACCTTTCCTCTGAAGTGTTTGCCAACGCATGGCCCTCCTAATATACCAACACAAGTCTCTTCAGCTACGCTTGCAGAACTAATGAGGACTTGCACGTTGAGGGGGGGCCTTTGATGTTCTGGGTAGCTGGATTCTAGCATCTGCTAACCGCCTTCCCACTCCGAGTCCCTCTAAAATCAGAGGGCAGAGGATTGGGGGTCTCGGAGCATATGTCCCCCACTGTTTACCAAGATGGAGTTTGCTGCATCTTGTTTGTTTCTCTGTCTTCACCTACCGCTCAAAACGGCTGCTTGTTACCAGATGTTAGTGGAGCGCGTGGCCTTTGTGCTGTTGCAGAAATGCACAGATCCCGAATCTTAACCTGGCTTGTTCCTTGTATGATATGTGGAGGAAAGCGACCTTAAGAATATCTAAAGAATTAAAAGTTTACGTAACATATGTTTGTTTTTTTACATAAAAAAGGAACAGTAACTGCCTCTCACTCTTAGCCAGTGCCACAATGTATCTCGAAGTGTGTGTTTGTGTGTCTGCTGTCTCTGTGTCTGTTCTGCTCCTCTACATACCTAAATGAACTCATTATTAATCTTCGCTGTTTCATGCCGGGCATGGCATCAGTTTCTGTCTCGCTTCCTCCCCTGTCTCTCCTCGCCTTCTCCTTCTTTCGCTGTATAGGCCATGTCTGGTTCTCATTATCCAGGGAGCAAAGTGTGTTGCCGTGTTTTTGTCAGGGGCTGCAGTGACAGAGGGGGGGGGGGGGGGAGAGAGAGCTGAAGAGGCCTCCCCGTCTCCCTGTGTCACAGATGGGAGAAACAACGACAGGAAATCCCTACTCACGGCAGCTCTGGGGAACAGCGGAGTGAAATAATAGAGGAATGATGAAATGCTGACTGAATCTTTAGTCCACACCTTTCCGTGATGCTCACCTTTGTTATTTGTCTTTTTAAACACCCCCCCCCCCATTTCTTCAAGTGCCTCTGGTCTGGTTTGATTTGGAAGAGAAGCAGCATTTACCCAAAAGCAGGAGTCGCCCACTGTCACTGAGGAAGGTGTAATCCCCAGGGTCGCGGGTCCAGGCGACACACAGCTATCCGGCAGCTCCTGCTAAGGAGGCATGTAAATCAGACAGTGGTCAAGTCTGTCTCCATGGCAGCTGAGCAAGCAGGGACGGGGGGGGCTTGGCAGCATGCAGTGAATGGTTCCCCGTGGCTGAGAACGATGCACGTTCAAACACAAAGATGTCGCATCCCGTGTCAACAGCTCATGGTCTGCAAACGAACTCGTGGAAATGTCGAGGACTTTGGAATTGTTTATTTTGGGTTATCTTTCGGTAGTAGGTGCTGTGCTACAAATCTCCCGGTTTCTAATTAAATATGCAGAATATGGCCTTTCGGCTATCAGGGCTGCCGGACGACCAATGCGCTGTTGCCCCCAGGGGCCTCAGTTTCACTGCGAGGACACAGAGCCGTCCTGAGTCTCTACAGCAGTGAGCAGGTCTCTCTCCTTCCATTTAGGCTCTGAATGAATCCACGGCAAGCTGAAGCCCAAGACCAGGAAGCCCAGAAGAGGTTCAGAAACAATTCACCCTTAATGTCCACTGTTGACCTCAACACCCTACTGTCTCACTCCACCTCTCCTCACAGATCCAAAGCAAAAGCCCTTTAAAACCTTAACTAGCTACACCTACTCATGTAGCATTGAAGTCTTGAAGGAGTCATCCCCCTCATTAAATACAATAGCAGTGTCCAAACAGAAATGAAAGTAACAAAGCAAAACAAAAAGTTTATAAAAAATACATTTCGTAATGTACACCGACATCATATCGATTTTTTTTTTTTTTTTTTTACTTTTTCGTCCGGTTCCTGCTTCGCTCTCTGTTTTCATTTTTCAGAAGAGGAAAGTATGTTCAGACCGGGGCATGTTCAACTGGCGAGAGGATGATCCAAATGGGGAGGAAAGACAAATGTCTTAAGTCACCTCATCCTCAGTCTCAGACTTGGAATTTTGTGAGTAACAACAGTAACGAAAATAAAATGGATCCCAGATGACAGGATGAAACCAGAGGAAAAGTGGATAAGCAGATAATGTAAGGAAGGGAGGCTCTGTGTTGTGGGGGGGGGGGGGGTATTTCTCTGGTGGCCAGAAGAGGACAGGGCATGCGCCGCAGTGGCGGGGGAACAGCGGCACGCTCATTTGCACACGTTGACCCACTCGGTGACGCGGCACTCCTCGCACAGCACGTAGCAGCACCAGTGGAAGCGGCAGTGGCAGCGCTCACTGCGCGTCTGCCTCAGGATGTTGTGGCCGCGCCCGCAGCACAGCGAGCTGCAGCTGTCCATTCCGGGGCTGCTCTTGTTGCAGATGCGCCCCTGAGTGCCCAGAGAGTCCAGGGCCGGCTCCCGCTCACAGAAGTCAGGCGACTTCTCGAAGTAGACCAGCTCCCGGGAGACTGGCCGTCGGCGTCCCCTTTCTTTTCCCGTTCCCGCTCCCCCCCAGGTACGGGGGTTGAACACACCGTTGTTTTTGTTCTGGGAGTTTATGAAGATGGCCGAGAGAAACTTGTCACGGAGCAGCGCCCCCACCAGCCGAAATTCTGGAGACACGTACCAGCAGGTCTTGAACTGGCAGCTGCCCGACGTCCCGTGGCACTTGCACTTCCTCTTCATGTTGTCCGTTACTACCTGTCCGGGGGAACGCAAGCTCCTGATTGGGTAAAGCACCGAACACGAGCAGGTACCGAGCCAATTACGAGTTAGAGGGCCACACTCACATTCTGCAAAAGCTGTGAGGACTCTTTAAGGTCTGTCCCTCATTGCTTTTCATTTATACTAAGACCGAGGCGCCATTCATGGTTCAAAGTCACATCTGCAGACCAGTTTTGTGTCGATCTGATCCAAAGTTGTACTGTAGCTTGACAACTTATTGGTTAATCTGTCTGGCCATAAATATTGAGACTTTAGCGCGCCGAATGTCACTTCTCACCTGTCGGCCCACTCGGTTATTGTGCATCCGCATGCGGGCGTGAATGTCACGCGGGGATTCCCGGGAGTCCAGCCAGTCTCGGGAGAAGCGCTCGCCGAATCGGACGTCGTGGCTGCAGCCCCCCCACTCCCAGGTGTCCTGCACGGGGGAGATGTCATCTGGGAGAGGGTCGAGAAGGGGGTGTGCGGGATTGGGCAGGAACTCCGAGCGCTGGGGCCCCAGCTGGGCGGGCGAGGAGGGCGGTCCGTACGCTCCCCTCAGCGTCTGCAGCTGCAGCTGCGTCAGCTTCAACCGTATTTTGTCGTCGTCCAGGCGGCGCTTGGCTTCACAGCCACACCCTCGCAGCTTCCCCAAGCTGCAGGCTGATGCCACGGAATGAGCCACGCCCGCCGCCAACAGGGACAGCGTGAAGGCGCTCTCACGGAAGCCTGCGAGGGGCGACACGGCACCTTAGGTAAGGTCTACAGAGACAAACATTTGTGTTTTTTGACACCTGGATTTTTCACTCAGTTCCTGTCGTTTCAGATTCATTGTGCCACTGTTACTCCAAAACAAACTAAAATATCCGCCCCTCTTGTAAGGACGTTTCCTCTATATGTGCCCTCATCTGTCTTCCATTACTCCTCCCACAAAGCAGTTCTCCATTCCCTTCTCTTCCTAGCTAATTACGTCCTCCTTCACTGGCTGCCTCCAGACCGCGGATCCCCACGGGCCCCGTGACACTCACCCCTGTTGAGGATGGCGCTCTGGTGGGGCAGCTTTCCATGACTCTCCAGCGAGGAGCAGTTCCACCGCTGGTCATGGAGCTGATGCTGGCACTCGTGGAGAGCAACCTGGATGCCCTGGAGTGCAGAGGCCGTCACGTCCGGGCTACGCACGCACAGCCGCATCTGCCGCTTGGTCAGGCCGGCCAGGCGCAGACACACCGTGTTGGGCGTCAGCACTGGGTCACCTGCCACCTTCAGGCCGAGTATGTCATTACACAGCACCCTGCCCAAATGATCGAAGCGTCAAAACCAAACTTCGTTGTCATCCCATCATATACCAGTATACAGAGAGACGAAATAGCAATTCTCAGGGTCCACAATGTACACACAGTGCAAATAAGACAAGTCATACAGGTAGCAGGCAATATGCCACTACGATTAGCTACCGTGAAATACACAGACACACATTACAGGCAGTTGAACTGGTCTAACACTCACTTTAAACATCAGCGTTATGCGGTGGAGTATAAATGGTGAACCAACTAGGTTCAAAGAACTGTACGCTGTCATCATTTTCATGAGCAAAAAACCTGAATAGATCTAAAACACCTTCAACTTACTTATACCACACACACAAATATATACCTATATACCTCCCATTAAGAAAATGTAATACTAAATAAGAAAACGTAAATTGTCAAATACAAACTGTTGAATTCCGGCGTCGAATGCATATATCCCTGAATAAGCAGAGCAAACGGCCTGTTGTTCCTGAAATATGCACAGAGCTGGCCTGTGACTGCTGGAATTATGACCCATGCTGTCGCTTGACTGTGCTGTGCTATATTACACTAAAATTATTACCAGCACCCCGTGCTGCTGTCTTAAAGCGAAGGAATGTGCTGAAAGCCGAGTCCCTCACATAATCAGTAGCATAGTAGTAGGATTTAATGTGCACTACGCATCAATTCTGCTTTTCGAAACACTGGAGCGCCAGAAGGTACCGCAGTTTAATGCCAGCTTTCCTTGTATATGAGGAAGAGATCAGGTGGTTAAGACAAGCATCTTTGAAGACCGTCCGTGCAGTACATAGATTTTCTACCGTGTGTGTTTCCTCTGGATGCTTCTCTTTCCCGTTACTGGAACAGCGCGCCCAAATCACGGTCTGCTATTCAAGTATAGAAATTATTCTTTCAGCAGTCTAGAGAAGTTTTTCCCGATTTGAGGAAGGCTTCAATAACTGTCGTATTATTTTCTGCCGTGAAATGTTCGATGTGTACGTTTTCATATTCACACATGAATTTTAAAAGTGATTTTTTTTTTCCCGAGTATGGATTATCTTCGAGTATGTTGGTAAGATGGCTCTTTCTATTTAATGCATTTAATAATATGCCTAATTTAAAAAAAAACATTATTGCAGTAACACTGGTTCAATTTGTACCGCCGAATCGACTCCTTAAAATGCATTCTTCTCATTTGTAGGGACATTAACGGTATTATTCGACTTCTTCCAAATGAAGGATCCAAACGACAAGACAGCAGGAGACTTAAGATGCCTAAATTTAAATGCCATTCATACACAGCTCCCGTACATTGCATGAACTCCTATGTCTTTAATTATTGTCCATACACATCCAGCGTATATGGTTTGAATTAGAGTATGCGTGTGCCTTTTAGTCTGGGTATATTCAATAAGTAGACCACAACAATGATAATAATTTTAGTTATGCCATGATTGTTGCGCTATAATTAGAAACAACAGTAATTAAGTATGTCTTTGGATCAATCTGTACTTGTTACTAGACAGACTAATTTATTATGCGAATAATGAACTAATTAATTACCATAATTATTTTTACACAAACCACTTACAGACCACACACACCCTTTCTTGACTGTTGCATCGGTTCCCCTCTGTCTCAAATGCGCACAACGTCCGAAACTCTCCACATTTCTCCACTCTTTCACCTTACTTACATGAACGCAGGTGACATGAACGCGTTGGCCAAAATCAGGAAGTATTCCCACCGGCACTTAAGTAGTATTTCCATTTCAGTAAGCGTCTGTCTCGCCGTGACATGAAAAAAACAGGGTTAGTGGGTGATATTCCCTCTGACTATGAATCGTTGTTGCGAAAGTTAGATCGTTGTTCCCGAGAAGAAGTAGACAAGAGAAATAAGAGAAAACTGCGTAGGATGGGACGAATACATGACACTGTAGGGGAGGGGGAGAGAATAAGGGAGGGGATACACCGCGACCACCGACGGCTGTTCTTGAAGTAGCAAAAGTGTCAGGTAATAGATTTCATTAGATAAATAAAACATATGAACAAAGACAAAAACTACGGTTTCGTAATTCCTTGTAATATTGTTTAAAGTTTGACGTGAACGGCAGTATTTTTAGCAATTACCGATAATTAATTATGTTTTGAAATATAACGATTCTGTTTGGTGAATGTTAACAGGACTTCAAATTTATGAAAGTACTAAAAAAAATTTAAATGTGTACAATCCTTCATCTTTCAGTGATGGCTGTGCGACGTGCATGTATTGCCGAGAAGGCGATGGTGGAAAAGTAAAGTAAAATAATAAGGAAGCATAAAAGGTCAATAGTGGCATGTGGTGTAGGCGAAAAGATGGGCATTTGAATAAAAGAATAAGAGCAGGAGAGCTCCAAAGTTTCAATCCACGACAGGGAGGCAGCAGCAGGCAAGCGCGCGCTTATCCTCGAGGCGTTGGAACAATACCCAGTCTGGGCGCGTGGTCATCTGTTACCCCCTACCCCTGTGCCCCCCAGTCCTGCCACCACCTCCTCCTCACGGAGCCGATTTTCTATTTAATTTTTTTTCGACATACTTTCACCCACAATATGTTTAGTAATCGAAACGTTTGAGAGCATTAAAAACAACATTTAAGTAACATTTTTCGCAAATGGAACGGCGTTGCTCTTCAAAACGGAGTTTTCAATGTTTCCAGCATCTTAAAGCAAATCCATGCTTATTCGTTTTGTAAAATGTACATGACGTCGCCGTTGGCATCTTAAGTTTTGCCTTAACATTATAGGGTTATAAAGCAGCGGAGGACCAGAGCAAATTTCCCTGCGTTGTGACTGAGACTGATGACGAAAGGGAAACAATTGAATGGGTCTATGATAAATATTAAAAACTGCCAGGTATTAGTAATACTTTCCGGTATTGTATCTACAAGTTCATTATAACACCTTCCACAAGTTAATCGATCAAAAATATAAAACAAAAATATGAAATAGACCACTCCATCTGAAGGAGCTGGCAAATTACGCTGAATTAACGCTGAAGACAGTTAGTGACATCGCCTGAAACAACACACAACATGCAAAAATGCTAATATCGATATCGTATTAAAGAAAACGGAAAGCCACTAAATTTGAACAGTTTAAATTACGTCAGTGATCTGTCTGTCTGCCTCGGCTGAAACAGCGTGCCGTTAAATTACCCCGCTCATCCAGACTTCGAAAACATTCTTGTCCGTGTGAAAATGTAGACGATAGCCTTCGGCTTGATTTCCCCCCTTTCTGTCCTCACTTTCATACAAAGCTGACACGATTCTGAATGATTAGCGTACTGATTCTGTCATCTGTCAACTCATCAGAATTTCATAACGTTGAAGGGGTGTGGCTGTGGGCTTCGCTTTCTCTATGACGGAGGGGGGGGGGGAAAGTCGACATACCCTGCAGTGATATAGAATTAGAGAACCTCCAAGTGAAACCTTCGAGACCTCTTTCTGGATCCCTGCTCCACGTTTCCATTTATTATAGCACCTCTGATGCAGAAATTTGTTTTACGCCCTCGAGGAAACTTTTGCACATTTCCAGTCCTATTTAAGTGCCTGGAGGCGGTAGTTCCCCGAGTATAATGATGGCCTTATGTTTGTGTCTCATCCAAGGAGCTCCTGCAGCTCTAAAATAACATTCCTCTCAGGCTGGTAATGCGTGACAGGGTAAGGAACGAAGTCGCTTTTTTGTTGGATACCTCGAGGCTTTTGTACTGGGGTAAAACCCATAAAGGAGACTATTTCAGGTTTTCAGTGGGTGCAACACCCCAGGCCAATGTAGAAATTACCAGTGACACATATTAATCATTCATGTATTTGTAAGTGGCAAAGGTGAGTGACTTTCCTCATTTTCTCTGGCTGAGGAACGCATCCACTTCCACAGAAATGCATATGCGGATGGCCATGCCACTTCCAAACACTGATGTACAACAAAACCTATAAATCATTTCTGACATGTCAGTTTATCAAATTACTGATTAAAGCTCAAATACTCTGTACATTACGTTTTCATTTATGTGCCCCCAGTAGAGGGAGCGCTTCAGATAGCTGATATTTGCCAGTGAACATTACTGTTGTAAGCAGAACATCACTCTTAATTTTGAAGTAATTCCTACTCCTTAAAATGTTATTTTGCTGCCCATATTTCCATCTTTATGTCACATAGCCTACTTTTGCTCGTTCGCCATCTTTCAGTGACCCTTCTGAATTACTACTGTCCTATGAAAAAAACCATGCTTTGTTTCAACTCGTTATGACGGGCTTAACCCACTTTCAGCTCTCCCTCTAGCTATTCCTAAAAAGACGGAGTCAGAGGAATGGACTGGCAACGAAGTTTAATAAAATTAAGTTAAAAACACCCCCATAACCAGCGCTCACATTCGGACAAGCAGTTTTTCTCTAATCTCCACCCCATTCTTTGAGACCTTTGGCAATGAAAAGTGCATTAGCATGCTGCCTTGGCGTGTATATCTAAGTGGCTTAAAAGTGATTTGAAGTTGATTTGTGTTTAAAAGGCGGCCCTTTAACCGGATTGCCATTCTAATCTGCTCCGTGCTGCATGACTTCTCCAGGAAACCCGTTTGCGTACTTTCAAGAGCTGGCGAGTAAGCGGAGAACAACAGTCATTAAATACCGCGAACAAAAGCGCACTTCCTACGTTTAACCATGTGCCTAAGCTTCATGAGAACTACACCATTTGCGCGTGCGTGTATGTGTATTTGTGTGACATGGAGTGACAGTATAGCAATCTTTTTTTTTTCACCTGGTCCAGTCGGGCTCCAAAAGAAAGCTATATACTTCTTAAATCCACCTGAAACATTCGTGCATGGCACGCTATTCAAATTTTACTCAGACTCAAATTATTCCCTTACGGGTGTGTGTTACCCTCATATGAATGAATTAAGCATTATATTTTTCACGAGGAAGATAATATTTCTCTTGAAGAAGATATATTGGGCGGTTTGGTTTATACTGGGAAATCACTGTCCAGATGCGCTGAGGGAGGTCTGCGAGCCAGATGTGGCTCCCCCCCGAGTTTCTCTTTATCTCTTCCAAGGTGTCACATCTCAGCATAGAAACAGTGGACAGTTATGGTCAAAATTTTAAAGCCACATACATTTCGAATAACGATATTTGTACGTGTAACAAGGAACACTGGTTGCTGTTTACAAACTAATAACATTCTGCGTCGTTTGCTTGTTTAGAAATATCTACAGAGTGCTGGACTATGGGAAAGACACGATACAATAAGTCCGCGTGATACGCCTACAAACAAAGTTTGCCACCAACATTACTGGATATTATAATTCACAATTAAATCTGAATATGAACGTGCGATTTTCAATGTTTATGCGTGAGCGCAAGGGGAAGACGGAATGCACCAATGCAATATGTTATCAAATAATACAAGAATGCTTTAAGGAATAATATGGGAAACATTTCAAAGGGTGCACATACATGTTTTTGCTGTCCTCGCAGTTACGATGCGCTCCGTGTTTTGGAATTAGTCTGATCATGCACACCCACTGCTATCTAACTTATAATCTATAGTTTCCTAAAGACAGAATTCAGGAAGATCTATGCAGGAGAGATGAACAGTGGCAATAAGCTTTTTTGTGTGTACCGGACATATTTATCGAGGACTAAAAGGAATTCAATCATTGCAACATGTTCCCATTTAAATATTATACATGATACACACAATGTATTTAGAAGTTTCCATAGGTTTCATTTGTTTTTTAATGCGCGTTGTCCAGATTTGCTTTCTTTATTCGTTGCGCTCTATGAAGGGAATTAACCTATCCCTTCTACAATCCCATTCAAAAGGAGTAGGAAAAAACAGGGAGATGAGAGCAGCAAATCCCTTTTTTATTCCTCTTGTTGCGCTCAATAAGTGAAGAATGTGTCGCCTATCAGTCATCCAGGGGATCAAGTCTGCTGGACTGTCCCACGCGCTCAATGCGCTCTGCAGAGCATCACTGAGACAGAGAGAGTGAGGAAGACAGCAGCAGCAGCATCCGCATCGGGGACAGCACAGCAGCCAACACCAGACTGATAGTTCTGTTAAAGAGCAATTATACTCAAATACGAGCGGCTTTCTCATTCGTGATTTCGTTTTGTTTTGTTTTGCGTTATTTATAAGAGCCGACTAGTGAGCTGACGATTACCTGTTACGACGGGTGTATAGCGTAATAGTGCGAACCGCGGAAAGTATAGGTTCACGGATATGCGTTTGTGATTTATGGATAAGCATTTACGATTTCCAGTTCCCTGCCAAGCGTCAACTACAGATTTTGAACGTTTTGAAACGGATAAGAAACGAAAAAGAAAAAGCATCATTCGAGTCTGAAAGGGGACTCTTTCAGCTTATTTTACTACTGTGGCATCAAATTCTCACCTCTGAATGAATTATTAGATAAAGTAAATAGGTTGTTCTAGTTTATTTAATAACGAATGTTCTGTTTCACAGAAGACAGACATCAGTCATGAAGACATAAATTACACTTTGACTTTTTTCTCCAGTGTTTACAATTTTATGTTATTTTTGTAGAGGGCGTTGAGAATTGTTCATTATTACGTTAACTATAAAATTCTTTTTAAAGCGTTCACTTATCTGGTATACAAAAAGTCTGATTTTATAAAAGCTTTTCGGAGACACAATGCGGATCCTCGCTTTGATTTTGGGCGTGAAAGCAGCATCCATCCTGCTGGTGTCCTCGCTCCCTGGTACAGGGGCGGTCAACAATAGCGGCCGATGGTGGTGAGTTCAGTTAATAAGTCAAATGATAACTCTTAACCAACCATTCATGTTTACTAAGTACGCAGCTCCTTCGCTCTCATGTGGATATTGTCCTATTACCCTAATGGTAAGAATTAGTCAAAACGGTAGGTAAACACCTTCATTATATTTGGCATTGATCAATGAGTGTCAAAAATGTAATTTTGCTTGTTTTCTATTGATGCTTTCTTTTTTTATGAAATTGCTAATTAACCATTTGAGATAAGCTATAGGATACTTCTATGAGAATTTACAAACGGTAGGCTATATATAGCACAAATACAAAATTAAAATTGCACACTGCGGCATCTTTTGTAGCTAATAAATTGAAACTTTACACGTAATAATCATGTTTGGTATAGTTTAGCCAAGTGTACACAAGTGGTAACAACATTGAGCGATTACAACAAAACAACTGCAAATATATGCTCATGTGCCAGTATCTAAAATAGTGTGGCGAGTCGATTATGTAGCAGCTTTATAAGATAACTGATGACGACCAGAGGATCACGAGGGATGTCAGTCTAGCGAATGAGAAACCTTGTGATCACTGGCCTATGCTAAGATGCGCAATAAATTACAGGGACGCTCAATTGATGCCAACGTTTGTCACATCACATTATTTATCAAGTTTGCCGCCAAATTATAGCCTATCAATAATTTTTTTTAGATATAAATTAGTAATTTATCTAAATCAGTTGCACCGCAGTCTTAATAGCAGCGAAAATGACATATAGGAAATTCAACAATACACTGTATACTGTAAGGCAAGAATATACTGTTCCATTAAAAAAAAGCCTCTTTATTTAACCTCCATGTGTTTATTTATTTATAACAGCTGTGCAATTCCTTTGTGAATTAATTCTCTTTCCTTCTCGCGCTCTCTTTCTCTCTTTTTTTCCCTCCCCTGTCATTTTGACAGTGTGGCTTGAACACGGGACAGAATTTTTCAGTCCAATGTGGGATAAATTAAATGTGGATTTATTTTATAGCTGTGAGCAATTCCATTCTAGGTCGCGTTCAGGGTTATCCACGTAATACGCAGAACATTTTCAACAGAAGTTGCACTGTATGAATATAAACTGGTTCATCTGACAATGCCTTGTTAATAATTTACAAATTGAGCTGAAACTGGTGACGATCTGAAGATTCCGATTAATTGAAATAAGCATGTGCATTAATCTCAAGAATACATTAGAAAAATCTGCATTAAAACCATTTGCCTGTATCATAGTAGAAAAGGTATATCGTGGCCTCAAATAGACTCGATAGGCAGTAACGGTTTTGCATTTTTAAATCAGTACTAAAAATTACAATTATGCGACTGAATTTCTCGAATTTTTACCATGAGTATCAGAGACGGCGCGAAAAGACGAGGAACATCGGTAAACATGCCAACAGCTGTAGGCCTATATTAATTTTAAGCATACAGAACTACATCATCGAAATATAGAAACAGAACATCACGTAGGCTTTCATTTTCTGTATGATTTTTATTGTTTGGTTCTGACACAGCTGTATGCTACGCGGTTATTAGTGATGATTCTGGTGGCATTGTAATGCGGCATTTTTTGACACTGTTTACTTAACGGTATACTTAACAGGTTTAGCTACTTGAGTATGGCCTTCCATACTGATTTAAAAGGCCTACACTTACACATGGCCATAGATAAAGGAAAACACGCACAAAATGACATTAACATAAGTAGGCTATCGGGAGACATCAATGTTCCTGTTTTATGTTACGGTCATTAGGCAGCCCGTCAGTCAGACATGTAGAGGTTACACGCAGTGACGTAACGAGTAGCGAGATGCTTAACCTCAGTTGTTACATATTCAGCTGTTTTAATGGCTTAAGTGAAACTGAAACGTTTACGCCGATCTGGGTAAAAGCACCTGCTGGCCAGCGCCGAATTAATTAACGAAACGTTAAAGGGCAACTGTGTCGGCCTCCAAAACAGATTATATCTTTCAGTAGAATAGTAAGAAAAATATTATTTAAAAAAAAAATCACGTAACTTATTTTCTTTTGCCAAAAACCCGTAAAGAGAAATTAAAATTTTCTAAGTTGACCTATTTTAAAAATAAAAGTATATGAAGTTATATGAAAATACGTCACTACCGGCAACTTTTTTTCTGCATGTGAAACTTATAGTTATTTCCCCTAAGGCCTTAAAGTGAATCCCATCGTTCATCTTTATCATTTATCAATTATCTTACGTTGCGCAACTTATTTTAAAGTCACGCAACTATAGTTCTTGACAGGCTATAAAATTTTTGATCATTATAAAATATTTTCCCCGAATCGTCTTCACCCACACTAACCTATCTCTTGTTTTCCCGTCTGTTTTAGGGGCATCGTAAACGTGGCTTCCTCCGCCAATCTCCTTACCAATTCAAAGAGCGTGCAGCTGGTCTTGGACCCGAGCCTGGCGCTGTTGAGCCGCCGTCAGCGGCGCCTCATTCGGCAGAACCCCGGCATTCTGCATGCCATCGCGGCCGGCTTGCACTCGGCCATAAAGGAGTGCAAGTGGCAGTTCCGCAACCGCCGCTGGAACTGCCCGACCACCCACAGTCCCACAATCTTCGGCAAAATTGTCAACCGCGGTTAGTCTCTCTCGCCCCTCGCAGAGCAGAGATAATCATAATGTCCTTTAAAGGGCAAGTTGTTCTCGTTTACAGAATGGAGAAGTCTTTATGTGCCCTCCGCTGTTTTGTTTTAAATATTGCCTTAATTTTTGTTGGTTGCCATGGTATAATCTATTCATTAACACTTACGAAAAGCGTGTCCCATCTGAGGTGCTTAACTTAATCTGTGCTTCTGTGACAGGTTGCAGGGAAACTGCATTTGTGTTTGCCATTACAAGTGCGGGGGTCACTCATGCGGTAGCCCGTTCCTGCTCTGAGGGGGCTATTGAATCCTGCACCTGTGATTATCGGCGCCGAGGCCCTGGTGGGCCAGACTGGCACTGGGGCGGCTGTAGCGACAATGTGGACTTTGGCAGGCTGTTCAGCCGGGAGTTCGTGGACTCCAGTGAGAGGGGTAGAGACCTCCGCTACCTCACAAATCTGCACAACAATGAAGCGGGGAGAATGGTGAGAGAACGACAGACATGTTCTGTGGCAGCTATTCTAATACAGGCCCTCCTTTATAATAGAACCTGCCTTGTTTTCTTGCTGCCATTCATATTCTCTGCCTCTTAACCCTCATCTTGAGCATTGAGTCAAGGCAGAACTTGCCTGTCCATCATCTAGTCAAAGCTGAATTACATTGTTTTGATTGGGTGGAGTTTGAGAAGCAGAATCCCGCCCAATCAATTTGTATGTGTTGTGTGCAGACATGATCCTGGATGACTGATGCCTGTCCCTCTGTACACTTTGCCCCCTCCCTCCCCTTCCCGCCCCAGACCGTGTCCTCAGAGATGCAGCAGGAGTGTAAATGCCACGGCATGTCAGGGTCCTGCACCGTGAGGACCTGCTGGATGCGGCTTCCCAGCTTCCGGGCGGTGGGAGACTTCCTGAAGGACCGCTTCGACGGAGCCTCGCGGGTGGTCTATGCCAATAAGGGCAGCAACCGGGCATCACACCGGGCCGACCCACGGCACCTGCAGCCCGAGAACCCGGCCCACAAACCGCCCTCCGTTCGTGATCTGGTGTACTTCGAGAAGTCCCCTAACTTCTGCTCGTACAATGGCAAGATGGGGACCCTGGGTACGTCGGGCCGCAGCTGCAACAGCTCATCACCCGCGCTGGACGGGTGCGAGCTGCTCTGCTGTGGGCGGGGCTACAGGACACGGACCGAGAGGGTGACAGAAAGGTGCCACTGCACCTTCCATTGGTGCTGTCATGTCAGCTGCCTGAACTGCACCAGCACGCGCACACTGCACCAGTGTCTCTAAGTGGGGCTGTGAGACGTGCTGTGTGGCTCATGGAGGGCAGATCCGGATCGGGCAGAGGGGACTGGGGAGGTGGGGCAGGTTGGTGTGGAGAAAGACAGAGTTTTAAAGGAAGGAGCGATGGAATGAGGAGGGTAGCGAAGGAGGAAGTGTAAGGGGAGGAGAACAGGAAAGCAGGTGTGTAGAAGTAGAGGGATATTATGGAAAGTGATTGGGGGGGGGGGGGGGGATGAGACAGCATTCTGAGGAATAGCACTCGTATCAGTTGTGGGGGGGGTCACATGTCACAGAGCACTCACCTGGAGGGAAGGGTATAAATGACAAAACTTCTGATTGTGGGGGGGGGAGCAATATGCCCCACCCCTAATTTTTAATCCATGGTGTACACCTTTTGTTCTTTTTTTTGTACGAAGCAGAGGTTCCACTTCAATACGAGTGATAGCAGCAGGAGCCACAGTGTTGAGGCATTATGACCAAGAATAAAATTTATTGAGAGGGCATGGATTTGGAGGGCAGAAAGGACTTAAGCAGAGGTATCAAAATCCGAGAAAACCACCAGCATGTAAAACAGTCAGAAGGACATTTCTGCAAAACGTAGCTCTTAGATTCTTTGTTTTCTCCTTCTTAGACAGCACAGAATTTTAAAGGTCCTTTCCTCCACGGACGCGTCGCCTTGACAGATGTTTTTGTGGCCATAGAACCGCAAGCATGGTTTCACATAAAAAGTTGAAAAACTCTTTTCGCACAGTGGTTATTCGCGAGTGTCTCTGCATGTTGTTTTCCTTTGCTGCCGATAGACGTCTCGCATAAATAAACATGCGAGAAAAAAATCAGCGGGCGGGATAGGCGGCCGCTTCTCGATTGCTGCGTTAAGCTATGGGCCTGAGCCAACCACTTATGATTTCCTACTTTCATTTCCCCTCTCATATTTTGACTCAGTTGTAATCTTGTTTGCTTCACCCGTGATTTTGCCGCAGTTTGCAGTATGACACAGATCGGCGATGGCTTTCGCCTTCCAGCAATTTCTAGATAATCTTAGTCTGATATGACAAACTAGTGCAAATATAGCAATTAATGGTTTAATTAAAAATTATGTGTAGGTATTCTAACCTGTGTATGTATGCAGGAATTATGACGAGACCATATTTGGAATTCAGTGATGCCAGTTTTTGACGAAGCAGGTCAATCAGACGTTCTTCAGAAGTTTTCCCTTGCCGATTGCCTCCGTCATGGTGCAATAGGTAGCATTTTATGCTAAATGTCTCCGGCCGTCCCTGGATTCCTGTGGGCCGATGGGTCTGCTGTCGGCCAGGCCGGTGCAGCCCACTCAGCACCCCGTCTCCAGCGGACCCACGTCTGGCGCGAATGCTTCGCCACCAAAAAGTATACCATACTGCAAATCCGATGTTGTAAATACATATTTATGCTGCAGCTAAGCTCAACAAAGGCAGTAATTTACCAGCAAAACGTCGTCATAGCGATTCATTAAGAGAAAGATAAATTTGGAATCACTGATGGGTCAGTTTGATTATGTGCATTGTGCTGATTTAATGTTTCTGGATCTGTCTGCATTTCTTGAAACTTCGTTTTGAGCAGCGTGGGGCGAGGTGGGTGTTTCATTGTTCTGAACTGGATATGGTGACTGAGGAACATTTCAGGTACTTTCAGATAATGTTCACATCACTGCTTCCTAGTTCACCTCTGTCACTCTGGATATAATTACCATTACTGTACATAAGATATTTATTATGAATGTCTATATAGCTATAGTTCAGAGCAGTGAAAAAAAATATTTTAGTCATTTGTTAAACATTTTCTTGTTTATAGATTTAGTTTTAAAAGGTTGTATTTCTTATAGTATTATAGATCAATAAAGGTTATATTTTCAATTAAGCTGTTGTCTTTAATGCTACTTAATCATAGTATTTCATTAATGGCTTCTCTGTGGTATTTCGTTTAGTTTTAGACTATTTTTGCTTCCTTTCACTTATTTTTATTCGCCATCTGCTCCTGTCCTCATCATTCCTGACACCTCAATGTCACTCCTGAACATGCATCCAGCCAGCGACCCTGTCGTCTCCCCAGCCACATTCCTACCCATAACCCCGCTGTCCCGCGTCTAATTCTGAGGAACAGCGATCCTGGATGCGGCACACATTTAAGTCCCGCTGTGCGGATTTTACGGTGCTAAGTGTTTCACTTCATTTGCTTAATGCCGGAAAGAAAAAATAAAAAGAGGAATAAATGCAGTAATGAATGGCTCCTCTCTCCTGGCTTCCTGGCAGACGGTTCAGACCACGGTTGTCTGGAGGCACACAGCCCTGGTCCCCGCAGCCGGTCGTGGCGGGCCAGAGGAGCGCAGGGGGTCAATCAGCCACACCGCCACACAGACCGTGAGGAGTTAGCACGCACCCCCATGAGAAACCGGCACTGCTGGGGCGAGGGGAGAATGGGGAGCAGACTAGGGAAGAAAAGATTAGGGAGAGGTTCGAGAAGAGGGACATGGCAAAGGGAAAAAGAAGAGATGGTAGCTGAGGCGAATGGGGGAATTTACGAAGTGAAGAAGGGAGGAGAGAAAGACACAGAGCAGGACGACGGAGAGAGATAAGCGATTGTGGCAAAGGAGAAACCAACAGAGATAGAGAGCAAGAGACGTTTGACTTATACCCTCCACAGTTAGGGTTCAGGGCCAAAAGCACATTGTATTTGATATTAAGTGAAGATATGTTATTATGTATCTAAGTACTCAGTGCTGAAGGAGAGAGAGAGAGAGAGAGAAAGAGAGAGAAATGGGAAAGTGGGCTGGCCAGAACCAGAGAGGATCATGAGGGACTATGGAGTCCAAGATAATGGATAGATATGAGAGGAATATGGAAAGAGGAATAATACAGAGGAGAAAAATAGAGTAAGCCCCAAAAAAGGAAAAACTGGAGAGCTGGAATGCCAAAAAAGGGAGAGAGAGAGAGAGAGGGAGAGAGCGAGAGAGAGAGAGAGAGGGAGACAAGGTTGAATTCTCAGGAGTGAGAGGCGGGACAGAGAGGCGGGGATCCATCCTTGTGGGAGTGCCAAGGAGTCAGTGATAATTAGCTCAATTAGTGACAAAGGCAGTGTAATAAATACTGACTTAGTGTCTGGGCCCCCGCTGGCCCCTCCCCACACAGCCTGCTCTGAGGCCCAGGCCTGACGGACAATTCATTAAACCGACAAAATACCCCACCGTCCAGGCGTGACGCTGCGAGTTAGCCCCCCACCGGCCTGCGCCATTGTTCTAATTGTCTGGGTTGGAGTCACTTTCTGCCACCCCCTCTCTTATACCCCTCCCATGCTCTCTCTTTTCAAGAAAAAAAAAAACCCGCAGAGTTAATGCCCCCACCTAACTCTGGTAGGTGATCAGCAGGTTGAAAAAATGCTGAGGGATTTTTTTGTGGGAGGGGGGGGGGTGGAATG
>JAODLC010000113.1:7862730-7898176 GCA_026781145.1 Hippopotamyrus pictus
ATTTGGATTTTTACAACATTATTGTTGAAATACACAGTCCTGAAAAAGGGACGTTTCTTTTTTTGCTGAGTATATAATTTGGATTTTGATTTATTACTACTTGAATATTTTAACTAAAAAATAAGCAAATGAATAAAGTAATGTATACAGATAAGAATGTATTGTATAGAAATAACCAAATAGCAGCCAAAGAATGTACTACGCAAAGTGAAGAGTGCCAGAATATGTAAACACAGGTCGTGAGGTTATATGGCTCGGTTGTGAGGAGACATGGCACCTTGTAGTCATGACAATGAAAGTAACAACAACAATAATAACAACAACAGTAACAATGAGTAGCAGCAGATTATTATTCCGGTAAGTGGGTCTAGCACAGAATCCAGAATTAAAATCACTTCGGTACGACAGGAGCGTCATACGTCATATTCTGACATTCCTTAGCCAATATCTTCGCGAATGGTACCGTTTTTCATTCCAGTCCACGATTTTTTTCAGTGGCCTAATATCCCCTTGAGGTCAGTAAAGTTTAATTTGATTTGATTGAAGTTTATCTTATTAATTTGAACTCCTCGTATATAATATAGGAGATCCCGAACACATTGGCAAAGCAACGGCAACTCCGGCTATCTAAATGTATGCTTGCCATTCAGATAGCTGCTGCGTATTTTTCACGTTTTACCGAAAATAAACGTCTGAGAAAAATTAAAGGATAGTTCCACGAAACTGCAGGTTTGTAATTCTTTTTTGAGATAAATGTTTATTGGTGACGGCATTGACCAATGGATTATAATCAATACATTTTCACTGATATCATTGAATGCATAAAGGGAACACAGGTTCCGATCACTGTAATAAAGTAGTAAATGAAGGTGATTAAGTCTATATGAATAGCCAACTTTTACGCAGTATTAATATGCAGGTAGCGTCAGAACACTGGATTCGAATTCAAAGCCTTATTTCCCAATTGCCACGATCCGCTCCGGCGTGTCCTGTCCTATTTCGGTGAGGGCCAGCAGATGGCGCCGCTGGTTCGGCTACACCTTTTTAACAAAAAACAAAAACAAAAAAACAACCAAATGCAATCTTAATACTAACTGTTCCGTATATAAACACTTTGATTCTTCCATGCTTTTTTGACTTAAGTGAATGGGAGAATCGACCCCTATATGTTTTGAATCCTTGAATCTTGAATCTAGCTTCAATATCAAGTGCAATGAACAAGAAACAAGGAGCCATGGCAGAGATTTGCTCCCTGGTCCCAGAGGTATGAGAAAACGGTTCCGCTATTCAAATATATTTTATATCTTTTAATCGTCTAACAGAACTACTACCCAGCCCTCCCAGTGGTCTGTCCATCGCCAGAAGGAGCAGAGACACCCCCAGAGCTCCCCACAGGAGTCCCAGTATGGCAAAGTGCAGGAGTGTCTGTTAGCATCACAGTCTCAGAAAACAACAACAAGAGCAGAAAATGAGGCAGATCTCCTTCAGCTGATATTCAGAATCCTGGAGACAGACTAGTCTCCACCCCCTCCCACCCCAAGGTTCACCGAAGCTGCCTACCTATGTAGGTGGGAACCATGGAGATCAAATGCGGGTGAGAGACAGGTATTTAGTCATCAGGCATCATGGAAACATCCTTCAGCAGATCAGTGGTGATGCTTGGTATATCCCCTTGGGTATGTATGTGTGTGTATGTGTGGATTATGTTTATATTACATTGTGGGGACCAAATGCCCCTCACAATGTAATAAAAACCTGTTTTTTGACATTGTGGGGACCATTTTTCAGGTCTCTGGTTCAAGATCAGGTTGTCTCTGTATGGAAAAAATCCAGTATTAGATTTGAGTTCAAGAATTAAGGTCATTACATCACGAGTGGGACACCACATGCTAAATGAGATGTGTCATACCAAATGACTCTTGGAAAGTCTCCTCACCTGAACTGTCCAAATGATCATCATCTGGAATACCTTGCATGGGTTGCTGGCTTTCAATAATCCCAGCCAACAAGCCCCCCACCCCCTGTCTCTGGTGGTCTGTCTCTGGCCCCCCACCTGTCTTGAAATGCTCTTAACGAGCAGCTGCAGTTGTTTTTTTTTCTGGTCTGTTTTTATGTTTTTCCACTGAACCTTTGAAAGGTAATATACACGTTGAATTAGGGTTCTGTATAATATTGTTTGTTTAAATTTCTGTGCACATACATGTTGGCCCCATCCTGTTATGTTACATAAAACATTTATAATTGACTGACTTGTAAGATTGGGGCAACAATAAATAATCTTACCTGAACTGATTGGAGTGTCCATTTGGTTACTTTTCCATTTGAGTTGAATTAATTCAAAATAGAAATCCATGCCTTCTCCTTGTTTTCTGTACCTGAATCATGCTGTTTGTTTTCAATTACAAGGTACTTTGATGCAATTTGTTTGAAGAGGGTCTTCTCAAATTCACTGAAGTTTGTTCAGCATTTTGCTTTGCCTTTATCCATTTTTGGTTAAGTGTAGTGACTCCTGTTCCACATACTACTTAATGCTAATGAATTACAAGTATTCCACAACAGGTTTTTATAGCAACCTCACCTTAGCACCATGTACACACCATTAATCTAATTGGGTTTCCAAAAGATGATCTCACTTGTCCTTGATTACCTTATTCTGAGACTCTGGAGTCTAGTGCCTTGTCCACACGTACACGGGTATATTTTAAAACGGTGTTTTTCCTGCTGTTTAAAAAAAAAATCCCCGTCCACACGAACATTGTCTTCTAAAAAATTTCCACCCACATGAAACCACTAAAATGCGCTGTTAAGAGCATGCCAAAACAACAGGTGGCATTATAACTCTAACTGTACTGCCATGTTAGCCAATCAGAAGCCTAATTGCCAGTCCTGTTAAGTTGAAAACCATGGCGCACATTCCGACGCCTGTGTTGATCAATATAATGCGAGAGTGACTCAACATTTATCTATACACATGTAAGAAGTCCTGTCAACAAGGTTAGGACAAGCACTATTTCGGCTAAGTCCGCCATTGCTCAAACTCGCCTAATGTATATAGCAAACAGCGCATGCTCTGAAGTTAAACAAAGTGGACAACGGCGCACAATCTGACGTTTCGAGCCAAAAACTCCGTTTTCCCTGTTTACATGTCGACGCTGAAAACGGAGTTTCTTAAAATCTTCACCCTGGATAGAGTTTTGCAAAAGCTCCGTTTTCAGTGACCTGAGATGCCGTTTACGTGTGGACAAAAGCCCAAGACATACAGAAAAAGGTACATTTTAAAATATACCCGTGTACGTGTGGACAAGGCATAGAACTAATTAATCTGAAGTTAAGTAACATGTCATGAAGCCAGTTGTTTAATGTGGATTAATTTCAGTAGAATTAGCCTGGTCCTGATTTATTTTAAGCCCTGAATGGGAAACCAGGCCTACATGTTAGGTTATGTTACACAATGAGTAGCAGCAGTGTTTTTTGTTTAAGGTTCTCTTTGTTTCTCTCGGAAGTGGAATGACTGTGATAACCCCAGCTAGAGCCTTGGGGGGGGGCTCCCATAAGTGTGGGGGGAAGGGATTTGTTTGTATTTTAGTTCAATATGTACTGGATATGGGTTGTAGCATCCATGTTTTTTAAAGCTTCCTAGTGGTGAAATACTTGAACAAAAAGATAATCCAGTGTGCTTTTCATTGAATCTATTCCAAGGAGTAGAACTTTGTATCTTGGAACTGCAGAGGTTTGCACAAACTTCCAAAAAAATCAAGCGAGTTGTGAATAAGATGAAAAATATGGAATCTAGTTATATATTCCACAAGAAACTCATCTTTTAGTTGAGGAAATCATTTGGATTATGAGGAGGTGGCAGGCTACTGTATCCACAGCCTCTTTTTCTTCCCAAGTCAGAAGGGTTATGACACCTGTGAAAACTGGCCTTTGAAAACATTTTTTCATCAAATCTCAGGAGTTTTGTAAAGGCACGTCAAAACAACTCACTTACTAGACCCCCATATTCATTTATTGAAAACTGTGACAAAGGAAAATCATAAAAGGGGATCATATCAGAGATTTATAACTTACTGGTATCTTGCTCATTAGAGAGTTTACAATATAAATGAAGTACCTGGAAAGATGACTTGGGCAGTTTGGGAAGATAGCTTGTGTTCACTGACAGTGGCATGTATTGATTTGTTTAAAATACAGTACAGCTGTTTCAAACACTTTTCAAATTACTTAACTGTGTATAATTCAAAATGCTATAATACAGTACAGTACTGTACATAAAATATAGCTCATTGTAGTTTCACTGCTGCATCTCATCGGCTCATTTTTGACTATTTATCATAAACTTTGAGTCTATATTTGTCATTGAGAGAAAATGAATTTCTTTTCCCTGTCATGTTTACTGTGCTTGCAGCATTAGCCTCAGGTAGCAAGCTGAAAGCAGATGGGTTACAGCAGGGCAAAGTAGAGCGATCAAAGAAAACATATATACTGTATATACCATAGCTTTAATTTTTTCCATATGTTGGTATGTTTAAAAATAATAAAAATTAACACTGTAAGCAAACTACAGTACTTGATTACAATAAGTGAATTATTTAAACAGCGTTTGTACAGGAATGATTCTGTCCCAAGCTTTTTGATCCATATAAGCGGTTGATCACTATAACCTTGATCACTATATGCAGTTTCCACTGTATTTGTGATTATGGCATGTTGTGCATACATTCTCACCAGCACATACTGGCCTCTTGTCAACCAATCCCCACGGTTATTGCAGGGAAGCTCATGCATGAGAACTGACGTCAGCCATAGCATTGGAGTCTTACTCTTATGAATTGGCTCTTTTCCTAACTAAAAGTTGCTCTCAGCCAACTTTTTTTTTTTTAACATCAGTTTTAGGGAAAAAAATCTTAGTTAAAACCTTTTAGTGCAATCTAGGTGTATTTAGTGGTAAGATAAAATGCTTTGTGAATACGGGCCCAGGTCCGGAAAGTACAAATCCAGACCAAGGTTTTGATTCAACCAACCAGTATAAAGAGTCACAGTCACAGGGCGCTTAACTGATTGGTTGAAACAAAACCATGGTCTGGATTTGTACTTTCTGGACCTGTCACAGTACAGCATGGCACAGGCAGGAAAAAGGTGGTGATAACTTGCAGTTCAGAGACAAACAAGGATTTCATTAATTAAACAGAACACACTAGACAAAGGCACAAATTAAATGTGCCACGAGGGGTCAAAAACTAACAAGGAAAAAAAAGAACCAACTAAAAAAAAAAACTAACACACACAGAAACCAAGGAACCAAACAGACACTGAAACATAACCAATAACTGGGAATACAACACTAAGATTAAAAAAAAACATGAAACAGAAATACAAAACCAGAACTGAATACAAGCAGGGCAATGTTTCAAAGTGAGAGAGAATAGAAAAAACACAGGGGAACAGAAACCCATCAATTACAAATAAACAGATCATCCTTAAGCCCGTGACTAAGAGAGCTGTAGTTTTTGCCGCAGGCTCAGCCCACCGCAGTCCGGGACGCAGGGGAAACGCCGAAGGGTCGAAGGACAGAGAGGGAGACAGGCGACGATATATCGGATGACAAAATAAAAACACCTATCCTTTCACATTATGCTGTGTCGTTTTTTTTTCATGGTGTTGAATCAGGCAGGAAGGTGGTGGAAAAAAAATTGTTTTTATACACTGGACATTCTTTTACATGTTGCCACGAGTTGTGTAAATATACACAAAGTGCGGACAAATCACTTATTTCTACTAAACATCCCCTCAGTACCTATATGCCTCTGTATACAAATCCAACTTTTTTCCATTGAGCGAATGTTCAGGGGTGGCTTTCCCGAATGCTTCGTAACGCTAAGTTGTTCGTTAGCTCCTAGCGCTCCCAGCCACTAGTTCTTTTTCTTGTTCGTTATTCGCTACGATCTATCGCTTTCGGCAAAGCCACGCCAGACTATCTGGTCTGGAATTGAAAATCCCAAGCCAGCCAACTGGCCAAAGTTGACAACCCTGCATTTAACGTTACATTTCTCACAAACGCGCTACAGTATGTACAATGAGCAAAGACGAAAGTGATTAGGTTAACTTTGTCAAACAAATATAGTTTACCACATGTATGGTGGTGAAGTGGCTAGCATTGTGGTTACATTATGGATGGCATCCTAACCCGATCCACCATGACCATGCATTGGATAAGGGATTACGGAAGAAGTAGCGACTGATAAATTAAACATTTGCATGCATATCCATCAAAGGATAGATGCATCATAACTGAAAGTAGAATTGATAACTAGTAAAACAAGTTCCACTGAAATTTATATGGATGCTTACATGCTATACAGAAAATAGCAACAAACGTGTATTCAAGCTTGAGTAATTCATTCATTTCCCTGTACTGTATATAGCTACCCGCTGCATTGTGGGATGTTTGGGTCCTCCAACAGAACTCACTGAAATAAAATAGTTCCCACCTAAGAACGTGAATAATAAAATCAGATATGACTTTATTCTACCTTTTATTATACCCGTTTAACTTTTACATAAATATGTGAATTCAATGTATATAAAATCACAGGTTTTCATTCCCTTTCTTATAATACAAATTCTATGGCGCGGAGGCATAGTATAAACTCGACAGTGCTGCGGTCACCGGCCCTCTTTCCAACTTCTCGAGCGAAAATGGTGAGTGTGAAATGGACATGTGCATGGGGCATACATTGAGGTTTCGAGCGAATTTTAGCAAGAAGTTCATTGTATCTTATAGTTGTGAAACAAATATTTGTTCTACATTATATGAAGGTCTCAGACTGTAAATGTTGAATGATATACATATATATATAAAGAGTGTGAAGTGCGGACGCCGTGAATCGGAAAGGAAGCATGTGTAGGCTGCTGCCAGGGCCTGGGCGCCAGTGCGCGAGCTGAAAGTCTGATTATTAGTTAGTTCGTTTTCGTTTAAATGCGACTAAATTCCCGATTAAGTCATATGACCGTCATCCGAAGACCAAAGTCAGTGACTTAACATAAAATTGAGGTCGTATGTCACTTTATGTGAAACGGACCGCACAGATATTGTAACATGATCGTCGTCTGCCATTTGTTTGTCTTCCACTTTACATACAGGTCCGTTTTGATCCTTTAACCAGGTGTCTAATTGCAAACGCGGTGTCCCTGATATAAATGCATTGACTGACTTAATTTATCGTACTCTTTAGTGCAACGTTTATGTGAGCTGTCATTTTTGCAGGTTTTTTCTAGGTAACATTGATGGCCACAGACTTTGTGGTTAGATTGTGTTTTTAAAGTCTTAGTTGTGCTGATGTGTACTGAAGTGTTAAACAGCAGTGCCCTCTAAATTTCACAGACGAAGAAGAGAAGGAATAACGGCCGCGCCAAGAAGGGACGTGGGCACGTCCAGCCCATCAGATGCACCAACTGTGCCCGCTGCGTGCCCAAGGACAAGGCCATCAAAAAGTTTGTCATCCGGAACATAGTGGAGGCGGCTGCTGTGAGGGACATCTCAGAAGCCAGTGTCTTCGACTGTAAGTATCTGGTCTAAGACCTGTGAAATGCCAGACGCGGTTGTATATCTTTAACATTTGATGTAGTGTGTAATTTTAATTATATTTTAAATGAATAACATTTCAGGGACATACTGTTTCAGGCAACAGGGCTGTTGTTTTTGTCCTGTATCAAACAATGGGGTTTTGTTTCCTATGTTTTGTGTCTTTTATCTATGTCAATACATGACACTGTTCTTTGATTCTTAAAGCACTTTGAGGTTACCAAGTTCATATTTTTGATTAATAGTTTCTTTTTGCTTGATCTGGAACGTCAGTATACACGAACTGCGGTGTTTCCCACCAAATGGGGGCTTTTGCAGGGCACGTCGGGTATAAATACTTAGTTAAATCCATCACGGCCAGTTAACTGTGGTTTAGCCTTCATTTCAGTTCTTTGCTTCACCAGATCATGCTTTCAGGACCAGGGTGGAAAGGTGGAAAAAACTGAATGGCAGCAGGTGTTTAAGGTGGTGGCTCCTGTTGCCCGTCCTCAGTGTAGTTTTAGTCGTATGTTAATGTCAGCCTGCTGCCGTCCTTCCTGTGGACATGAAGGTTGCATTAGCAAGTTTGATGTTATCGATGTTTGCACCTTAATTTTCTCTCTGGGACTATATCATCAGTCCAAAACAATTTTTGCTGCACTTTTTCCATGTGTGCTTTTGGCCTGGAAACAGTGGGCCATGCTGCAGCTTGTGTTCATACTACGTTTGGCTGCAGATGGTCACGTTCAATATATGCATACAGCAGTGATATTCCACCAGACCAGGAGAGGGCAGATGTATTGCAACAAGCACAAATACAAGCAGTGTAGTGTAACAGGTGAACTGATTATGAACAGTTTTTAAGTTATTAGTCAAGGCTTTGGTAGTATTATGGTAATATTAGCTGGGATCGCCCCTGGCTTTCCTCGGTGAATTTTATCGCCGATATCTTAAAATGAATAGTGTTGCTTTTTAAAACACTGCTTTCCTCTATATAATGTCTGAACAGTATGGGAAAAAATAGGTATGCTGGTAACTGCTCATACAGCCGCTCACCATAACTAATACAACCACAATAACTCTTCTTCCTCTACCCTTTTGTTGTTGACTGTTGATGTGTAGAAGTCTGTTTCGCCACCTACTGGAAAAATCCAATCAATTATCTTACACATGCATGGTCGATGCACACGGATACACATGGTTTCTGCTACACGAATCATCTGTGCTACACATGCAGCCAACCCCTGATGATATTTACATCACTTACCCTGGTTTGCAACCGAAAGCGCATGCAGAAAGGTGAAGCTTGAATTGGCCTCAAGCCTTTTAGCTTGACAGCCTTTTCTCAGAATTTGATTGTGTTTCATATGCCAAATAGTTTGAAAGCATTCTTGCAACCTACAACCCTGTTCCCAAAAACGTAGTGACTATAAAATATACATAAAAGCAGAATGAAATGATTTGCAAATCAAGTAAACCCATATTTATTTGAAAAAAGAACAAAGATAATATGTATGTTTAGACTGAGAATTTTTTTTTTTTTATGACAAATATATGCTCAATTTGAATATGATGCCAGCAACGTGTCAAAGAAGTTGCCACGGAGGCATGTTTACCATTGTGTTACATCACCTCTTTTTTTCTTTTTTATAATACTTCGTAAGGGGTTTGGAGCTGAGGAGACCAGTTGCTGGTGTTTTGAAAGCCTGATATGATTTCAGCTGCTGAAAAGTTTGAGATCTCCTTTTGTCATATATTTTGTTTCATGGCTGACAGGTCTGGACTGCAGGCAGGCCAGTCTATCATCCGGCTGCTACTACTACAGAGCCATGCTGTTGTAATACACATAGAATGTGGTTTGACATCGTCTTGCTGAAATACGCAAGGCCTTCACTGGAAAAACACGTCATCTGGATGGCAGCATATGTCGCTCCAAAACCTGTATATATTGTTCAGCATTAATGGTCCCTTCACAGATGCACAAACTACCTAAGCCATGGGCACAATGCCCCCCCTATACCATCACGGATGCTGGCTTTTGAACTGTCCACTGATGACAAGCTGGATGGTCCCTCCCCTCTTTAGCCCGGACGACGCATTGTCCATGATTCCCAAAAAGAATCTGAAATTTTGATTTGTCAGACCACAGGACCATTTTCCATTTTGCCTCAGTCTATCTTAAATTAGCTTGGGCCCAGAGAAGCCAGCAGCCTTTCTAGATCATGTTTAGATCTGGTTTCTTCTTTGCATGGTAGAGTTTCATCCTGCATTTGTGATGCAGTGATGAATTGTGCTCACAGACAGTGGTTTTTGGAAGTGTTCCTAAGCCAAAGCAGTGATTTCCACAGTAGAATCGTGTTATTTAAATGCAGTGCTGTTTGAGGACCCAAAGATCAGGGGTATCAATACTGGTTTTCGGCCTTATCCCTTGCATACAGAGATTTCTCCAGGTTCTCTGAATCTTTAAATGTTATGTACCATAGATGATGAAATTCCAAAATACTTTTCAATATTAGGTGAGGAACACTATTCTTAAATTGTTGCATCATTTGTCCATGCAGTCTTTCATAGTGGTGAACCTCTCTTCATCTTCACTGCACAGGGACTCTCCCTCTCTGGGACGCTCTTTTGATACCGAGTCATCTTACTGATCTGTTGACAATTAACCTAATTAGTTGTCAGATATTCAACCTGGTGTTTTGTTTTAGCATCACACAACTTTTCCAGTCAATTGTTGTCCGTCCCAACTTTTTTGAAACGTGTTACTGGCATCAAATTCAAATTGAGCATAATTTGTCATAAAACAAAATTTCTCCATTTAAACATAGGTTTACATGATTTGCAAATCTTTGCATTCTGGTTTTATTACACATTTTACACAGCTTCCCAACTTTCTAAATGGGGCTGTAGAATGTGAAATTTCAATCCCCACATCTGTCTTCCTTCTACCATATCGCTTTGTATTTTCACTCAGTGCAACTTCGAAACAGGAATGTCCAAAAGTCCCACCCCACCAATTCCCTGAACACTAAAATAAGTCTGATCATTTGTTGCGCAGCCTATGTTCTGCCCAAGCTCTACGTGAAGCTGCATTATTGCGTAAGCTGCGCCATCCACAGCAAGGTGGTGAGGAACCGCTCCCGGGAGGCCAGGAAGGACCGGACACCCCCTCCACGCTTCAGACCCAGTGTGAGTTTACCTTCACATGCACATAAATTATGTCCACTGCGGGTGACCTGTTTGCACAGCTGACATAAGCCACTCTGCTATGCAAACAGTGTGTGTCCTATGTGAGCAGGAAAACTGCCTTCAGTCTAGCTTTTGGATAATTAAAATGTTGCCCTTTTTCCTTTTGTATAGGGTGGTGCCCCTCGTGCTCCCCCCAAACCCATGTGACCCTGGATGGCTTTGAAGATTGTGTAAATAATGATTACGCAACATTAAACATGATTGGAGACACCTTCCTGTGTTTCATTGGGGGATGCATTGAGATTTGTCTGACTAAACACATCTAGCTGTCAGACACTTGCATGAGAAGGTGAAGCAGTGTTCTTGACTGGCAGCTGGGTGGGATGTAAAGTCATTTTGGGGAGTTCCTCTTTCATACCTCCGTTAAACTTGGACTACACCCTTTGATTTCATGTTGGATTTGGCTTAATTACTTTTAAGAGTAGTCGCTGTGTGCGGGACCTTGAGCAAGGCCCTTGACCTCAGCTCTAGGGACACTGCATGCTGGCTGACCCTATACTGTGTCTCATGGCGAGTAAGATGGGGTAGGAGAAGAGAAGAATTTCACTTCAACTTGTGCAAATGGCAAATAAAGGGTCATTTTAATTTAAACGTTTCTTGAACCTGCAAAATCGTCAAGCTATAGATGTTCCGCAAGTATTGAACTATTTTTCAACTGACTTTCAGGGGTTATGGGTCAACCTTGATATAACCGGTTCAAGAAAATAGTCAGTTACACCACATGTGTATTTCAAAGATGATGTGATTGTGTACATGCTCTGCAATGGACTTGAGTGAAGCATCAGAGATGGACACACTGTTGAGGACCTAATTTGACATCCAAGGTGTACAAACTTTTTCTGCCCTTTGCTGCCTGAGAGGCTACAGACCCCTCCACAACCCTGACTTGGGTAAGCAGTGTTTCTGCTGCTGACATTTCTCCATGGTGACCTACCATGCCAACAAAAATATATCAATCAACCAATCATCTAATCCAATGCCTGATTCTCACCTCCACCCCTGTGCACGCGTTATTGAATTCTGTTGGTTATCGGCACTGATAGGCTATATGATGTAATTTAGCTGATGCTCTTATAAAGCTCATAAAATGAGCATGCGTATTTTCCAAGGAAATGAAAAACAGTACGTAAACAGAGCAGGGAGGTAGGTGGGGGCGACAGTCTCTCTCCTCACCTTCATACCCCACTGACAGACACTGACCCCAGTTAATATATATCACTATTTTACCGCCATGGTGGTGTGTGGGAATGGAAGCAACACAGTAATGTCGACCCGTTAATCTACCCCCCTGGTCACCTAGTGACATTAGCGGTAAGTTTCTGACACGGCTCCAGCGTGAATGCGAAACCGTAAAAGAATAGTGGGGGAGGGGGGAGACCTCTCCCACTTTTACTACATTGATACTGGTTGGGAATACGCGACATCTATTACTTTACCGCTATTAAAGACTGAGTGGGAGTGAAAATATATCCCATTTTCCCCAGATAGATTAATGCATTTCATATGTGAAAGAGGGTCACATGCTTGGAGAAACTCGCCTACAAAGAAACTCGCATACATAATGTGATACACAGTTAGGCTGTTATGCTGTTGAGTGAAGCATTGGAGATGGGCAAACTGTTGAGGACTTAATTTAACAACTGCTAAGAAAATGCAGAAAAGATAAACTAGTCTATATTAATTCATATTGTTTCTTTACCTCCATAGAGGTCATTACATGCTGTCATTACACAATAATATATGTACAACACTGGTCTATGTACATTTTTTTCAGTTGCACCCATCCCCCAAGCCAAACCTCTTGATCCACAGGAAACGCTGGGAAGCTATTAGACGGATATAAGTATTTGCAGCACTATTTTCCTGAAATTAAATTGCAGTAGGGAAACACACATGGAGTTTTATAAACTGTTACAGCAGAAATGGTGATACAGCATAGTACAAGAATTCCTTTCCAAATTTATGTGAAATGTCCAAACATGTTCTTCAGTGAGGAATTGTTTAATGTAAGGTGTATTGCAAAATCGCACCCAAGATAAGCTGCTGTTGCCATGGAAACTAAATGTAGCAAAACACAAAGTCCCTATTTCGAGGTGGTAATGGATGTGGTGTTTCTGTTTTCATAGACTAGCTTCTAAATGATTACTCAGGGTCGGCTTTCACATCGAATGTCTTTGAGTGGCAAGACGTGGCTTCAGTTTCTCAGCACGTCGTCAGCTTTCGATCACAGACTGCAGAAAAAGTTTAAGTGAGAACAAATTTGGTATTTTTATGGTGTTGAAATATAACAATAAAGGATAGGCTTAATATTTTCAGCACCAAACCTATTAAAGGCTTTTCCAATTTTAAGAAAATGTAAAACTTTTAGATTTAGTGTGTTTATAACAATCGAATTTAGATAGTACTATTGATCATTTGCATGCTTACACCATATGTAACAGTTGTTTCAGTGAGATATGATTTAAAAATGTTTTTGTAGCACCATACTATGGTACGTTTAACAACTTAAAAAGGTACTGTAGTGTTAAACCAATAATGAAACGTAAACCACGTTAGGAGTAGTAACAAGCAATTAAGAAATCCAAAAAAGTCACTGTATTCAGGTAAGAATTCAACCTCAGTTTTACAACAAATAGTACTTTATTCAATGTATTTATTGGACATGAAAAACTACTTAACAAAACAGAACTGTTACACTTCTCCCCCTTAAAACCAAATCAAAAAGCAATACCTTTCAAAACTACACAACTTCTCCAAAACATGAGGCAGTTATATATGTATACAAATATGAGGTAAAGAGTTTTTTCTTTGTCATAGATTTTTTTCCTCAAATATTTAAAGACAAGGAACTCGAAAAAAATCCCAAGCAGTTTCAGTGACGTTAAAATCCTTTCTTTTTCCCATTTACCCATTGCTTCCTGTCTCATATAAAAACTTGTCTTTTCTTTGTAAGGGCTTTGAGTAAACAAGCCCAAATAAAATTAAGCACTAGTTGGGATTGGTGACAATCTGCTGCAGAAATGAAGCTGAACACGCATGTTGTAACACCCACCCCTTCCCCAAAGTACACAGTCTGTTTGCCATCTCACACAAAAACACGCACACACTTCTCTCTTTCAAAATATATGTGTGACAGACTAAGTGCATCTTACCACATTTATAATAAAAACAACTATTTAAGAAAACTTGCTGGTTTTCAATTTGTTTTACATTTCAAAATTCCAAGTTTTCTTTTTTTACCTTGCAAGTAATAAATAATGTATTTGGTCTCCTCAATGCTTTTTAGTTAGTCATTTAAATAATTTGCTTATAGTTTTTATTCTTGAATTTTAAGAACGTGGCATAAATATTCAATCAAAGTTCTGGTAATAACCAGCCTAACTGGCACCTCCACGATAAACAACATGGACATCCCCTCCTTTGCCAGGAATCAACCCTTTGAAAATAAAGAGTCATTGAAATGATGCTTTCATCTTCTGTGTTTTCTGGCTGTATGACAAGTTTCCTTGACCAATTCAGATCTACATTTTAGCCAGATTAAAAAGGAATGTCTCCTATAATCTAGTATTTTTGAGAGCAAGAGCGGAGACAATAAAATATACATCAAAATATTAGGAGCTCTAAGACCTGAACTGTCTGCAGCCATTCAACGTCCAGGTTATTTATAAGAGGGAACCTCTTGTTAATAAAGAGTATTTAAATCTTTAAAATAATAATAATCTACGTTGGATGTTTGACATTCAAATTCCATTCTTCAGTAAATTATTTTCTAAACGCCATATAGGCATAAATCAGTGCAAAACCAGTGTTCATGGAACACGGGTCAATCATCATCATCATCATCATCACCACCACCACAGAGTCTGTCATAATGTATCACATCTTTGTCAAAAAAGCCCCCCCAAAGCACAAAAAACACACACAGAAAAAGCAGGAAAATTAGAAAGTGCAATCCTTATCAGAGGGACCCTCCCTCCCCTAAGGTTCCTTAAATGAACCAATTTGTTTCACGTGGCTCAATCTGATCTGCACCTTAACATTCACAATTCCAAGGAGAGCTTCATGGGAACTGCTCAAATATGACCGTCTACTGGAGGATGGTGAGGAAAGGTGCAAAATCCAGACCAATGACGCTCTTCACCATTGACGTGCTGTCTAAAGCAGTACCATGAAGGAAAGGCGTAGACAAGATTTCCCATGTCATATGTCTACGAAAGCTTCTGTATATTGGGTCTGAAGCTCAACATTCACTTGTGCTGAACGAGAGCTCCTCATTCTGTGATATGTGATATTCCCCATTTCGGGAGACCTTTGACACTCTGCAATATTATATAGAAATATAAGTCTGCAGGCGTATTATGTGAAGAAAAGACAGACAGCCTCCTGAGACTGTAAAACGGCCATGTGCGTAATGCTGTGGATGTGCAGATCTAGGTAGACATGGTGCTTCTGGCAAGGCAACGTACGCCCACTTTGACTATTTCGACTTTTGGCTTCCCAGTCAGGAGTGGCGGACCACACTCTTACCCTTACTGGGCCCTGGTGCCCACACAAACGCTGAAGCGAGACGGACGGCAGTGACCCTCCCCCCACCCCCATCCCAAAGTATGATTATTAAATCCTGTGTCCAAGACTCAGGCTGTCAAAAGAAGTTCTGTGACCTAGAAAATTATCCAGCTGCCCTCCGAGTCACCGATCTTGGTTATGATCCAGCCCCTGACAGCCCGTTACACAGGGTCAAGTGTGGGTTTGTGCTGTGCGAATGCTCCCCTCCCCACCCAACACCCCCCCCCACTTCAAAGAGGGCAGACCACACAGGAAGAAGGCACTTCTTAGGCAAAACAACTGCATTCTCGAAAATAGAGTGCAATTATAATTTGCCGATCCTCCCTTGACTAAACTTCTCCCACAACAGCTCATCTCCTCCTCAGTTCCTGTCTCCAGTTCAGTGCAGATCAAACCCTAACCCATCCTCACCTCCTGCACACACAGTGCTTTTCGAACCCGTGCTGCCCTCCCTGCGCATTCACCTCTCCCCTCCGGCCGGCCCGCCCCACCCCCCAACCCCACGGCTCCCCTACCTCAGCCCAAAGTGTGCTCCCCACGGACGATGTGCGAGGAGAACTCGTAGCGGTCCTGGCTGCGGTGGCCGCAGATGTTGCACTCGAACGGCTGGCGGAATCCGTGGCAGCCCATGTGGATGGTGAACATGACGTGGTCCAGGAAGAGGACGCGGCAGTGCGTGCAGCGGAAGGAGCGCACTGGCCGGCCATCGCCGTCCACCACCCTGACCTCGCAGTTGCCGGGCCGCAGCGCCCCGCTACCCTCGTCCCGCTGTGGCTCACTGTCGCTCTCTCGCACTTGGCCAGAGCTGCGGGCCGCCGGGGGAGTCGGATGCTGCTCGGAGTCCCCACCGGCGCTGGTGGCCGCGGGCTGCTCTTCCGGCGTGCTCTCTGTGTCTGTGGAATCCTGGCAGCCGTTGCTCGGAGAGGCGGCATGACCGCAGCTGGGGGGCAGGTCCTCGTGGCCCTCCCCTGCCTCCCGTCCTCCCAGTCCCAAGGCCACGCCCCCTGCCCCACCCCCCCCGGAGTCTGTTCTTTGCCCCGGTTGGCCCAGCTGATTGTAAAAGGAGCTGATGACGGACGTGAACTCCGGCACGCTGGCGGGGTGCTGGGGGGGCAGCCGGAGGGAGCGGATGGACTCTTGGCCCCCGCCTCCTCCCACGGGGCCCCCAAGGTAGCTGCTAATGACACCCGTGAAGTTGGAGGAGTCAGCAGTCCTGTGCAGGGAGCTCAGCTCGTCCCCTTCCTTGTCGATGGGAGGATAATGTTCATAATGTCCGTCGGCTGTGCTGAGGCGCATGTGCTTCTGTCCTGTATAGACAAAGAGAGCAAAGTCACAGAAGACGTCATGCTGACCGGCTCTGTGGCAGCTCAGCATGGCCCACTGAAGGTACAGGTGTATCCAAGTAATCTGTGCTATACTAAGGGACTTCTGGCCCAGGGTGGTAAATTGGAGGCAGACGGGTACTCACCCACAAACTTCTGAGGTGTCGACCTCTTACGCTTGGTGATGCTGTTGGCCAGGCGGTCGATGAATGTCAGCTTGTCCGTGGAAGGCTGGAGCAGAGGGTCTGTCACCAGCTCCACGTCCCGCATCTCCTCACCTGCATCGGACGGGATCGATAGAGGGAAGCACTTCAGTGCGCAGGTCGCCATGGCGTCGTGCGCCGACCGCGCAGGAGCTGGAGGTGGCTCCTTACCGTGCACGTGGCTGCCTGGCGTGGGCTGGGCCTCCAGGGTCTGCAGGTAGCCATGGCAACGCTCCCGGTGCTCCTCCAGCGTGCTTTGCTGCTTGTAGCTGCGGCCACAGTAACTGCACTTGTAGGGCTTCCCCACCGTGGGGGAGGACACTGCGGGACAAAGGCAAAGCGGGACAGCGTCAGCAATACCACATATACGCCCTCCTCCACCTATTAGCGACACGCTAACGAACCAGACTGATGACAGAGCGATGCCCCTCCACCCTACTCGCTAAGAACTCTCCTCACAGAATGCCACCAACCGATTCCATCCGCCTTTGAGTACCGTATCCCAGCAGAAAGAGTAGCACAGAACCATGCAGCCCGCTAGTGACGCGGGACGAGGGCACCCGACCCACCACCACACACTTCCGCTCCGTCCCCTTGCCGAGAAATCACCCAGCATGGAGTCAGCGAGCGACCGACTCCGGAATCCGCTTTCATGAGAAATTCATCGTTACATATTTGTACCAGTTCATACACAACTGAAAAATATCAACAGGATTTCCTGTTTTCATCATCTTGCAAATGTCATTTTTCACACCAACACCTTGTCTGAACCAGAAGTCTACAGCAGAATATGATGTATTCATTCCACTCGTTCTACTCTCATCAAAAATGACACTAAAAAAACCCAACCTGTGCAACCGAGTCCTTCAAATCAGACTCAGTCTAATGTCAGTAACGGTACATTAACTCATCCACACAGCCTGAAGCAGTCCTGAGACCCTGCTGGCACATCTTGTTTCTGCTTTGGGTTGAGACCCTGTCCCATACGAGTGCTGGCCTCCTGCTTCTTGGCACGGTGGTCTCACCAGAGTGGGTGCGGAGGTGTCCCGTCAGCGCGTCCCGACGCCGGCAGGCGTAGCTGCAGAAGGGGCACTTGAAGGGCTTCTCCCCAGAGTGCAGCTTGATATGCCGTAGCAGGTTGCCCTTCTGGGTGAAGGAGGCGCCGCACTGGTTACACTGGAATGGGCGCTCACCTGGCATGGCACACAGGGCTGTGGGTGTCACAATGAGAGCTTACGGGCATGGTCACATTCACGGCATAGAGAAAAAATGGGGGGCTCAACTATGCCCAGACAAACACAGAGCTCTTCAAAGCTTAGCATGCATTCAAACAAATATATTCAAGTACAGTCTGATTAGCAATGATTTACTACAGCACTTTTATCTTGGCGGGGGGGGGGGTGTGCCAATAATATCAAAAGGTATCCACAATATGCACAGCTCATGCTGCTGTGATCCATGTGAAGCAGCATGGCATGAATGACTTATGCAGGTACTTCCCAGCTCTTCCTCTTTTCTGAACCCTTTGTCTACAAACTGAAATCTTCCTCTATCTCTCTGTGAACATCCTGACAGCTTGGAAACTTCCCCAAATAAGATAAAACTTTCCAGAACAGAAAGCTATGGAATTTTTGCCTCCTTTATGTGAGGAGAACTTAGGAACTTTCCATGTTATGCAGACTGAAAAAAAAAATCATTAAATACCCTGTTTCAGCCAACTTGTACTGACCAGACATAAGTGAATGTTACATGATCTGATCTCAGATGAATTGAGCCCCACTGTGATACAGCTATGCTTTAAATGCCAATGGCCATATTATACTTAATAGCCCCACAACTAAGTCTGAAGTTAGCCATCTATGTCCCAGGATGAATTCCGAAGGGAGACATTTGCAGTACATTTTACTTTAAAAATGACTCAAATGTGAAGCTAAGTGGGAAATCAAGTTGCATAACAGCTAAAAGAGAAGTCCGTCTCAACTGGCTAAACTAGGAAGTCGAGTAAATCATGCAGGACGTTTGCCAAGGCTAACCAGCCATGCGTTACCACATCCCAAAGGTAACATACCAGTAACTTGGCAGTATTTTTCTGCCACCTGACCCGAAAAAGGTGAAGTTGCACGTCGTCACACAGACAAAACCGAAAACGGGCCTAATGGAACATTGCGGCTGATTTTTCCACTGCTCACCGGTGTGGCTGCGCTTGTGCACCATCAGAACGTTGGGCCCGATGCACACCATGCCACAGATGTCACACTTCAGCTTTCCGTTGGGAAGCCGGATTGGCCCTGGGGAAGTGGGCTCGGGACTGGCCAGCTCCCCATAGCTTCCGCCGCCGCCTGCCCCCCCGCCAACCACGCCGCTCAGCTCCAGGCCCCCCTCCTCCACAGGGTCCAGTCGCTCGTCCTTCCACGCCTCGTCGCGCTCCCCTGCCCTCTTCGCCGGACGAGCCACGCAGCCCAGCTGGTAATCGTTGTACAGCTCTACCTTGATGGAGTTGGCTGGGGAGAGAGACAAAGAGGCCTGTGACACAGTGAGCAAAAACATTCGGGGGGGGGAGCATCACTGGAGAAACAAGGGTTCAATATGAATATAGCAGCAGCCTCAGTATGTAATACCTATCAGTATTTGTACAGACAGGTAAGTGAAGGTAAGTATTTACTCACCGCTGAGGGACCGGCTGGGAGAAGAGTGTTGACTGTTGGGTGTGCTAACTGTAGCCCCCCCCATGCCGCCAGAGAAGTCCCTCTCCATCGATGAGTCTCCACTCCCTACACAAACATACACACAGTAGAATGAACCACGCTACTATGGACTCATTGGTGAATCTCACAGCTATAAGATGTTACTTTATGCCAAATCAATTCAGTTCCAACAAAAACGTACTTTTTACAGTTTTACACTTTTTACTTTTATTACCTGACATATAGGAACGGCCATTGCAGTCATCGGCATTCATTCTCACACCATCTAAGCAGAGGACATAGGAACACAAACATTTAAGTCAGAGTCTCAATTTTCATTAAAAGTCCTTACCTTCAGAAACTTAGTTCATCACTCAGCTGCAATTATATCTAACTCAGCTTTCCAGCCGCATCCACATTATCGATACGGGCCGGAGATTCACAGTACACAAAGAGTTCGAACCTCCGTTCCAAGTGAACCGTTCATCGCTGTGTTAAACAAGAGACCCCTACCACAGAAAGCAAACTCCTCCCTAAATCTTCTGCAGCTTCTGTTCTCCTTTCTTTCTCAGTGCGCACTTTTGCTGACGCGATCCTTTTAAATGCCCAAATCTCGTTGCATCCGACAAAAACGGACACACTTGTTTTTTTTTCTTCTATCTTAAATACATGAACGAGACACTAAGTCACTCCACCCCCCTAGCTCTCACACTCTTCATCCTAACCCCAAGGACAAAAAACACACCAGCACAGAGAAGGTGCAAAAATCAATAGGCACACAAAGAAGAAGACTGGGGAAACAGTGGAGAGAGATGAGCTAGAAATTAAATGACAAAAAAACTAGAGTCTATGGGTAAATCTTGCAGACGAACAAGAACAGACTGATAAATATGTGAAAAGAAAACAAACAGAACAAGGCTTCTGAGCTCCAATGGTTCAACAATAAGCACAAAAGTAAATGTGATCTCGTATAACATTTTGCATCTTGGGATGTGCTTGGGATGGTTAAAATAAGATTAACATCATCTTGATGCATTTCATTCATGTTCATATATGCACCAGGAGACAAATACACGTGTAAAAACAGCCTTACATTGAGCCACAAAGCATTCATTATACTTTTATGAACTAGAGTAACTCCTTTTTCACAACACTGATGCTGGTTCACAAGCTGACAAGCCGATTCTGACTGTCTCTTTGGAAACATGTCATGATATAAATGCCACATAAAATGAGAGCATTACATAGCAATGTTAAGTTGTAAATTGTACTTAAAATAATCTCACACACGTGACAATTGTGCACTGATTTCTATATCAAACCAAATTTGGACAGAAAATCAGAAAACTGTAAATGTCTAACTTTACATGAGCAATACCAAACTTTAGGGTGGGTTAGCCCTGTAAGCCTTAATGCTTTTAAAAAAGCAAAAATGGTGTTTTGAGATTTTTTGGAGGACTGTTCTCCCACTTCCCACTGCAAGAAAACCTTCCATGAGCAAATCAAATACTAATCTGCCAAACAAGATCAAGATTGAGGTCATACTGCTAACAGCTATACCTATCAGAAAGATGGTATAGGAACAATATATGCCAGATTCCTCTGGGCACTGAGGCCTAAAATTGAATGACAGACGTTCTATTCTTGCAGACTTGGAAGCCTACAAGTTTTGTAAGTTAATTCTTCCAGGAGTGTACGAAAGCAGAAGACACGACAAGACATAGGAGGATCAGACCCTACCAGACCGACTGACTGACTAAAAACTGTATTGAATAGTTATCCCTAACGCGTTAGCACATATGCATACCCGCCAATACAGCTGTACGCTAACCGTGCGTGTGAATACAATTTTAGATTTCCTTAAAATAAATGTGTACCTTATTATCTTCAAAGCAGTTAATGACGAAAATTAGACAGGTAAAGTAGCAACTAATTTCTTTTAGAATATCATCAATAACACCAGTGTAAATCTGATATTTTTTCCTTTGTCTTCCCACATAAAACATTAAAACGTATTCTTTTTAAAATTACACAAGAGAAATCATAAATTGAGGGGGGGGGGGGAATCACTAAATAGCTGGCAGTTAGGATATCATTAGTGTACAAACGGCATCAGTATGCGTTTGTTACATTTAATTGATAATAATCAGTCTGAAAACACTGATTATTCGATCTTTAAATTAGTTACACCACACGCAGAACGCCAACAACTATATAGGAAAACCAGATACACACAACTAAGGCTGCATGGTTAAAGAGACTCGGAATAGTTAGAGAGGTCTTGTTCTTGAAATAACAAAAACATATGGCATGTAACATATGTAACATTAACAAAAAATAAGTGATCAAAGGGGGGAAAAAACCCTTACCGCACTGAAAATGTCAGCTACGTATTAGCCAGTTATTCGAAGAAATGGTCCTTCAACTTACAAGCAACTGGTCTGGCTGCAGACTACGTTTCCTTCTAGGAAAGTACCCTGTTAGCTAGTTACTTTATCTGAACGCGGTGTAAACAGTGGAAATGTCGCGGGCGCTTTACGCGAAGACGCCCGTGCGGCACCGACAGCGTCGCGGCGAGACGGCAGGGGACGTTTCAATGAATGCGGCCGAAATTTCAGCTGTCAGAGGATGAGTGACGTCCGCTCCGGCGGACTGGCGCGAGCTCCATCCCGGCGACGGGCTCGCGGAGCAGCCGTAACGTAAAGCGCCCGCGAGCGCTCCGGGCGCCTCGCGCAACACGTGACCGCTTTTTTTTTTTCACAGAAAGCTGCCTAATTGCTTTGTCGACCTAAAGTTGAATTATGTTTCTTTTCAGCCGTTGCTATGGCAGCCGCCTCTAAATCGATGCCTGCTTCTCGTTATAGCTAGCTGCTTTCCCAGCCCATGCATACTACCTCCTAGCTACTTATAGCAAATATACTCTAGCGCCTAAATCGTTTCATACCTGAAATCGGTCCTGTTATAGATATTTATTTTGAATTTACGTTTCTGGCTGTCCGTTTGTTTTTTCTGGCGAAGGCAGCATCTCCGGGTCCTTTTACCTGAAACCCCGGACAACTTCCGGTCCCACACCGGGATACAGACCCGTTAATCCTACTGCAGACGCCCAGATCGACACTGACTGTCGAATGCATCGATGTGCTCAAATGGAAAAACGACAGAGCACTGCAGTTTAATAAGATCTTGCGTATGTATCGATAAATTATTTTACATTTTACGAACTGAAATGATTAGAAACTAAAACGATAAACGCCTTAGGAAATAGCTTTTCTTTCTTCTATACGTTTTAGCTGTAAGTCATATAAATAAATTAAAGAGTAAAAATAACACTTGCAGAAGTTAAATATTGTACAAAAAAAAGTATGATAACGTATGATAGTTAAGGGTGTTAGTCTCTAGGAAAAATACGCCAAATCGTGATATCAATATTGTGATAAAATAATTTAAACGCATTGGAAACTAGCCCCGATTACTTTAAAATTGAAAAATCCAGAATGTCGTCTTACTAACCACAAGATGGCAGCAAAGATTTCTTGGTGTGCTACAGCTGAAATAGTAATTAAATGAGCTAAGCATTAATGAAAGGAACACCCATCCGTCTTAAAACTACTTATCCTATTCAGTGTCGCAAAGAAAAAAAAAGGAACAATAAAAAAATATATATATATTTAATGTGCGATGTAATTTTGAACGCTATATTTAGTACAATTGCCACTATTATCATACTTTCATTTTTTGGTTTTAAATGTTTTTGTATTTTGTACATTTATAAATGTATATATTTTTGTTTAAATTATGCAAAATGAATTTTAATAGGATTTGCTATCTAAGTGATTGTTTTTTACTAATTTAATTATTTTTGTTGGTGGGGTTAGGGTTAGGGCAGAATGGCAGAATATTCTGAAGGTAAACCAGCTGCAAATTGTGAATTAATGTGTGTGTAGTAGGTGGGAGAACTGACTACACTTTGATAAGCTATAAATGCACTTTGCAGCTATATATTCCCATGATATCCACCCACTGTTGTACAGTCAAAGACATGGTGTCTTTATGAAAACCGATATACACACTCACAAAAATGGAAAATGCAGCATGTGAAATACAGATTTTATAAGTTAAATATGATCTACGACTAGGAAAGTTTTTTTAACCAAAAATTATACAGGGTATTGATCTGTATTTTATATTAACATAACATATTCAACTCACAATGCTCTTTACAGAATAGTTGAACTCTTCTTCTTTATCCATGTAATACGTTTTTGCCAATTTGACAATATTACTAGAGATATCTGTAAAGCTTTTCTTTGAAAACCCAAGAGAGTGCTCCATTTAGCTGTCCTATTACACAGCAGTGGGTGAAAACAAATGTTAATGCCACAATAACTGCTTAAATAATTGTATTTGAATAACCAGTCCTAGCATCACAAAGAGAAATTTGCAGTTTCATTTTACATTTGTGCACCTTTGTTCATCAGCCTGCCAGGATGAGTGGGTCCTTGCATTTCATTAACACTGTAAAACTCGGTGCCACTTTACAATTAGGCTACCCATATAAAGAGTTTATGAATGGTTTACTATCTGGTTATTAATTAGGTTGTAACACTTTGTAAATTATTATTAGACAATTTTAAACAAGTTTCTTTTTATTAATGAGTTACTACCATTTACAAGTGGCAAAAGGGAGCCTTATTGTAAAGTGGCACCTAAAACTCTATTCTTGCTGGGTTTTCTTGTGCCGTTGTGTCAGTGTCTCGTAAGCCTCCTGGATCCTAATGAACATCTGCTGGGCCTCAGTCATCTGCCTGGGGTTGTGATCTGGGTGCCACACCTTCACCAGCTCCCTGTAACTGCGTGTGATCTCCTCCATGGAGGCCCCTTCACTCACCAACAAAACCTGAAACACCAGCGGAGTTTTGCAAAAAGTTAACAGAACAGCGCATCTCTAGAATCTGCAGCACTTTGGTTGCTCAGCAGGTGGCGCTGTGGCCTTGCACCACACTTGGGTCTGTTATAGATTTTTTTTTCTCCTGTGTGGCGCTCCACTCTCCTCCCATAGTCCAAAGACGTGGTTTACATGAACTGTTACATCTAAATTGCCCTGGAGTGGATGTCCCCTCCCTCGTGACGTATTTCCCAGGATATGTCAAAGGCTGCAATGTTTGCCTTGAAGAAGCAGTTTTGAAAAATGGACAATAGCATAAATTACAGGATTATTTCAGAGAGTCACTCTTTGGGCATCTACATGCTCCGACACTGGAATAAGTACATACAGAGACTACATTTGCTGTTTCTTACTTTACCAAGCAGATATCTTGATCTCAACTTGAACTTAATCTGTTACATATCTTTGATTAATCAATTCAAGTCAAAGGCATGTCTGGTGTGGAAAATTAAAGGTTTCCTCCACATGCTGACAGGATTATATAAACAGGTGCAAGACTGTACAAATGTATGTGTGGATTACGTCAGCCCTCACATTCCAGAGCCTCCCACATAGACTCACCTGCATTGCCTCTTTCTCTCGCTGGCTGTACTCTCTAAGCAGGACCTCCAGCACCTTCTTCCAGCTTTCCTCTGGGAGCCCAGCTCCCGTCAGAGCACGCAGCACCTTGTACGGAAGCAACAGGAAGTATTCCAGCACCCCCTGGAGCCAGGGGAAGAACCACAACGCATCCAGAACAGCCGACACGCAGTCCACCAGGTAGCCGAGCGTGGCAGTCGTGTTGTGAAAGACGCAGTACCCCAGAGGTGCAGAGAAGGCCAGCCAGGCAAGACCCAGGCGGTACAGACGTGGACCTAGGGAAATTGTAGATAGAAATGGGTTAGTGATAAACAACAGGGAGTACATGATCCATAAAAGAAGAATATAACAGTGTTATTTGCTTTTATTGTGGCTTAATAAGAGATTTTGATAATAGGGGGAAAGTGATTGATTGTCATTGCTGACACACAACAGCAAAACGTGTCTTCCGTATTTAACCCATATATGACATAGCAGGGGGCGGCTAATTCAGCATCCGGGGAGCAGTGCCTCATCAGTGGCACTTTGCTGGTTGGGGATCCAAACCAGCAACCTTTCAATCACATTAGGCCACCACTGCCTTATAATAAACAGTGTGATGGAACAGGATTTCTTGCTTATCCGTATAACTTGTTGGATTTAAGGTAGTCTGGGCTAAAAGAAAGGGAATGAAAATAAAGTCCATTTAGCCCAGACTACCTTAAATCCATGGAGTTATCTGACTAAGCAGGAAATCCTCCATGGAAAACCCCCGAGATGTATTATTATTGTTTTTATTAAGTGATATCACGTAGGGTGCCAATAGCAAATTATAAATTAAAGCTGGGCTTTTGGTAACACGTGGGGCAGAAAAAGGGGAACGGGGAGTGAGCCTACCCAGCGGCTCTGGTGGGTCGTCCGCTGCGAGGGGCTCTTTGAACCTGCGATGCCTGGTAGCGGTGAAGCTGGCAGCCAGGCTGATGGGCAGGGGTGAGAGCTTGCTCCCGTAAAACAGCGGGGATGTCAGGACGCAGGCGGTGAGGGTCTTCTGCAGGTCCGACGTCTCTCTGCCAGCGCAGGACACCAGGTGCACCCCAGCGCCCACGCAAAGTGGCAATACCAAAAGGTAGAAGAAGTGGAGGGAGTTCAGGGCGATCAGGGCCACCGTACCAAAGTAGATCCCCACGCAGACCTGGCCAGCGAATCGGACGGGGCTTACTGGGGGAGGCCGGGCGTTACGGCGTCTCACACCATCCCTGGCCGCCTCTCGGTTTACTTCACTGACGTAAGCAGGGAGGCGGAAGACCTCCCTCATCCATCCCACTCCGAAGCCTCCCAGGGTGAGTAGCCACAGCAAAGCGTGGCTATCCCTCCCCAAATAGAGGTGGTGAAGGCCCAGGGGACCGCCTATTGCCCATAATGCATATGTGATGAGCAGTCCTTTGGCCATAAAGGAATCAGCAGCCAATGGCAGAATGGTTGTTGTTCATTTAAAGAGCCGGTCTCATCCTTGCCAGTGAGCTTCTCTGTTTCCTGTAGTGCAGTGGAAAATGATCATTATTCACACGAAGAAGCCTTGAATCTAGTCTAGAATGTAAGTTACAATAATTATTGCTTGTATATTAATAATAATGCTCTGTGACCCTGCTAAGGATAGTTGGTTGAAATATAGAAGACCTGTTTATTTTTGGAGCATTGCAAATTAAGTTGTGCAATAGTCCATCAATTCATCATCTAACTGCTTATCCTAGCCAGGACCATGGGGGTCATTAGAAGTCATTAGAAGGTGGATATCCTATAGGACCCTGCTGTACAGCCTGGATAGGATACCAGTTGACCCTAGATCACATTCATACACACATATGATTCCTCTATGAGCAAGTTAGAGGCACCAGTGAGCCTAACTGCATATCTTTGTGCTGCAGACAGAAACCCACATGCAAATGCAAACCACATGCACAACAATTAATACGACTTATTATAAGTAAATATACTATATTCTGTATTAAATATGCCTCAATGTACTTTTATACATAGCTGAAAAATGTGATTTAATATGTAAAAATATGTAAGGATTTGATGGTTCCTACTGGTTTACAATGATTTATTGTAAAGGGTTTATTTTAATGGTTTGAAATAAGGTTTTGGTTTACAGTGCTGGCTGTCATCCCATTATGGTAGTAATCATGCTTATAATATGTATTTACATATTGGTACTGTACAAATCATTGTATAAATCACTACATACGTCTAATCAGTTAATTATAACCATTTTTTCTTGTCACCTGAATTCTGGTCACTGGATTCTGGAACACACTCTGCTTATTTTATTTTTTAAAAATTCTGTCGCACAGTTTAATTAAAGGGGATAATAAAGTTCACCCCTGCTGAAAAAATCATTAGAAACCATTAAGCATTTCTGCTGGTTTATACTGGAATTTAATATTTTCCTAGTAGTTTATAATGGTATCTTAATGGTATGTAGTGTTTCTAATGGACCCTGTTGTTTTACATAAATTAATCCATACGGAAATCTTCTTCCTACTGATTTCTGATTCTCTTTAATGGTATCCTGATGGGTTTGGCCTGTGATTGTGCTTCATGATGATTATCTGTAGTTCCTAGTTATTTTTTTATTTATTAATAGTCCCTTGTATTGTACCAGTAGAATTATAATTTATCAGTGTTGACATACCACAGCACGCAACAATGAAATGTGTCCTCTGCATTTAACCCATATGTGACATCGTGACATAGCAGGGGGCAGCTAATTCAGCGCCCAGGGAGCAGTGCTTGGGGGCGGTACCTTGCTCGGAGTACCTCAGTGGTGCCTTTCAATTACAAGTGTGTTTCCCTAACCATTAAACCACCACTGCCCACCAGTAAGAACCTAATTTTAAACCATTTATAGCATAAACTATTGTAAACCAGTAGAACCATCAAATCCTGATGGAAAGTTGGTTAATGGAAACTAGTTTAGAAAACTATTTAGACCAGTAAGAACCTTTAAATCCTGATGAAAATGTTAATTCAACCTGATGGAAGGAACTAATGGAACCTACTATAGCCCAGTTCCCGTTGGGAATATTTTGTAATGGAATCTAGCAGATATTTTCCTAATGGTTTCTGATGATTTTTTTCAGCTGGGAAGTAGAGTTAGTCATTTCGAATAAACGTACAGATCGCCATATAATCACCATACAAGCTCTGTACGTGCTATGTTAACATTTGATGAAATGCAACTCTCTCTTACGCTCTCTCTATATATAATATACATACACACACACAGACATACATAGCATTAAAGCTTACCTCCAACTCTCCCGCAAATGTTTCTGAGAGTACGTTTTCACTGCATTTGGACTTTGTATCTTAATTGTAAACTGCACAAGTCAACACTCGAATGCTTCTAGCCCTTTAGCTAGTTCCTCTAACGATTAAACAGTCCTATTGTAAAACGGGGGATAACGGTGGATAAGAAACAGAATACAGTTTTTTTTTTTACAGGTTAGAAATAGTAACTGCAATCGCCCAGCCAGTAATACGTACAGCCCAGTTCAGTATTTTTCACTGGAATAAATAAGGTAACACCAAGATAAGAATCACAACCCTAACAATCGATTGCTCTTCATGGTCTTGACTGGATTCCCTTGTGCGATTTTCAGTAAGACCAGACACTCATCTACTCGGTACATGACTGACAGCAAAGTATTTCAAAGTTTTAATCTAATAATAGCACAACATCAGTATTATCAAATGAAGCTATTTTGCTTTTTAACTTTATTTTATGCATCATACATAAAGTTCTTTTTTTCCACATAAAGTTCTGCTGTCCGTCATTTCTAAATACACCTTCAATCAAAATACTAATATCTCAACTTCCTTCAAAATATAACTATAATTTTAATTTATTTTCCAAGCCCCACCCATATCACCATCTGGTCACACCCAATCTTGATGTACGTCACAGAGTGGCCGCCTTTATCCCTCTTAGTCTTTACATAATGCCACGCCCAGCTCTTTTCCAAACCCCGCCCCCGCCGCCTGTAATATTGTGGGAAGCATTTTTGAAAACCCCCAGTCTCCCCACAACCGCTGGAAGCACGTTGGCGTCAGCACGAGCAGCGGGGTGGTCTTTTGATCCGCGTCCCATGTCTCCCCTGTTGTTTAATCACTCTCTCCTTGACACGATATGATTGTCCGAGGATGGAAGCAGACGACGTGTCGGTCAGGGAGCAGATATTCCACGACCGGGTCCGGGAGATCATCGTAAGTAACCGTTACTGCCCACCTTACCGACGCCAAGACATGGGGTCCTTATGAACGGGCGAGTTAGCTAGTTAGCTGCCCGACCGCGTTGACGATCGCTGCGAGACTGGTAGCTCGCTTAATTTTCTTTTCACCTTGTGTTTGCGTTTAGTGGAGAAGAACCCGAACATTTAGATGGTAGATGGATGAGTACTTTCACTCGTCACGCCGCTTTTGTTATAAGTTGCGATTTTGTTGTTGGGGATTAAACCAGTTTAAACTGACTGACTGCGCAGCTGGTGACTGCGGATTTATCTTAAATTAGTACTGATTTGGAGAATCAGTCACTTATAACTTAAAATAATTCTGGGGCACTTTAGTAACAGTAGCAGTTATGACGTTACCCATGTTGATGGTAGTAATCATGCTTCCATAATGTATATCTGCTTCGTTATTTCGAATGTTTTTGGCCGGTTAATTCTGCGCTTATTTTTTGAAGGTTAGGGTTTCAGACCTGCTTTGATAGGTGTCTCTTGTATGCCACATCTCTAAGCAAACAAAAAAAAACTGCAAATACTGGTTTATGGAGTGATGCAGTTACTCTACCCATGTGCACGCCGTCAGGCAAACAGCCTTTACAGACTCCGTGTCATTTTGTGAAACAGCATTTTTTTAGTCATTCCCTAGAGAGAAATTCAGGAACGTTAAACAGCAGCGGGACTGATGGAGGGTCCTCAAGCAAATTGCCGTCTAATAGTAAAAACTTAACATTAGAGATGGAAGGTCCATTCCGAAGAGGGCTGGGAAATATGGGGACTGATTAGACGACCTGGGGGGGTAGGGTGGAGTGGGGGTTGGGTGCTGGTAGTGAAGGATCCTGTGTTTAATGTATACCTGTAGTTTGAGGGGGCTTTGGTGTTTCACAACACAACCTGATTGCTGTGGGCAATGAAGATGGCGGAAGAGGGCTTTGCAACCTGGATGCTGATGGGTGAAATCACTTTGAATAGGCTCATTTCCAAATGATGTGGCCTGATTTGCTCCTAAAAAACACTAGGTAAATAGCACTAACAGCATTTATGACGAGCCAGGTTGGTAGTCTGTTTCATGCCTCAGTCCAGTGGGCGTTGCGTCGGTCATGAATGTACGCCATCCTGGCCTGTGGCACCGTGACGTGGAGGACATTTAGAGCTTTGCTGAACTTTGGACTGCAGAAGCTCTCCAACGAAACACCAGAGGACAGACCCTTAACCTCGCAGAGCTCAGCAGTTCTCACTTGTTCTGACACAGTCTGTTGCAGACTCTGGTTAATCAGCTTGATTAAATGGCTGATAAATCAATTGTAAATTTGTAATTGGATATCATAGGACAAACAATGGCATGATTTTTCGCATACTGTCAGGCATTGTAGAGTTACTGACTGGTAATTTTAGATGCAAATTGTAGACATAACACACTGATCAAATTATAACTAAAAATTTAGTTATTGGGTTTCTTTTACTTGGAAAAAACTGCACAAAGGAAAATCAGTTTGACTTGCGGTCATGTAAAATGTATTTTTTTTAATTACTTATGCAAAAATGTTGCTGCACTCCGTGAAGAGGAGAATGGTCAGCATAAAATATTAAACTCTTCAAGATGCTAGAAGACATCACATGCATCTTAGGCTTTGCAGTAATGCAGTACATTGTTGTGTTAGGATCATTCCATGTTTAATTCAACTCATTTCCAAAAAGGTTTCTGCATCACCATATTTGGTTTTGATGAAATGTTCTTTTTTTATATATCCCTTTTGAGTTGAGTGCCTGTTCTGTACCAGAGGTACCAAAAATATCCAATTCAGAGTGTTTTTTCATGAACTTTAACTTTTTTTTTTACTATTACACATACATGGCTCAGTTTTTATTGGAGAGCCCAAAAGGGTATTATTTATTTTTTCCCCAGAAAAAAAGTTTTATCAAGATCAAACACAGTTTGAGCTACTGGGCGACACACTTATTAAATAACTACCACCAGAAACTGTAGAAGGCGAAGCCTTTAAGTTAATGTTAACCGAAAATGCTTTGGCTTAGATGACTGTAAGTAACAGGTGTTTCTCCAGTTTGTCAGGTAAATTCATTTTCAAGATGACTAAGAGCAGTATTTTGCAGGGACATGCAGTGACAGTATACTTACTCAGCATTTAACAGGACAGTTATGTAATATGACAGATATGTCCAATGCTGAAACAGATTTGGAGCCAAAGAGATGGTGACTGATAATATTGGTCAGTATGATTTTACAAGGCCAAAGATTAGACCAGTGAAAATGCAATCGGAATCTAAAACAAGCAATTTATGAATCTGTTACATATTAGTATACTATAATTTCTTTTCAACTTCCGAATTATTCTTCTGTTTGTTATTCTTTCCTTGTTGTAATAAATTCATTTCATTTTATATTGTTATTTTCCATCAGTAAAAAAATAAACAGCTGCAAGTTCTAAGTTTCAGATACCTTTATTCACATACATTATGTTCAGAAATATTCTCAGTATCAAATGAATGCAATGGACACCCTTATGGGCAAACCTGTAACATGTAAGCAAACGAAATATGTAACTGGCTGGCTGCATGTAGCTTCATGTTTGCATAAAAAGAGGAGCGTCTGTATTTTTGATGGTTTGGGATTATTATAAACCTTTGGGATTATTACCAGGATATACCATAATTCCGTCATATCGCCCAAGCCTACTAGTCATACACCAGCAACCCTTTGACTAAACTTACTAGAATTCCCAGCCTAGCAGTGGTAAACTTAAGGGAATTGTAGCTTCACAGTATTTCTTTCCAGTGAACGTGCTGATCTGACTGTGTTCCATATCGGTCCAGAGTACAGAAAGTACAAGCCCACTGCACATGAGGCCGCGTGGCGCAGTAATCACCTAGCACATTCGATCTGTCTTAAGTAGCTGAATTGTTTGTTCTGTCCATGTGAGCTCATCTAAACCCCTTCTGCTCTGCAAATCCTAAACCTAGTCGAGCCTTTGAAGAAACTTCTTTTCCACTGCGTTTCCTCATTTCTGAATGCCGTGTCTGGAATTTGGCCGTGGATAAAATCAGCGGCCGGTTGCTGTTCCCATTGCCGAACATTCCTCTGGACCGAACGTAAAGAATGGGTAAAACAGAGTTGCCTTGACATGGCTGCTAACCAGTCCCAGTATTTTTTTTTTTTTTACACAGGCGTCGGAAAAGAAGAGCAGCAGAAGCATTCAGACAGAGGCGCGTGCTGTGCCTTTAAGATTCTCGCTAATTCTACAGCATGTAAACCTTGTATCCCGCTGGCTGCTTCCCTCACGCAAAAAGGGTGAATAAAAAAGCGCATTCTATTTGGCAGCGATTTCTGTTTTTTAGACCTCCCCAGGACTGCTGCTTTGAGTACGATGTTAGGCCCCGCAGTGCATTTGCGGGCACCAAACCTACTTTTAACTAAAACCGGTCAAAACCTCCTGCTTGGTGCTTTGACATGCAGCTCTATCTCTGTGGAAAAAGGAGAATCCTATACTGGCCAAATTGCAGGTCCTAGGTCACGTTTCCTGGATGTACCTGGCTCTGAGTGTAGAATCTGGCCCCGTTGCTGGTAAACTAGGTCAGCAACACATCTGCCCCTCTGCAGGAAGGAGGCTGTGGGGGTTCATGTGTATTTGATGTTTTTCTCTTATTCGCCAGCTGTTCCCTGATCCCTCATGTTTCTTTGTTATTCTCTAGTTCTGCTGGGACGGACCAAAGTAATAAACCCTGGGGTGTTTTAACGAGCAGTTTTTACCAATGGAATGGGGGGTGCCAAAGCAACAAAGTGTGTTCTTTTGGCGCGCACAGTTTTTAAGGGCGAGTTGCTGGATGACCCTCGAGCTGCATGACCCCTGCGTCTGCCGTGGGCCTCGTGTGAACTCGATGCCGTGTTTTCAGCCCTACAGGAAGCGTGATCTGCTCAAACGGCTGCCAGGGCTTGAGGTGCTGTTCAGGTCTATTGTTTTCGACAAGCTCTTTCAAGCCCAGAGGCGAAGACCAGTATCCTGTAAGGCAGCTTTTTCCGTTCTTTCTTCCCGAGCCTGGTCTGGACCATACTTGTGTGTTTCTCTTCTGCATATAATGTATTTTTCCCCCTTTTTTTATAGAGAGAAATCGAGTAGGCTTTTTATCTACTGTGAGATTTCTGGATGGTATCGCAAAGACCTGTCAGGTAGTGCAAGCTCTTTGCACCCAGAGTAGATAAGTTTAGCGAAGCACGTTTTTATTGTGCAATGACAAGGGAGGCCTTTAGGGTTAGTTTTACAAATGTAATCCAGGTGAGTCTGAGAAGTGGCGTTCAAGGAGTGGCAGGCTGTTGGCGTGTTTTTCTGCGAAATAAAACTTGACTTGAAATGCAGGTTCCAAACGCAGGTGGTTTGTGGCCGTAGCGCCCCTGAAGTGAGTCCTGGCTTCACGCGCCGCTGCCTGGGTTGTGCACAGCTGAACCGTCTGCTTGCGTGGCCCTCGTCCATGATGGACGTGTGTAGTGTAGCTACTGTATTACAAGTACCTGGCCATGCCTGGAGTATCTGTGTAATGGGTGTACGTCGAAAATGAATGTAATTAGCGTTGGGTTAATCATGGCAGCATTTTTAATTTTATTGCATCACCATTTTTGAATCTGATGAAATTTGCCCTGTGACTTACTCATACCTTCCAGTGCGATTTGCTTGTTTAGTTGAAATTTTCCCTTTGACATACAGCACCTTTTCTACACAGTGGGTAGCAAAAAAAATAATTCTTATAATTCCTATAATTCAGAGGCTCAGCTGTAGCTCAATGGAAAGCTCAAAAAGAGTTCTTTTCCATGGTATGGATTCCTTTAAGGTCAAAGTTCGTCTCGCAAAATGCATTTTTTAAACTACCTTTAGTAATTTAAAAACCAGGGACGAGCATGGATTAACAGGTTTGTTTTTCTTTCACAATGAAATGGAGTGCTGTAGCGGTTGGCACTCTTGGGGTTTGACTTTCTGCCATGGCTCCACGTGTGTGGAGTTTGCAAGTTTCTTCCCATGTTGGTTTCCAGGTTCTCTGCCCCCCCTAGCCAAAAACATGCAGAGGTTAATTGAATTGGAGTTAGCAAACTGTCTGTGGGTGTAAAGGGTGTGTGTGTCCTCTGATGTGCTGACCATCCTGGGTTATTCCCTGCCTTGCGCCCTTACGTTCCAGTATAAACTCTGGACCCCCCAATCCTGAATTGGACAAGCTGTTATACTGGATGGATGGATGAAAATATGTATGTATGTGTGCTACTTGTGTTTTATACACTTGTTACTTCAAAATCGAAAATGGTGATGCAAAAAAGACCCATCACTGATAATTTAAAAATGTGTTATAACAAAAATCAAGGGAAGCCATTATGCAAACCATGGCAGAGGGAGATGAGACTGAGGTTTCAGGGGGCGGGGGGGTTCCCGGAGGGCACACGCAGTGTCGAATTGTCAGTCACTGTCTGTCGCCATAGAGACATGGTGACGGTGTTCCGTGGCCTTTCGTGCTTAAGTGACCTGCAGATATCCATCAACTGGGTGATGACTAGATACAAGAATCAATTTGTCTCCTGCCAGAAAGACTGCAGGAGGACAGAAGGTGGAGGGAAGTAAACCCTCATCCAGGCATTGCTGATGCTTCAAGTGCTGAAGTTCAATGAGGAACAGCTGACAGAAAAGTAGAAACGCAGTAGTACTGTCACAGCTGAAGACATGAGATACTGGAACTATTTTATATATATATATATACTTATGCAATACTATGCAAAAGTCTTAGGCGGGCAAAGAAAATGATGTTTAGATTATCCTTGTGTTGGTGTAAAACTATATTATGTCTGTCAAAGTGTGTCAGCTTAGCCATTTCAGAACCTCTGCTGAAATCATCCCAGTATTTGCAGCAACCGTCCAGTGCAGCCATGTATTTTTTGACTTGGCCACTAGCACACCTCATACAGCTAGTCAATCTGTCACAGGCTTTTTAAACCAGTTTTTTTAATTATTTAATTGAGCTGTTGGTGAAATTTAACAAAATCATGGAACGGCTGAGGTGTCCCTGAGGAGAAGTTTG
>JAODLC010000113.1:7903259-7914369 GCA_026781145.1 Hippopotamyrus pictus
ACCCCCCCCCCCCCCCCCCCCCCCCAATCTGCTCGTATATTTCAGTTTATTACTCTCCACAGTGTAAGTTAGTGTCAGATTGAGCTGGTCTTGGACCACATGCGTGTTCACGGGCGTCTTTAATTGTAATTGTTCATCCACGTGCTATTGAAATGATGCCCTGTCTGTCTGCAGCTGCATGAGCCTCTCTGTCTCTGTCAGGCTTTGGCTGTGCACCTTCACACTCTCCGTGGCCGTGGGTGCCGTCCTCCTGCTGCCGCTGTCCATCCTGTCCAACGAGGTCCTGCTCTCCTTCCCACACAGCTACTACATGCGGTGGCTCAATGGCTCCCTCATCCACGGTAAGCCACCCCTCACCCACGGTAAGCCACCCCTCACCCACGGCCTAGCAGGCTAGCTGAGCAGCTCTGGCCCGCCACCCAGCCCATGATCCGAGTGAGTCTGGGCAACGCCGTCCACAGAAAGCCCTGAATAAAAAGACCTTGCACCGTGTGAATAGTAGAATTTAGGACCATCATGGTGCCTTACGAGCTTTCCTGTCACGGCGTGATGAAGGACCCCCCTGAGGTTGCTGTTAGGGGCTTCTCTGCTCTCCCTGAGGAACTCCTTGCCTCTACAACTCACTTCCTGTTTTTTTTTTGCACGTCGACATGAAATATCTGTGGTGAGAGCGGGATTAACGGTGTGATGTCACTCTGAGGCGCGGCCTGGTAACTCTCATCCCTGCCTTCCTGGCCGCCGTTATGAGAGCAGCCCCGCTTTTCATTTTCATGAAAATGAGAAATGTGTGAACGCTTCTTTCAGACCCTCTCTCACACCGAGTTTAACGCACGTGCTCCCCTCCCAGGGCTGTGGAATCTCGTCTTCCTCTTCTCTAACCTCTCCTTGGTGGTCCTCATGCCCTTTGCCTACTTCTTCACCGAGTCCGAAGGCTTCGTTGGCTCCAAGAAGGTACAGCGCAACCGCACGCTGGACATTCCTGTCTTTCTGCCTGGCGGTTCTGCGTGGGGATTGCGTGCTTGACTCTGTTTGCCCCTTCGTGCACGCAGGGCGTGATGGCGCGGGTCTACGAGACGGCTGTGGTGCTGCTCCTGCTCACGCTGCTGGTGCTCGGCATGGTGTGGGTGGCCACGGCCCTCCTACACCAAGACACGGCCCGGGAGAGTCTGTACGGTGAGTCACGCGGCCTGGGAGAGTCTGTTTTCTCAGGTAGCACACACAAATTACAATTTTTATATACTGACTACTGTTGGTTGCATTAGATAAAAGCATCAGGTAAATGTGTAAAACTGTAAAGTGACCTGGTCGTGTGTGAAAACAGCACCACCTGTTGACATTTTGCTGAAATGACACAGCTCACTTTTTCCAGTAAGACTGATCCCCCCCCCCGCCTCTCTCTCTCTGTCAGACCTGTGGGAGTATTACCTGCCGTACCTATATTCAGGCATCTCGCTGTGTGGGGTCCTGCTGCTGCTCTGTAAGTACACCCCCGGCTCCCTACAACTGCTGGGACGCACCTTGACTGCTGTGTCATCACTCTGTCCCCTTCTGCACCCCTTTCCCTGCAGTGTGCACCCCCTTCGGACTGTCCCGCATGTTCAGCGTCACTGGAAGCCTTCTGGTCAAACCACGAGTGAGCTACCGCCAGCTTATTGTGGTTTTCTTTTTTATTTTATATTTAATTTTTTCTTCCCTAATATACCTAGATTAATTTGTTTTCACTGGTTTTATTTTATCCATTTGTTCATTATATTTTAGTATCTTTAAGCAATATTTATACTCTTATAGTTTTTATATATTTGTTTCCATTTAAGATTTAGTATCTATTATTATTTCTAGGGATAGATTGAAAATTGTAGAGCTATTTCATGTGTCTGATAGTGAGAGAATTCTACAGGAGTGGACACAGAATTCACATTATGTACTTATGTCATCAAAACATGTTCTAGGTATTATGAATGGTTATTAAACAAAGCAAATAATTACTATAGCTAAATAGTATGTAAAAATGGTAACAAAAAAAGTTCTAAGTATTTGACCAGGGGTGAACATAACTGGTGCCCGAGTATGCATTCACCTTTTAAGAACGATGTGTACGTCAATCGATTGTTTGTAAAGCTGAAGTGCGTACTTATTTTATGTGCATTTGTGCTGCTATGACAAGAAAATACCTTGCATTTTAACCCGTATACCGCAAATGAAGTTATAATGTATTTTAATCTTTATATGCTATTTTTTTTATTTAGTTTTGCAGGCAATATTTACTTTTCATTTTTGTTTTTACTTTATTTACAAAAATGTCGTCTTTTAGTTTTCATTAGGTGTAATAACCTTGCCTCGCAGCTGTGAGCTTTACCCATACAGACGCTGCAAGCATTTAATGCTTTCTCTGTCGCTCTCTCAGCTCCTAGAGGATGTGGAGGATACTATGAACTGTGCTTGGCTGGAAGAGGCCTCTCTCTCCAGAAAGCTCTCCAGTAAGTGTGAGCGACAGGCCGCAAAACGGATCTTTCAGATTGCCGGCGGCATATTCGGATGAGACTGTGATGTTTGTGTCTCACTGCAGACAGCCCCGGCTCGACCTGGATGGCGCTGAACATAGAGGCTGTGAGAAGGGAGCTGTTTAGCACCCGCTCTAGGCGTGTCGCTCTGGGTAAGGACGGCAGCCCCTAGGGGCACCATGGCAGATGGAGGGGGGGGGGAGACCCAAAATGTCTGTGTGGGGTTTTGTTTGTTTGTACGCTTGTTTGTACGCTTGTTTGTACGCTTGTTTGTACGTACGTTTGTTTGTACGTACGCTTGTTTGTACGTACGCTTGTTTGTACGTACGCTTGTTTGTACGTACGTTTGTTTGTACGTACGTTTGTTTGTACGTACGTTTGTTTGTACGTACGTTTATATGGCCTGCTTTTAACCTACAGAGATGCGAAGGCGTGCATCCCCATGGCAGCGTAACTTGGGTTACCCTCTGGCCATGCTGCTGCTGTTGGCTCTCACGGTAAGGTCGCGCTGCTGGGCCTCTAGCATGCAGGCTGCCATTGAGGCGAGGTCTTCAGTCTGACGCCATCCTGCTGCCTGTCTGCTCAGGTCGTGTGTGTGCTGATGGTTAGTTTCCACGTGTTGGAGCTGCTCTTCGACGAGTCTGCCATGCCCAGAGGAATGGAGGTCAGTGACCCCGCTCTGGCCTGCCAGCCATGCTGCTTAACGTAGCAGTTCTGACTGATTTTAGGATTTTAAACAGGCATGCGGTTTGACCAAAGGCTTTTGTTTTCGCCTCCGCAGGACCCCCTCCTGGGAGCAGCTTCCTTCTCTATGTTTGGCTCGCTGGGAGCCACAGTTCAGGCTGTCCTCATCCTGTATCCTTGTGACTCGTCAACACAACACGGCCCTGGCTGTGTCGGTCTATCGTCGTTTTTGTCCCACTCGGCGATCCGTCCCATGTGCTGCGTCTTGCCCCTTGACACAGCGGCTCAGGTATCTGATGTTGTCGTCGGTGGTGGGTTTTTATAGCTCCCCCCTCTTCACGGGACTCCTCCCCCACGCTCAGGACACCACACTGACACAGGTGCGTCTTACAGCCGCTCGGGGGGGGGGGGGTGGAGCTACGTGACAGACGGGTGTAGCAAGAGCCCTAAGACGGCTTGGTTCTCTACCCTCAGATCATCGGGAACTGCGTGTCCCTGCTGGTTCTCAGCTCAGCACTGCCAGTCTTCTCCCGGACTCTGGGTGAGTCTAGCCTCCGCGTGTGTCCGCGTGCTGACGTATAGGGGCTTTACCAGACTGCAATATCACTGTTCTCCAGTAGATGTCACTGTCAGACATACAAAAGCCCTCAAGACATAGATGGCCCAGTGACTCTCCAAGTTTAGTGAGTGGGCAGCTTTATACTGTAAAATCAAAATGTTCCTCTGCGGCTTCTTTCTGTCATGGCTTCTCAGGAATCACACGGTTTGACCTGCTGGGTGACTTTGGACGCTATAACTGGCTGGGAAACTTCTACATCGTGTTCTTGTACAACATGCTGTTTGCGGGGCTGACCTCTGCCTCGCTCATCAACACAGTAACCTGGGCCGTGCAGAGGGAGCTCATTCGGGCCTTTGGTGAGTTTCTAAAATGTCTTCTGTGGTTAACAGTTGCAGCTCTGTTCTTGGGCCCCAGTTTAGTCATGGCTTGTGGGAAGGGCGTCATTCTAAATCTCGCGCTCGCAGCGTTCGGTGGGCCTCGGTGTGTCAGGCAGATCAGTGCTTCTTAAAATGCCTTCTGGGGGGTGCTGTGGCCGCAGTGAACGAGTGCATAACCCCCACGTGAGAATTAGCCTTCTTTCTCGTGCTCTCGGACGCCGCTGCGTGCAAGAGGTGTTCCCCGTTCAGGCTGCGTTTCCCTGTGGGCTGGACTCTTTCCTCAGATAGAAAGTGTACAATTCTCTCAGGAAGGTGGGGGCGGTGGGGACAGGAGGGTGTAGGGGGGCCTCTCGGTGGAAGCAGGCCAAGCTATTGAGCCCCTTGAAAAGACGCCCTCTCGCTCCCCACCTAACACAAACACGGCTTCAGGCCCCTGGGCCTCGCTGTTTCACGTCGCGGCCCTTGGCGCACACACTCTGATTCTCTCTTACACCAGGATGACCCTTCCATCCACAGGTCTCCATAAGCTTCAGAAACTGCCCTTGACAGTGTCCCGCTCCACAGTCCCCTTCAAGCTCCTCGTCACCAGCGGATTGTCCAAGATCCAGTGATCCGTCGTGTTGGAGCATCATCGAGGCCTCACTGGCATCTTTCCATTGGGGGAAGAGTCACTGCGGCGGCCCGGTCTGAGAGACTGGGGGGGTCTCGGACCTCCTGAAACATGACTGCTAACGTGCGCGTCAGCTGCACAAACGGGGACACGTCCTGCCTTGCAGCTGGCACTGTGAGGCCCTGGAGAAGTGAGGGGCGCGTGCGTATCCAGTCCTGCGAGATCGAGTTTCGAGCTGTCGTGAGAAGACTGGAGCCGTCTGCACCACCTCTGTCTGTTTGGGTTCAGCCTGTACTGAAACCCAGAAGCCTATTCAGCACAGTTCCTGGCAGAGGTGATTTGGGCCCGTTCAACACTGAGCACAGAAAGGGAAATTCTGATTCAAACTCATCCAGTCTTTTCGGAGAACCACGTCATGGCTGTGACACGATTTCCTTTTCCTAGATCAAGCTGGATTCTATTCTTGCTTTGGGAGGAAGGTTAACATTTAGACACTTCCTGTCTATGAAGTGGTCTCTCACTCATTACCCTCAGGCCTCCCCCGTGAAATAATTTATTTTTTTTGTAGCCATGTTTTTATTCTCTAACCTTTTTCATCTTGTGAAGCTGGTTTCCTCTCTTTCTGTGCATATTGCCATTGAGACTTTGAGGAAGATGACCACATTGCGGGAAAAATATATTTATAGGCTTTTGAAAGGCGAGGGGAGCTCAGTGTAACATGGTCGTGCAGAGCTACAACTATATGTATATTCCAGTGCACATTTGAACATGTGCTATGGTCATTGTTGTATGTACTGTTGCATTAGTTTTACATGGGCACTGATTAAACACATGTTGCCATGGTGCAACCACTGGAAAGCCAGTGATGGGAAAGAGTACTATTGGCTATGGGTGGCCAACAGTCCGAGACCAAGTATAACTGTTTACAGTGTGTGTGTGTGTGTGTGTGTGTGTGTGTGTGTGTGTGTGTGTGTGTGTGTGTGTGTGTGAGAGACACCAAAGTGCAATAAACTCAGACTAGGTTTAGGGGGTGAAGGAGTCCCTGCGATTGTTAGATTTATCTTTGGTTACTGTCCTGAAATTGATGGAGACTTCAGTAATGCAGTGTGTCTCCAGTGTTCTCTGTCTGTGTGCTCATGCATATGAGTGTTGGTTGTGTCATTGTATAGATGAATGTTTTTCATTTATTTGTTAGTATATTTTTGTTTTTCCAGGATGTGGCATAACCAAAAAGAAACTGGTGTAAAAAAGTGTCTTATTTAAACCACCTCAGCTTGAGTTTTAGGGAGGAATGAGAGGAAAAGGTAATACTACTTAGATGAATACAGCTTGTCAGTCTGTGTGGAGGTTAATTGCCAGTGTTCTGGCATTTTAATTTATTAGGGTTTAGTCAAAGAGCAAGGATTCGGCTAGCTGGAAGTCTGTCTAGGAGAGCTGCAAACGTTTTGCCCAAACTATATATGACCATGACTTTTTCCAGTTTACATGCTTTGAATGTATGTTGAATCTCCTTGCCTCTTTCATCTGCTGTAGATGTTTTATGAACAACAGCGATGCCATACTTGCCTTGGACTGAATCCTCTACCTCTGGTTTCCAGTAGAGGGCAGTATTTTATCCACACATTAGTTTGCTCAAACCTTCAGTAACATCAACTGTTCACATCACTAAATTGGGATATCATTATAGACATGCCCTAATTCCACCCTCACAAAGGTAAATGCTGTTGACTTCTTGCACAAAAGAGGGTTTCTTCTAATCAGAAATAAACTGTGATTATTCTTACTGTGATTGAATTCCTTTCAATGGGTCGGACTTTTATTTGGGTAAGTTTTTAATGTAGAAGTGAATTGATGTCTTTAGTTACCATTGAGACTGGAGATGCTTTTTAATCTTTTTTTTTTTTTTTAAATAATTATTTAAATGCAGTGCAGTTTTGTGACTTCACATTTTTGTGAGTCTTTGATGTTCCATTTTTACATGTGAGAAGGTCCTGTATTGTGAACTGTTTTCCTATGGGGGAAGAAATCTACATTAAATGTGTTTTTCAGTCTCCTTTGTCTGAGTGGGCTGGTCATTGCGTGTGTGAGCAGAGTGCATCTGTATCACCCCAGCAGAGGAGAGCCGCTATCTCGGATCCGCTTCGTCTGTGCACTCCCCTCATGTCTGCCCCTGCTCGCCGCTGTTTGTGCGTGCGTGTGCGTGTCTGTCCCCATCCCTCCCACCCTTTGCCGTTCTGCTTTTAATCAAGCAAAGAAAAAAGGTTATTTTGCTCTGCGTCTTTCAGCGAGCCGGCAGGGACGGCACTGCTGCCCTGGCGCACGCGTTGGCCTCACTCGGATGCCACTGTCCCACAAACACAATCAGCATGGAGTCGGCCGCTTTCTCTCCTTCTCTTCCGCTCTCCATCCTCCTTCCCTGCATATTGCACATTTCCTCTCCCCCCTTTTTCCCGAAGCCCAAAGAGAAATCCCGCTCTGATTAATTTCTCGGTCTTGATTTTGTTTGTATTTCTTCTCTTGTTTTGTTTCGCTGGATGCCTTAATTGAATGATATATATTTTTTCTTCTTGTTTTGTTTTCTGTTGGCTTTCCTCGGCCGGTAGGGAGGGTGCATACATGTTCCCGGAAAACTATGTACCAGGAGCTGGTTTTTCCTGTGTCTAATAGGCAAACTTCTGCTCACACCCTCCTCTTCATTTTCTGAGCTGCTTTTGCAGTTAAGCAACGAAAGACAGTCATGCAGAACAGCAGACCTGCGTGGTGTGGACGGGACAGTCCCAAGGAACATTTCTTCCAGAATTGATAAGCATTAATAAACATTGTCTCTGATTTGCTTCTGTCATCTGATAATTCTGAGCTGTCCTGGTTATTATGTTTGGACTAAATTGAAATTCGGGAGGGGGAAAACGTTTATTCTGACCCCCATTTTGTAAGGAATTACATCAAAAGCATACAACCAAAAAGTCACGCATCAGAACTACAGTCACTTTGAGAGCTGGCCTGGAGCAAGGATCCGAGTCACTGTCAAATCTTTTTGAAACCCTACTTATCCATACAGAGAGGTTCATGTACAGAGGCTAATGTAAAGCATTTAGTCATTCAAATGTACTTTTACACAAAATAACTGCTAGGTACGATCCTTTTCCAACATTCTTTTTAAAACTGAAGTCCATTTTAGAAAGACTGAAGTTAACAGGATATATGAAAGTCCATTGATCTGAAAACCTAAACATAGCATGTCACTTGTAATCTGGGCTCCTGCACAGGGTCAAGGAGGGGGCTGGAGCCCAGCACAGGCAGCACAGGGAGCAAGGTTGTGATACATCCTGGATGGAACGTCAGGCCATCGCATGGCAGCAAACGCACAGTCATACGCTACCGTCAGCTTAGCGATGCTAATTAGCATAACTGCATATCTTTGGGCCGTTGGATAAAACCACAGCCAACGCGAAAGTCAAACCCTGAACACTGAAGGTGTGAGGCAACCATGCTATCCATTAACAAAATGTTCTAGCTAGATGTCCATCCATCCAAACATCTTTTCATCCATTTTCCTATGCAGGGTTGCGGGACTAGCAAGATTTCTATAAAGAACATGAGTTCTCAACCTGAATCACATTCCTCTAGTGAAATATTCTGGGCTAATTGTTTAAGAGACTGTACTGGTAGACCATAGGATTAATGTGTAAAGCTGGGAGTTAAATACCAGAACCAAAATATTATGCTAAGGTTAAAACTAAGAGGCTTCTTTTCAAAGTAAATGAAAATGATGCTAACAAGATAATTCCTAATGAATTCTCTTGTTAAACAGCTGAATGGCATTTAGTAATTGGTTACTAATTTTGTTTGAGAGATGTAAACCAGTCAGGTTTTACAGTTTAGATACATTGTCATGCATTTGGTGCCTTCAGCCACATAGAAATAATGTGTGGCTCAGTGGGCTAAGACTGTGTGTTTGTAATCAGAAGGTCGCTGGTTCAAACCCAGCCTCAGTATGTCTGTGGGTCCTTGAGCAAGGCCCTTAACCCCCAGATCCTTGGGTGCTGCTATGGATAGCTGCCCCTTGCAGACAACTTACTCTACAAAGAGCAACTTGAAGGAGGCATAAAGATAGTTTCTCCACTGGGATTAATGAAGTATCTATTATTATTGAAAAAATGCAACACATGCATTAGACTCCCTAAAAATATCACATGAAGTCCAAGTAGAAATCTGTAAATGGGCAAATAAAAGTTTACAAAAAGGTATATTTAGGGGCACTTTTCTTCAGAAATAGCTGTAGAACAAAAACTTTTTTCAGGCCATTTTACCTGTAGATGTGGTATACATATAGATGCAGAGATGTCCTCTCCCCCCCACCCAGGATTAAAACTACTGCCTTTGGTGGAAAAAAGAACCAAGTACCACTAATTGTGAGAATGTTATCAGTGTTACTTCATATAGATCTAGACACTGAACATGAGGAACTGATTTCCCAGTAACGCAGTACTGAGACACATATGTGATGTTCATGGCCTGCTTTTCTGCAACATGAGTACTGACTAAACAGGCCGTATCATTGCTTTAGCTGAAATGGTTTAATGCTCCACTGACTGGCTGAATTATGGACAAAAGGGCTGATATACACTCAGGTCGTTTATGCAGTGATGTCATTTCGTTACTCTCCCATATTCTTGCCGCACGGGTTCCTTTCGTCGGCCTTATATGTGCACGTACCGGACGGGTACTGAGGCCTGTAGGGCGTGTGGAGTGGGGAGTCCTAGCAGGGCCCATATAGCGAGTCATAGAGCTATTTCTACAGATACGAGACAGAATGGTAGACGGGCAGCCTGTAACGGGATGAGATAGCCTATCTTTATTGTCAAAACACAAGAATGAAGGGGGGAAAAAGACGCAGATTAGCTTTCCTGACAGGCGGCCGTTTGAAGCGTGTGCCAAAGTGCATTAGGAGTTATTATTCCCGCAGTTAACTGCCGGCAAACGCAGCGGCGCTCGCAGGAAAAGGCGAGACTTTCTTTTTAATCAACTGATAAGGGGTCACACTGTCCGCCCGGCCTGGCGCGGCCCCCGCCCTCCTTGCACGCCCGTGGCTCACTCGCGCGTGATTTGCGTACGTGGGCCGGGCAAGTAGAGCAACGCCTGGGCGCAAAATCCTAGCGGAGAAACCCAATGCTGGTGCATGACTCAGATGTGCCAATACACGGATGTGCATGTATTTTAGTGTGTGTGGATTATGTTTATATTACATTGTGGGGACCAAATGTCCCCCACAATGTGATAAAAACTTTTATTTCGACGTGGGGACCATTTTCCAGGTCCCCAAAATGATCTGTCAATACAATCAAAAGACTAAAAATGCCAAAAGTCTCGTATTTTGATTGGTCACTTATGGTTAAGGTTAGGGCTGGGTAGGGGTTAAGGTCGTCATGTTGGGATTGGAATTTTCCACGTAGAAATGAATGGAGAGTCCTCAGAGTGTGTGTGTGTGTGTGTGTGTGTGTGTGTGTGTGTGTGTGTGTGTGTGTGTGTGAAATAGGCTCATCTGTGATGAAGGGAACTGGCTTATTTCAGGGGAATCTACACTTTACGGCAGAAGGTACTGTGCCTTTGCCCTGTTTCTACATTCGACCTCTGACCCCTCCACTTCAGGACAGGAAAATCCCACCCTGGTTAGCTATTGTCCGGCCTCTCGCGAGCCTGTACACAGATAGATCATAGGCAAATATGACACTGCCACACGAAACACACAGGAGGGATACAGCCCTATCTTCTCGAGCAGCACGAGACCTGGCGGCTGCTGTAAGAGATCTGTGACCTTTCGGGACCCCGTCAGTGACTCCGACGAAAGTATTTCTTGAGGGTTTTGGAAGGTGAAAGTAAGAGTGGGGATTACGTACTCGCTCGCTGCCGAAGGTCTCCCAGCAGAGAGGAACACTCAGCCGCTCACACATGGCCGCCACCCTCTTTCTTCCTGCATTGATAACGATGTGAGGGACAGTAGAATGGCGGGGGGGTTCTTGGCTCTCTTTTTTAATCACCACCCGCCTCCTCTTTGCCCATGCTGTCAGGAAGCCAGACTTGCCTGCTCAGCTACTGCAGGTCAGCAGACATTGTGCCGAATGCGTCGGCCTTGTGCCTGAGGCCATTCGGTGTCACGCCATCACGTCCCAGAATGCACTGCTGCCTGCTGCTGCCTTCACACTCCACGCCGAGCATCAACGCGCTGCCTGTGTGGCGACGCCGTTAAAAGGTACAGATATACAGGACGGATCGCGATGGCTGGATTTTCAAAGACGGGCTTATAATGTCTGAGTGAGTAATTCTGAGCCCAGGTGTGAGCCCGGGCTTTTTGGTCTCGGCGAAAGATTGGGCAGGCGGA
>JAODLC010000113.1:7916452-7934651 GCA_026781145.1 Hippopotamyrus pictus
CGGATTGGAGTCTATGAAGGAGGCGTGTGCGAGACCGTCGGCTTGGGGAGTGCAGGAAGGGAGGGCGATCGCGTCCTGACGCTATTAAGACCCAATGGCTGGAGAAGCGCGGTCAGCAGCGCACGGAGTCCTTCGGAGAGGCAAGAGCCGGCAGAAACCGCGACACCACGAAGGACGCTGTGGATCCGAGGGACGGAGTGATGGGATGATGATGGTTTTAGGACGAAGGGGCGATATACGGGGGCAGTAATAGTGTAAAATAGCCGACAGGTTTGCGCCGCGCAAGTACCGAGTAATGAGGCTGGCAGCTGGCTGGTAGCGAAGCACCTGTTATCTCTCCGGTGCCGCAGGAAGATGAACCGTGTCAGTGATGTTACTACTTAAGAAATTTAGCCAGAAGTGAATTTCAGACGAATCATCATTAATATGCGAAGCTACTTTTTAATGTCTGCCTGTATGACATTTATTTATTCACTGTTATAGACATGTAAAAGTGGGTATCTTTTCGAAGGAAATTTTATTATAACTGCGGTCGGTGTACATTAGACATGTAAAGTAATTACGAAGTGTGCAAACCGGTATATTTGGTTCCGAAAACTAGCTTAAATTGATCTACCTCCTGGCGGACCAACAGGCAGAGCAAATATAAATATATTAACAAAACATAAAGTTCTTTAGAGAGTGAGTAGCGTAATAACATATTGTATATTATATCGTATTTTGCACTGATCCAAAAATATTAGTGGTTTTCATAGAGAAGAGGTGAATCGCACTGTAGCTGTGCTGAATTCCGATGGCAGCAGGTGCCCGCGTTAGGTTCCGGAGCGCAGGCTGGGAGGGTCGCTGATCCGCAGGCAACTACCTGCGCCAATGTCGCTGTCTAAGTGGCGCAGCTTGGCGCGGCTCAGCCTGCTGTCACTATGCACCTGGACGTGGCTATTTGCCCAGGGATGCGGGCCGGGCCCCGGCGGCGGTGTTCGTCCCAGGCCGCGCAAACTGACCCCCATGCCTTATAAGCAATTTGTCCCAAATTTCTCTGAGACTAACCTGGGAGCCAGTGGAAGGGCAGAAGGGAAGATCACACGCAGTTCTGAGCGCTTCAATGAACTGGTGTGCAACTACAACCCTGACATCATATTCAAAGATGAAGAAAACACGAAGGCAGATCGATTCATGACAAAGGTAAGGAGAGTTTTACGATTCTTCTGATGGTTTATGGTGGACATTTTATACAGTCTCAAAGAACCACTTAATGTCTGTTCTTCTAACCAAGAAAAGTAAGAGGTGCCTGGAATTTAAAATGAATTAATTTTTCCTTTTATCATTCATTTTAACATTATGAAAACATGATGAAACATAATGTCCACTAATTTGTAAACTGCCCACTTCCCATAGTTCAATTCATTCTTAAACATTAACACTGAAGCCTGAATCATCAGGTTGTTCATTGACCCAAAAGGAAATTATGCAAAAAGATTTTTGTCTGTCATATTTAATTAGTTTATTAAATATTAAATACATCAAAAGTTCATTTGCTCTGCCTATTTAAATCCCTGTTTTGGCTCTCTGAAGGTATTTCATAGTAGTGTGGCATCATTACATGGATACAACCACTTCATATATTTTTTCTTCCGTTCAGTTATTAATTCACCAGGGAAGCAGGCGGGGGCCTTTCATATCACTCTCAAATGTCCCCCTGTGTAGTCACCCACCCTCCAATTATGTCCTTTCTTAGCATCGAGCCTCTTTCTCTCACTTTCCCCCTGGAGGAGATGACATTGGGTCAGCGCAGGGTGACGGGTTGGGACACAATCACGCAGGCTGTTCCGAGGCACCCTCTGCTTCACAGACACCACGATTCGCCACCTTATTTTCAGTCACGTTTTATCATTATTATTTGCCCATTGGTACTGTAGGTAAACGCTTTATTACGTACCTTTAAACCTTTGTAGATGCTGGTGCCCCCTGCACTTTGAACACCTCGCGGTCTGACAGCCAGTCCTTATTTCGTGCTCATTCTCCGGGGCCAGATACCCTCCATAACTAGCAATGACTGTTTTAATCATTAACGAGAAAATCTCTCAGGATGTGAGCTGGGGTGCCATTAAAGTAGGTCCTATAACTGGGGCTTTACTTGGCCGATCTGCAGGGTGACAGCAAGGAAGTCGGGAGGAGAGGCAGACTGCCTGCGCGTACCACTGCTGGTGCCCCATGAGGTCTCTCTGCCAGTCTTTTCCACCTCAGGTCCAGCACACTCTTATTTCTCAGCCACATCAGTGGACTGTGACGCTGAATTGCACACAGACTCACAAGCTTGTGAAATCTCTGGGATGAATGGTGTGATTTTTTTTTTTTAGCATGTTAAGCTGCGGTTCCAGAGCAAAATGATTGCTTTTAACCTACGGCTGTATCGCTCATGGTTTAGAGGGACCCGCATTGAGGCTGTAGCTTCATAGGAACACTTTGCCGGAGTGGACCGTTCCAAGCTAACTTCCAGCCAATTCTAAATGTAGGAGGCAGCGTGAGTGGTCATAACTGTCAGCTTATACAAGGTATTTACTTAACAGATATGTTTTTTAAGAAAGAGAGGTTAAAAGTCGCGTACGACCCCTGCGTTCGATCCATGGTGGAGGTTGAAATGGGCATTATAAAACGGAGAAAACGTTGCATGGAACGCTCGTTGGGTTTTAGGCAAAACACGTAGGTCCTCATTAAGAGAAGGTCTTCCTTCAGCTGAATTTTCACATGAATGGACATTTATAAGCCAACCCAGACCACAGGGAAATGACAACCAGAAATGCAGTCTAAGTATGTTATGTAATGTTGTGTACACAGTTTGTCGTCTGCTGAGAGTGCTGTCTGTTGTTTGTTCCTACACTGGCTGCTTGCATATGTAAGTATCCGTGTATAAGCAGCTGTCCCACTGCTGCCCAGTGTGCCCTTGGGTGTGTGTGTGTGTGCTGGTGCCCTCTCCTCTGCCCGCCTTTCAAAGGGGTCCTTTGTGCATCTTTTAGAGGCTCTGCGGGGTCGCCTGTCCGAAATTCCCGCCTGCTGAAGTAATGGCACCGTCGGAAAAGCCTCTATTGTAGTTGTGACAATGAAACGCCTCTCTGCTGTACAGTGCGAGAAAAATGTCCCTTCAGTTTGTTTTCTGTCTCTCCGTCCTCCTTTCTCACTCTTGCTGTCACATTCGCCTCTGCTTGCCCGGACATTCCGCCCTCAGCCCTCTCGCTTAGCCTGAACCTTGCCACTCTCCTGGCCCCTGCTCTCTCTCAAGCTCCCTCCCTACTCTGCTGCTCGTGTTTAATTGTGGCAAATACCTCTTATGTACCCTCCGGGTCCACAGTCCACAGGAAAATGCATTCTGTCCATTCGGAGGCGTATAGTTAACTGTGCACGGAGGCTAGCGGAGAGAGACACACCTTAGTTTTTGTTTCAACCAAAAGCTTTCATTTGTGAGGATCATTAACTAGGGATACAGTAGAGGAGGCTGTATAATATTCTCACAGGCCCAAAAATGCCTTCTGCCAGAGGGTGGTTAGCTTTCAACATAAAGGCACAGTCGCGTCTGAAATTTGAGAGATGGCGCCTTTTAAGTTGCGGCAATCAGGCACTGTACCCGGCGACAATGGAAAATAAAGCAATTTCTAGCCAAAGCTCTCCCATAGACACACCTACAAGAAAATATACAAGCCTCAATCGAAGAAAACAGAAAAAAAAAAATGAAGAACGGCTTTGAATGTTCTTTCGTACTGCAAGGACGACAAAGGGGTGCTTGAAGGGTGGCTGTGGTTGGCTATGGTGTCTTTGTTCTTAAGTTCTGATTGTTTGAGGAAGGAGGGGTGGAGGTGAACTTTTCCAGAACCAGAATTACAGGGAAATATGTCTGCTGATGTCACACATGTGAGACCCAGGCCAGCAGAAGTAGATTCGAGAGCGAGTGACAAAGGTGGAATTGTGTTTGGAATGCATTTCATTCCAGTCATCCAGAGATATGGACATAAAACAAATATCATATAAATGAACTCACAGGGGAATGGTGAACAAATCACAGCATGCAATACTGAATAACATCATATGTTATACAATACTGTCCTTTCAATTTAGCACATAAGCACTGGTGTAGACGTTTGGGCATACAGGTGTCTACCGTTAGTAGGATTGACAATAGCTATTCATAGGAAAATTGTAACTTCTGGGAACAAATAAGTTCTACTTCCTTTAATTACCCTGCTCCAAGTAGTGCATAGAGTGTGAATGAAATACTTTTTAGTATTGTTGTTCACATCCTGTCTTTTGAAGTGGCATTCGATTAAATGATATGTGATTCCTGTGTCCGACAGCGCTGCAAAGATTGCCTGAATGTGCTGGCCATCGCAGTGATGAACCAGTGGCCCGGGGTTCGTTTGCGTGTCACAGAAGCCTGGGACGAGGACGGCCACCACCCGCCCAACTCCTTACACTACGAGGGTCGAGCCGTGGACATCACAACCTCCGACCGTGACCCCAACAAGTACGGACTACTGGCCCAGCTGGCGGTGGAGGCCGGTTTCGACTGGGTGCACTACGAGTCGAAGTTTCACGTGCACTGCTCCGTAAAGGCAGGTGAGAGCCTGGGTCTGCTGATGACGGTCACTTGACACATTCCTCGAGTCAAGTGGGAAAACAATGTGACCCTTCTCCACTCTGTACTGACAAAAGAATCCTAGCGATAAAAAAATCCATCGTGTTTAACAGAGGTGGAAATTTCAGGTCCAGAAAGTACAAATCCAGACCGTGATTTAATTTCAACCAACCAGTTGCACATAAAGAGTCACAGTTACAGAGTACTCCACTGGTGGGTTGAAATAAAATCCTGGTCTGGATTCTTACTTTCTGGACCTGAAATTTCCACCTCTGGTGTTTAATGGCGTATGTGTGCTGATAAATCCTTAAATGTACAGCATCATAGCCTGCCCAAAGATGTTGGAGTAGTAGAGATCAGAGGCCATAACCATATGGACAAGTAACTATGTGGAGAAACAGGAGAACAGAGAAAACGACTTTCCTGAAAAAATAGTTGCATACAAAATAATTTCTTGTAATAATTGTAGTTATTGACCAGGTTAGGCAGCCGTGATCCTGAAGTGGCGTATCCATCCTACCTGGTCTCTGATGAACCACACCTGAAATCAGGCAGATAGTAACTTATCAGGTAGGATAGAAAACCTGCTGGATACCAGCACTCCAGGATCAGGGTTACCTACCTATGTGTTATAAACCATCTTCCTGTGATTTTTTTACGTATTGAAATGTCATCCATACACACATGAAAGTTTGCGGAAATACAGAATGAAGGAGAGTTAAATCAATTCTTTGTTTTCCCCGTTTTCCATATGTCCTCTCTCCTTATCCCCCCCCCCCCTCCAGATCACTCGGTGACAGTGGAGAAAGGGGGCTGTTTCCCAGGCTGGATGCAGGTGGATGTGATGGGTGGGGGAAGAAAAGCTCTGTCTACCCTTCAGCCAGGAGACAAAGTGCTGGCCCTATCTGGATTGGGCCAGGTGGTGTTTAGCCAAGTTCTGCTCTTCCTACACCATGACTCTGAGAGCAGAGTCCAGTTCCTAGTTCTGAACACAGAGCATGGTCAGAGGCTCACACTAACCTCTTCCCACCTCATCTTTATTGCCCCAAATGGCACCCTCCACCCAAGAGAGTACCAGGCCCAGTTTGCGAGCAGGGCAAAGGAAGGGCATTACGTCCTTATCCAGGGGGAGGGTGGAGGAGTGAAACCGTCCCAGATCATCTCAATATCTGTGGAGGAAGGAAGGGGGGTTTATGCACCTTTGACAGAACATGGCACCCTTTTTGTGGAAGGGGTCCTGGCCTCCAGCTATGCGGCCATTGATGACCACCAGCTGGCCCACTGGGCCTTTGGGCCGCTGAGGCTCCTGCTGTCTCTCACCGAGCTCGTGAAGCTGAGGAGCATCGTAGGAGATAACACGATAACAGCTAGCCAAGATTCCTCTGAGAACCTCACCCATTGTCACGCTCATCAGAGTCTCAACAAAATTGTGGGCAACCAGGCCTTCAGCAGCCCCCCTGAACACTGGACATGGAATAGTCCAGATAGCCTGAGCAATCAGGTTGTACCTTTTACTGTGGGTATTCACGAGGCTACCTGCGATAATAGTGTCTCACACAAGGGATGGAAAGTCCACTGGTATGCAAGAGTACTTCACTTTTTGGCCCGTATTATTCTGAATCCAGAGAAGTTTCACCCATAGGGACCCAGGATATCCACTGCTGTTTGTCTTTCATTGGCTTGCTCAAATATAGTCTACAACCAGTGCTTCCAAGGATCACTTTCTGTTGATTGCTCATGGTCCTTCTCTATCAAAGCCAGTATACATACAGAACATACATACAATTATGCATATTTATCTTCTCACTATGCTTCTGCTTATTTTTATAATTCTGTACCATATTTACATTTGCAAATTCCAGTGCTAAACTTACAACAGTAGGCCCTGGAAGGGACGCTGATGGTTAAGTCTGTGTAGCCAATCACAGTACATGACACTGGAGACAATGATAATGTACTTTTCATGTGTTTTTGGATTTATGGTCCATATGCCCGGTTGTTAAATCATTTGTGCATTTCCAGAAGCTTCCACTTTCTACATTAAATACCAGCAAATTGTTTCAGTAGCATAATCATCATTTCATACTTGTGTTTATTTGAAATTAAGAACTAAAAAGGAAAGATATAATTTGTAAAATCAGCATTTTTATTATAAAAAGAAAATGGGCTAGAACCAACAAAAACTTTATTTTTTTACCTTGGAATCATAATATATAAATATATCTATTTTAATTATTCAGCTTAATGATGGTCTCACATATTTGTAATATCAGTGTTTTTAAAATGTCATTAAAACAAATAATAGTTTAATTTGTAAAAAGACCTGTTTTTTCCCCTTCTAAAAATTACAAGCAGTTGATTGTGTATATTCTCATATTCAGTGCTGTGTGTGATTTCAGCTTAATGTTTGTACAACACACACTGTATATACAACATTTAAGTGAATATCACAGGCTAAAAAAAACTTGAGTTATGTGTCTTGAAGGTCAATCACATCACTCGCTACATTATTTATATTCCAGTTGTTAAATACAAGAACTTCACTGTAGCAATAATGTTGATTCTTCTGCTGCTTTGAATTATATCAGAATGCCCCTATCAAATATTACTATACAGTCAAGTCCTGTTCAAGGACAGTTCTAACATTTTGTCCCAGGCTGTACTCGTATGAATCTGTCAGCTTTTTCATCTTTTTGATGGAGTCACAGTTACGCCATTTGGTGTAATCTTTTAGTAGTTACACTGTTAGTTGTTGTGCTTTAGCACTATTCAATACAGTTTTCAATAATCATGCCTTGGCCATGACACACATCTGCCGGGTACACGATGTATGATTTGGGTTACCTGAAAACATGCACCATCATTGGAACGAGGAGGGTTAAACTCTTGGAGAACAAAGCAGAAAAATCAGTAGTTAATGAGAAACCAAGGCATACCCCAGTGTTTCCCATGCTACCCAGTCATTCCCGCGTTATCTCAGACTTGCTCTCTTGCTCACCAATGCTGTTCCTCCCTCATGCAGCCTAACCTTGTATACTTTCTACTCAAGAATGACAGTGAATGGGATTGTTAAACATACCCACCTACAAAAAAGAAAAAAATAGACCAATGTTTCTATGCACATTTAAGAAACTGAAGATTGTGCGCGTGTGCGTGTCTGTGTGTGTGCGCGCGCGTGCGTGTGTGTGGATTATGTTTATATTTATATTACAATGTAATAAAAACCTGTTATTTTGACGTTGTGGGGACCATTTTTCAGGTCCCTACAAATATCTGTGAATGCAATCAAGAAACTAAAAATGCCAGAAGTATTTTGTTTGGTTACTTATGGATAAGGGTAGGGCTGGGTAGGGTTAAGGTTGTCATTATTGGGATTAGAGTTTTCCCCTTGGAAATGAATGGAGAGTCCCCACAAAGATGTAGATACAAACCCGTGTGTGTGAGAGTTGTATGTTTGCGTACATTACACCATCCGCTAACAAACCAGTACGTTGGACTGCACACGTAAGTCTAGGCTGATACCAGAAGTCTACTACAACAAATTGTTTGGATCATAAATATCCAAATACTAATCGAGTTATAACCTATATGATAAAACGGGGCGCTCCTGCCCATCAAAATATTGAAATTATTTGAAAATCTTTAACTTGATAAGAGTAAACTAGGTTTCGTTTAAATCTAGAGCTATAAACCACATGCCAGTAAGCATCTACCGCCCTCTAGCGTCGAGTCACAATTAAAGTTTAAATTCAAGCATCTATTTCGTACATTTTCGTTTAGCACACAGTACTCCTACTAGCCGATGTGGCGCCCTAGGCCAATGAAATGGCAAGTCGGCGTCTACTCAGAAGTTGGCGCCCTAGGCGGCCGCCTACAGATTTACCGACCGTGTTACTACACCATCATAAATTACAGACATATACATAGCCTTTGACTAAAGTTTACAATGTTTCATTTGCGGCACAGATGAATAGCTTTTGTGATACAAAACAAGAGATTTTATGATAATACATTTAAGATTAAATGTAGTAAAATACTCTAACCAATAAGCCAGATTTAATGGATGAGACGGCATTTAAAAATAAAACAGCTGCAGCCTTGTTCTCCAAAATCGTTAAAGGATAAAAGTAGAAATGACTTGCTGCGAAGATTAACATTAAAAATAAAATAAAGACCATGGACCGGATATGTCAGAGTCCCAGATCTCCATCTACAAAATACAAATACAGAAGTGTATCAAAGTCTGCATACTGCTCTTTTGCTGGTACTCCAAAATAATTCTGCAAAAGTAGATGCAGAACGCTAAAAAAAAAAGTAGGCCTATATGAACATTGTTCAATCGTATGCGAATATTTACTGACTAAGAAATACTAAATATATGCAAGGGGCGTATTGATTAAAATAGTAACACTATTCTGTATCAGAGGATTCTGCGGTTTTAAGCGGTTTCCTTCTGAAACATGTGCAGTGGGTGTTTTCTGACGCTCCGTTCTGTGGCAGCATTGACTTGCCTCTCTCTTAGTTTCAGTTTTCCCCATTCGTATTCTATACCGTCCGTAGGTTGCGACGATTGGCGGGGAATAACCAGGATGGAGCGCCAACCCATCGGAAAAGTGTTTTTCCTACGCTGTAGGTCGTTCTCTGTGTTTCTATGGCTTCTGTTAACTCTGATATCGCGAACTGCGTTATCTTGAAACGATAACAGAGGCTCTTCTCTTTATTATGTGCATTTTTACATAGTACTCATGTAACACGTATCGCCTGAGGTAGCCTATTCAGTTTGCAATACGATGCAGGTGCAGCTGCAGACGTGCAGTTTTGTTGAACACCCATCCTACTTTGTGACGGTTGTTAATTAAACCAGGTGTGGACAATTTCGGGGCCTTGCAGGGCAGTGCACGGTTATGTGGCTTCTGTTCCTGTCCTGCTGTTAATTAATCCCATTTGAATTGTTGTCTGGATGGGAATTCATTATGACATTATTATTTTTCCTTTTCACACTCTGGACATTTCCTAACAAAGACTGAGCATGACTCCTGTAGAACTTCATTGATCATCTGATATCAAGTGATTACCAAACCTCCATCCGTACACCCATCTTCCTAAACTGCTAACCCTAACACAAGGTAACAGTGCTCTAACAAAGCATGCATGTTCATTCAGCCAGTAGGTTATCAAGGCTAATTAATGAATAACACAGCAAAGATGAAAATGCCATATTAATTGGGTCTTTAATTGGGCCTTCAGTTACCTCCCCCTTAAGTTAAATTCCTCCTAAAGTCCTAAACTGTTCAGTTTGTAGTGAGTCACTGGTCTGCCAACCATTCATGTTACTTAGAAATCATTTAAAATCTTTTAAGTTAAAAAATGCATTATTATGCCTTGCAAGGGAAAACATTTAGTCATGTGCAAATGAAAATATATTTCTGATTTCAGTCTGCTATTTCGCTATAGTCAAGACATACATGTATATGTCTTACTCTTTGTATAATTTAACGTGCTTTTCAAAATACCCCTAAGATAGGTGTGAGCGTTTCTAATTCAAAAAGTTAATCGAATTCCAGGAAGACACGGCATGTATGCAGACATTGTTTCCTACTTTATTGGAATGCACACTATTTCGAACAGAATGTTACCCTTTTTTATTAATGTTGCATCAAACTTAGGATTTTCATTGGGATACTGTACGTAGCTGTGTTCTTTTCAATCACCCGATTTCTAAATGTGTATTGTGTTGGATTTGCCGTCATCGTTCATATTACAGTATTTAGTAGCCCTACTTTTTACTACTACTATTTTCAATGAGTTTATTTCACTAAACGTGGTTTAGCGTAAGACACGTATTTTTAAACACACTTGTCAACCGTTAAGGCAACACAGACGTAGTTTTAACCGAACTCTACTGTAATGTTTATATAGATCATAGATAATCGATTGGAAACGTTGAAACTGATAGAAACACTTTACACAATGACATTTGTAGTATTACTAATCACACACACACGCACGCACAGTCAAGCAATAGCAATCTGGCACTTTAAATTATTGTATTTCATTTAAGTGTTTTATACCTGGGGGGATTCTCATTCAACTAACAATTTGCGTTTTTTTTTTCGTTTAGCATAAATTAAAAATACCAGTTTCTATTAAAATGTGATGTTTGACTTCTTAGAGATGAATTAAAGTTCTGTATCATCGCTGAAACGAAACTCTCCAATGAGATAAACTGTGTCAAAGTAGATTGGAATGAGTTATCCTGCGCGGAGTGATACATCAAATACATACAGGAGGTATTACGTCCTAATACGCGAACCAGCAACCTCCCAGAATTTACGATGTAATTGGTTTCTCGGATATAATGGCGTGATTTAATTGGTCGCCGCTAAAACAGGAGTGAGCGCTCTGGTGTCGTGATAGCTTTAGATCGACAGCTAGTTGAATCGATAATCGATGAAGTAAGATCTATAAGACGGAAAAGGTGTATATATTTAGACCGCTTAATGCCTTCGACAGTTATTCTCGGTTTTGTCCTTTTGTGTGTCATTTAAACCGGCTCAACCTCGATGTCACATATGCGTATCAGTTACAGTATGTTATATTCAATGTTTTCAATCCAGAACGCCTCACATGACTTCGACTTTATACGTTGTAATTCTATCTTCTAATCTATTCTCATATACTTTGTAAAAAGGCTCCAGCTGCCCCTCCTTTTTTCTTGTTGTTCCGGTTTTTGTGAATACTGCACGTCATCGATTTCTACAAGAACAGCAAATCAAAAGTGTCTCGCGGCGACATGCGTTATTACTATCAGGATTAATACAGACATAATTAAATCATCATTTAGTTCTAATCGACGTGGAGACACTTAATCTTGAGTAGCAATGGTTATCAAAGCTTTCAATAAAGAAAGGTTCTTGGCAGGTAAACGTTACTTCATGGCTGTCATTCTCCTGTTGAGCAAACGCCAATAGCCTAAGTACCAATCGTATAACACCGGAACATGCACAGGCTAAAACAGTAAAGTTGCCAAGCTATAATGCTACTTGGGGGAAAAAAAAAACATTTTAACAAAAATTCATTTAAGACAGAAGTTATGCATATATGGCCAAGCAAGACAAGCGAATATCCAAAGGAAACTGATTTTTAAAGACGTTGAAAACATCCTCGATTACGCAGGTGATTATTGCCCATACCAACAAGCACTGTCCTTTTGTCTTCTCCAAATGCAGAACCAGAAGTTTCAACGTACAGATCGAGGTGGTGATTCAATTCAGTAGCACTTTTGGGCCGTATTTTCTGATGTTTAGCAGGATTCCTGTTATCCAAATTGGATGTCACAATCCCTGTTCCTTTATGCGAAGTTTGTCCATGTTTAGGATACACTGCCAAGATTTCCCCTTAACGCATTAAATAATTTTGCAGTTTTTATGATCGATGCCTCAAAATTTTACCTATCAAAGTTCTGATTTTCAGATATATTTTTTATGCTTATAATTAGCATTCAGCTTAATATGATCGACTCACCTTTGTAGCCTCGTTTATAATTGTCATTAAGTTGCTTCAACACCCGTTTTCACGTGGGGTTTACGTTATTTCGTCCACCCCTGTGGGTGTACTATACATAAACCAACTTAATGTCGGCTAATATATTTTGATTTCAGCCGTTTGCTTATGGGCTCCCATTACTGAAATGTTCGTGTACTCTCAAGATAAAAGCAAACCTAATGATGCAATGATCCCCGATTTTAATGAGACCTACTTGTTAGTCCCAAGTCCGAAAAGGTGTGTCTTAAGCATACTTAACTGTATTAAATATATACCCATTCAATGAATTCTATAGGTGTGAAAACTGTTTTTCTATACATTTATCTGAACACTCTATATGCTTTTTTAAAATTTATACTTTACGAAAGTTTTATTTATCTCCAGTGTCAAGAGTTTATTCCATTTAATGCCTCTCTGCCTATGTTTGGCGTCAATACCCGACTTAACCAATGTGGCGCCCTGGGCGAGCGTCACCGCTGGCGCCCCCCATTTGAGGCGGAGTGAAATTGGTTGGGAAGACTTCCCAGCCAATTTCACTTTGCCTATAGGATTGACAAGACCTGCTTATCGTTTTACCGGCATTGTACCCACCCCATCCCTCCCCCGACATACACACGCACAAACGTATCACTGTGCAGTGGCCAGGAAAAGAATAGTTGCAAACCTCACTGCATGAAGTAAATGAGTGTCTAAGTCGTTGTGCTGTTTCATTTATTAAATTAGGCCTATTTTATTAGAAACAACCAAGGAGTAGATGCTACAACGTAAAACAAATTAAGCAGAAATTTAATGTACTGTTTTAATAACAGAAAATCAGTGTGTGCACACTCTTATGATGATCGGGGAAGGAGAAGGTGGTGGATGAATCGATGATCGTGTGAATGGTGCCACGAAGTGTTCGTCGATAAAGGATCATAAGTAGCAGCATACATTAAACGTAGTACGAATGTGTAGTGGTGACCCCAGTTACTCGTTGAGGTGCAATGGCCACATTACCAGCAGAGAGGGTGTGTAGACCCAGCTAATAGCCCGAAGTGAAGCGTTTACGTGATGAAATCCCGCCTTGATCTCAGTGTAACATGCAAACATGTTGCCGATGATGTCCAATTAAAACGCCACTTTAGTTCGGTACTTCTGGCCTCTTCTTGGGGCTGCCGCTTAACATCCAATCTAATAACGTTTTGCAAAATGTGTCCTTTCTCAAGTTCCACAGCTCTAAACATCTGCTGCTTTTATCCCTGGCGAGGACAAAAAAAAGATAACGGAATTATGACACAAGATAATCTGGAAGTCTGAGAAGTGGGATCGTATAAATTTGGAAACGGTTTGCGTCTTTCGTTCTTAGTTTTGTTTAAAATGGTATATTTCTTGTGTTGTAAGCATATGTTCGAATAAAAAAACAAAAAAAACAAAAGTGGCGCCCATGGGAGTTTATTTCTCAGTGGTCAAAATGGCCTCCCTTACAGACTCCCTTCTCTGTTATTCAAATCCCCACTTTTGCTGTCGTTGAAATTAAAATAATGTCTTAGCAAACATAGATAACCATTTAGGTGCTAGCATGCTATGCTATGCAAAACAAAACAAGAGCGGCGGAAAAGAAAAAAAATCCCATTAGCTCGCATCACAGTTTTCGCAACGCGTGAGCCACCAGGCAAGTAGACGGAACAAGCCAGTCTCTTCGAGTGGGGGGACTGGGGCATTAAACTGAAGTTTGGCAGCACGGCAAGAAGGTTAAATGCCCTTCCATGCAATCTGTGGCAAATGCAAAAAAAATAACCCAGTTTCAGGGAAGCGGTTTTTTTGTTCGGCCTTAGAAGTGTTTTAGGGGGGGACAAGCGTCTGCATAACGTGAGCACAACCAAAAAAAAAAACAGTTATTGCAAGCTGCCGGACACAGCTTCGACCGATCTAGGACATCGAGATCAGAGATTGCGGGGATTAGTTGTGTTTCGACTCCGTCGTGGAGGACATCATATTCGCTGGACATCCATCTGCCACTTTTCTGCTTCGTGCGGTGATCGAGCTAAAGCCATCAGCACAAATGCGAGCCGCCGTGTTGGCGATTTATCTTCGGTGGATTGTTCTGATGTACGAAGACATACGGATACTGTAAAAAAAAATAAGGTGAGTTGGCTGTAGAAACTAATCGCTTAAGTGTTACCGAGTCTTCCGTCCCCGGGTTAGCGAACCCCGGTGCTTTCGCATCAATTTTAAGTGCGTGTTTATACTGGGTGGATGGACAGATATCGGGTCTCGGCGTATTAAACCAGTCTTCTCCAGTCGTTGATCTCTAGTTAAACGAAGTCTGAACTCCGACAAGCTGTGCAACACCGGTTATAAAGGATATAATATTTTCTACCTCTTTACATGACCGTAACCGTAGCAGTTTAACTTTGAAAATCTCCAGTTTCCGAACATGCTAGTTTAGTCATGGAAACTTGTTTCGGGTGATATTGAATCGCCCGACTACTTTGCAAAACTTGAATGTTAAGAACTGAAAGATAGAAAAACAGCGAGCACTTCCCCGTCATCGCCAAAGCGACGCTTCGCTCCCATTTCAACACCGGCGACGTACCTGAGGCGCAGTTTCTCAATCGATTGCGAGCGACTTATTCTGTCACCCAAACATTTGGCCTACAAGCCTGTTGTCCAGCTTATAAAAAACACCGAACTCCCATTTTAAAATTTATACTTTATCTGCTGGCACATACTGACGTAAAGTGTAAGTTTTGCCATCACACCACAGGGACTATTAAACTACATCCGTAGCGGCCTCTCCGATAAACTTAATATGCAGCAATATGGCGAAATGCAAAATTAAAAATTGCATGACTAAAAGTGTGGAGCGCGTACGAGAGCCGGCGGGGTAACTTGGTGGCTACGACGCCGCCGTGCCCCAGCCTCAGGTCGGCCCCAGCCGAGTGACGGAGCGGCGTCAGCGGGGGGCTTCGCTGCCTACCGGCCCTCACATTTGACTCTGTTAAAGTAATTATTCGGAAACTAAACGGCGCTGTTTCGTGGTTTTAGATGTAGACCGAGCTTCGCCAAACGTGAAACCTGCGGGGTTGCAGCCCGACCCACGGCCTAAGCGGAGTGCAGTTAGCAAAGGCTGACATGGGCTTCAACACACGTAAAAAAAGAAATTAATTACATTAACTATGCTGTCTCACGTTACCTATCCGTATACCCATGTGCAAACATTCTGATAACGCAAAAAACTGTTGGCAGTTTGCTAGGTAAAAAAAAACGTTGCGTATATTCGGACACCATATATCGTGGGTGGAGTTATTTCAACGCCTTTTTTCTTGTTTAGCCAAAACTGCAAAATGGCAATAACTTAAAAAAAAACAAAACATGGATTTGACGATAGATGAATGACACTTGACCGATGGCGGGTCACATTTACGGTTTTCCCATTTAGCGAAACCAGGAGGTAGTTTAGTTGGTTAAGTTCATTACTCGCACTTAGCCTCGGGAGAGGCGGCGTAATCAGTTGTTTATTGGCTATTGCAATAAAATTGGTGGGGTTTATAAAAAGTCTTAAGTGTTGGGTTTTTGTTAAGACGCGAAATCTTTGTGTATATATTTATTTACTTACCGAAGATACATTGGTTTAGTCAATTCACTCGTGTCTTTTATGAAAACAAAGCCTGTGCATTATTCAAAAGGAAATTACATTCAGTCCAATCGACATTGATTGGTATCCGACCTACTGGTTTTATAGCTAATTAATTGTCCGCAATCCAATATGTGTCTCGGGCAGAGGACTTTAGAGGATCTTTCGGAAATATATAATTTACGACCTATAGTAATAATTAACCATTCATTTTTGGCAAAACGTTTGACAACAGAAACATTTCAAGTTAACATTAAATTTAAGAGGGGACGAACTTAACATCTGAAAAACAGAAATAGGGGTCTCCCTGGTGCATGTTTATCTGGCGAACATGTTGTAAATAAAAACAAACAAAAACACAAGGAATAAACCCCTGAAGAAAATTCAAATAGGTAATCGGAGGGCTAGAATATTTGCCAAAAAGACAACCTATTGGAGTAAACCTGCACTGATATGTTTCCAGTATAATTCTTTTTTTACATAATCCCATATAGAGATCTATGCTAAACCGTACAGATTATAGAAAACTATTAGAAATTTCAATTATGAAACTGTACAGGTCAGCAATATTTTGTTAGAATATTGTGCGTAATCGGTACTTTTAAATGTTATAGAGGGAACCAAACGACTGACGACATAATTACCAATTTCGGGCTATGTTGTCGCAGGAAAATGAATCGATTCGTGGTCTTTGAGGGGCTTAAAACGGCCACTTCCCCTCTGAAACGGTCTCCTGCAGTGGGAGGAAATGCAGTTGTAAATCAAGTGCAGTGAAGGCAGTTACAGTCTACATGTGTGTTTGTGGGATGTCACCTTCATTTGTGAAGCCGTAGAAGTGTGCTTCCTTGACCTGCACTGAATGCTACGATAAGGCTTGTGGCACAATTTAGGCAGTTTCGCGAGCGTTACAGGCGGTTTTTTTCTATAGCAGATGTTGAACCACAACGCTCCAGTCGAAGTAAATAAAATGAATAAAATACACGTAGTAAGTGCGACTTTCCCCCCAAAAAATACACATGAACTTAACCCATCCACATTTGCCCTACTGTTTAGGGTCAGTGAAATTACGTAGATAACGTGGAGTCCGTCAACTAAAGTAAATATATTTTTGTCTGTAATAAAGTTCTAAAATATTTAGTAAAGATAATCAGCATCTCAAACTCCTTAGCCGTGCAAATCAACCACTGAATAATCGCGTTAGTTTGCGTGTCATGTAAACGGCCTAGGAACGATTCCATGCGACGCTGGTGTTTCAGCACGACGTCTCGCGCGTACAGGAAGTGTGCTTCGCGGAAGTTGTATTGTCTTTTGTGTATCTGGCTTGGGGGTATAGTTTTATTTAAAGAGAGAAACATTTAAAATCTTACCTGTGCGAGTCATTAGAAAGTTGTTATGAGCAATGGTTGGCGGATAGTAGCAGCAAAAAGTTGTATCGGGAAATGTATGAAACGCGTAACGAACTGTTTGTCTGCTACGAGCCAGTAGTTTGCGGAATCTTGCAGCCTAGTGTGGTCTCACCGAGTTTTAGGAATTAGCTAGCGACCGTATATGTGTGTTTTAACGCGGTTAAGTGATGATTTCACCGGCTTTGAATATACCAGAGAATTCTAATTAGTCGGCTTGCTGTGAGTGCTTGGCAAAGTTTGACAGCGAAAATGGACGACTGAACACTATTTACCACGGTTTGTGTTTGATGTAATTGTTTTTCATTAAAAAAATTGAAACTTTGTTTTTATTTGCATGTTAATCACATAGATGGAAATTATTTTTTGTTGAGGGCTTGTTGATTTAGTTAGCATAAAGGGAAACGAGGGTATTTAGTAAATTTGGGTTGCTTTTGAAGATTTTTTTTGTTGATACAATGTAGGTTGTTTTAAAGCAATTGGCAGTTTTGTTGTTTATAAACTAATTTTATTGGTGTAATGCAAGTAAAGTTAAAGGTTGTGGAACTCCTAGATCCTTAACCAGTTAATGACTAGTTTAAAGTTTATATTGTGACACTGTTAAGAGGGAAGTTTGGTGGTATGTAGTTGCGTCCTTTACTGTGACTTGTGCATTAAGTGCACATGTGGATGGACAGTTACCGGATACTAGCGTTAATGCGTCATTTTATCACTTTTAGTCGGAATTTTCAAATACCTCATGCCTTCATTCACGCATTTGTTGTTTTTTTATTTCAGGTCTCTTTCAAAGAGATCGAGGTAGGGAGAAGGAATGGACGAGCAGAAGTCTAACTGCGAAGAGAATGATTCTGAAGCGGCAGGTAAGCAGACAGTCATAAGTTTTCAGTAGATGTAATTCTAGTGCGATTTGGCGATAATATGGAAACAATGTAACGTATAATCCCGTTCAAAGCAAAGCTTGAATCAAATTTTCATTGCTGCTTAATTTTTTCAGAAATAGTTAGGTAAGTG
>JAODLC010000113.1:7935079-7965959 GCA_026781145.1 Hippopotamyrus pictus
GCTAATGATCATAAGTGGTATATTGTTTATGCAGTCAGTGGTTATAATGATGATAAGAGATGAGAAGGTAAGTTTATAGTTCTTCAAGTCTGAGTACTGGGACTTTCATTATGATCAGGAGTTTGTATTCATTTAGATTTGCCATTTGATTTGACACATCAGACCTCCACAAACTGTGACTGTGTTTTGCTCTTAATCCCTTTGCCAGAAAAACACTTAAAATCTTCTACATGTGGTGCCTGTAAACAGGTATATCCAGTGGTATTTTTTATTAAATAAATCCTTCACACAGAACAATTACAGTTTAAGATGTCAGTTAGTGGAAGCTTCTTTACTGGCTGGTTTATTATCGGCATTCATAAGCCAGTGGAACTGTGATCATGATATTACCAGGCCTTTCCTTAAAGGACATTGTAATCTGCAGCAGATAAACCACACAGGCTTTCTGTTGCTACCTTATTTCTGGGAAATCGGTACATGGTATTTTATAGAATTACAAATCAATGGCCGTCAGGTTGTGTGATTTTAGAATCTCTTCCAGATGTTCTGCTGGAGCATATTATCTTGAAAGTTGCATGTCTGGCAATTTCTGAAACCTCTGGGAATTTAAGACTTTGAGAGGTAGCTTGCTCGGTAAACGTGGGCCTTGTACAGTGTGATTTTGGCTCTAGTCTTATCACCCATACATGGTCTGTGCTTTTTTTTTCACTCCTTCAACGTTTGATATATTTAGCTGTGGTTCCAAAGTGTGAGGAATACTTTATCTGTGTAGTAAATGGAAGGTTTTGTTTCTCCCTGTGCTGATCTTTAAGATTGTTGTTGCTCCGATCTGTTTTTTTGTCCTTCAGCCGACGACAGCGTCCCTCCAAAGGGCAGCGTCCGCCCTGGGGAGGAGCAGCACGCCCCCTCACCTGGGGAGGAAACTCGAGGGGCATCAGAGGACACATCTCTTGTGCCTAGGTAAACTCCCGGATGATGACTTCTTATTTTTTTTGCTCTTTTAATGGCAAATGGGAATATTGAAGTACTTCATTAACCTTACAGTACATTCTGTCATGGAATGTAAATTCAGAGTGACTATATATACTCCTGTTAAGTGTTTTTTGTGATTTCTGTGAAATATTATATATATTTTGTGTCCAGTGTCCAGCCTGGCTGTTGTTCTGTGGTGGGCAGGGTGGTCTTAATGATATCATCAGTTTGCTCTGGGGTTTGAATGGATGCATCTTTGTGTAGCCGGTGCTGGTGTGTGGGTGGGTCTGTCTGTCACATGGTGGTTATACCCATATGTCTGCCGGCACAGTGAGGCCGCCCGCATATGTGCACTCTGTGGCTGTGCCGAGCGCAGTCTGCACGGGCAGCGAGAGCTCCGGCGTTTCAGTGCCCCCCCTGGCCAGCTGCCTCTGGGGGCCCAGGGCGCCTCCACCCCCGAGCCGGGCACGGACGACCTGTCCTCCGTGGGCTTTCCCGACGGCACCGCTGCTGCCACGCTCTTCGATAGTGCAGGTGGGTGCTGGGATCGCTGACCTTTGAGGGTTTATATGCGTACAGCCGGGCTGCCTTCCTGCTAATGGCCACCACCTTCTATTGTCCAGGGCACTGCTGGGTCCACCACTGGTGTGCGATGTGGTCGGATGGAGTGAGAGCAGCAGACGGCGAGGGGCTCGAGGGTGTGGAGAAGGCCATCATCTCAGGGATAGAACAGGTCAGTTGGGCAGATGGGGGGCCAGGCAGACGTGGGGGAGCCTTGGCCCTCAGACTCTTGACAGCACCCTGGAGCTGACCGGTCACTGGAAGTTTACTTGTTATAGGGATCGTTCTGGAATGCTCCTATAACATCAGACGTGGGCAGTGAGACATGATTTATTGGTGATCGATTAGTGTCCTGGGCTCACTCTTGCTTTCCCTGTTGCCTCCCCCCCCTTTAGCGATGTGAATACTGTAATAGGCTGGGTGCTACCATTCGGTGCCAGGCGGGGGGCTGCTCACGCTTTTACCACTTCCCCTGCTCGGCGGCGAGCGGGTCGTTTCAGTCCATGAAGCTACTGGCCCTCTTGTGCGTGGACCACATAGACCTGGCCACGGAGATAGGTAACCACTCTGCGATCGGCATATGAAGGGTGGGGTTTTGGCCTGCTGTCTGCCCGTGTCTCTGAAGGCCTCATCTCCCTCCCCCCCCTGCAGCGGGCGAGGAGGCACGTTGCGCAGTGTGCGACTCGGCGGGGGAGCTGCCTGACCTGCTGTTCTGCACGGGCTGCGGGCAGCACTACCACGCCGGCTGCCTGGAAATCAGCGCCACTCCGCTGCAGCGCTCGGGCTGGCAGTGCCCCGAGTGCAAGGTCTGCCAGACCTGCAGGTGAGGCGCCTGGGCGGGGCGCGGGTACCCCTGCGTATACGGGACTTCCTGTCACGTGGTAAAGCGGTCTTATTCCGTGCCCCATTGTAGGCAGCCTGGGGAGGACTCCATGATGCTTGTGTGTGAGGCCTGTGATAAGGGCTACCACACATTCTGCTTGCAGCCGGCCATGGACTCCCTGCCCTCTGACCCCTGGAAGTGCAGGGTGAGCCCAGTGTCCCCCTTCCCGCCTCGCTAACTCTCCTTGGTTAGATGGCTGGTCGTAGATGAGATGGCAGATTAATAACTGGTGGTCTTCCTTGCGCCCCCCCCCCCCCATGTACAGCGCTGCCGGATCTGCAGTGTTTGTGGGGCGCGAGGCTTGTCCCTGGCATGTTCCACGCAGTGGTTCGAGAACTACACGGTGTGTGACGGCTGCCAGCCGCTGGCCGCGGCCGAATGTGCCGTTTGTGGCCGGCAGGCCGGTCCCTCGGCTGTCCTGCGTCGCTGCTCCGTGTGCCACAGGTGAGCCAGGCCCCGCCTACTGAGACTGCACCTGCACCTCAGTCTCGGTCACTTTGTCGGGAAGGTTGCTGCCAGTTTAATGGTAGTTAATTGCAGTTTAGCCTGAACAAATGAATGTGTTCCCTTCTTCCCAATCTTTTTTCTTTTTCCCCCCCCAATGAATTTGTTTTGGTGTTTTTCACATTTTATGATTTCCTGATGTTTTGTAGTTTCCGATTTACATGATTGCTTCTCCTCCCTAATGGCTGTCGTCGTGGTTTTCCATAAGGATGGTCCACCTCGGATGTGCTCCTCTGTCGGATCCTCCAGAAGATAAATACACCTGTTCCCTGTGCCGATCGCCCCCGCTGCCGCCGGCACGGGAGAATGCCGTTACGGCAGCGTCGCCGGCCGGTCAGGGGGGGGCCGAGGCCCGGGACGGCGCTGGACCGCCTTTGCAGGAGGGTAAGGCTGCCTCTCCACTGCTCTGGAGTTTACTCATCTAAGACAGAATGGAGCAGCCTAGCATCACCCCGCGGAGACGTGGAAGTGGGAGGCATATATTTAGAGATTGTCAGCTGTGTGTAATGAGAAGGCGGCTCTCTGGGGCGCAGGGACGGAAACGGGAGTCACATCAGGGACGGAAATGGGAGTCACAGCAGAGCCTGAAACCCCAATGGAGGAAGAACCATCCCTGGAAACTCCAAAAGGGTCTGCGGAGCAGCTGTCTGTCCGGAGAGCAGCCGCAGGTATGGGTCTCCTCAAGCTTTGGTGTGTACTGGTGTGTTATTCTAACCTGGTGGTTATAAATTTTCTTGAAGTTAGCATGAAGCAAAATTGCCCAGTTAATGGGTGAAAATCGCAGATTTATGCTCTGATACTTTGCGATTCCTAATATAACTTCAGGGGAGTACAGTACTTGATATCATATGAATTTGTGATTCTGAACGGCATTTACCAACAATCTCATTGTTTTTGTAAAAGACCAATAATAGACCCTCACCAAACTTCCTGAATTTTGCACTTGTTACATATACAGCTGTGGAAAAAATTAAGAGACCACAGCACAATTTTTTGTTTCACTCATTTCTCAATATATGGGTGTATGCCTGTGAATAATATATATTTTTTGCAAACTGCAGCTTGGTTCTTCTCCGTTTCTCTCTGTTTCTAATGGAGGGCTTCTTCCTCGCTTTATGGGACTCCAGTCCTGCTTCTAGGATCCTGATACACACTGTCCTATCAGTGCACTTCACACCTGCACTTAATGTTCCCCATTCCTTTTGAAGGTCATTTGATGTCCTCCTACAATTCACCGGAAATTCTCGGAAAAGTTAACGATCATCTCTGACATAGGAAAGTCACTTCCACCCTGTACCTGACTGGTTTCTGGTCTTTCCCAGTGTCTCCTTCTTGTTCTTGTGTACTGCTGTCTTAGAAATTGTGGAAGCGACCTGGTGCTCGGCATAGTCTTCTGCCCACAGAATCATGCTTAAACTGGGATTTAAAGATGTTCATTTGTTTAAAAATATAGATTTCTCTATAGAGTCTCTAAATTTTTTTCCGTGGCTGTCTATGTTGTAATTATGTGGTAACCAGCTGACTCTGTGCCCCATTTGAATTGAAGAAATTGAAACTGGGGACCTGGAACCATGTAGCCTCCCAGACACCACAGCTGACGAGCCGTCTGACGCCATAGCCCAGCCTCCCCAGGACGACATGGACCCCCAGACGCTGGGCGTGGCAGACGAGGAAATGGACAGTGGAGAGCAGGAGAAAGAGACCCAGGTTCAGGCATCTAGTGTATCTGCACAAGCAAAAAAAAGCAGCTCTGAGGGTTTGTGTGACAGTGAGGCTTCAACTGTACCTGCACGATGTCCTGTGAGCCCGCCCAGTGAAACCCAGGAGGCGGAGCCTGTTACGGTGGTCCAAGAGAAGTGTGAGTCTACGGAGCCGGCTGAAGTAGAACCAAGGACTAATCCCTTGACACCTCAGGTGGAAGCCCCTTCTTCTGCAGACTTGGAACCTAGGGCTAATCAGGTGGAAGAAGGTGAGGAAGAAGAGGAGGAGGAGGAGGAGGAGGAGGTGGAAGAGCTGGGTGGCACCAAGCAAGACTTTGAGGGTGAGCTCAAGATCAAGCAAGAGCAGGAGCTTCTGGAGACTGGTGCCAAGCAGGACCTCCTCCTGGATGAGATGTCCAACATGAGCCACGGAGACGGCAGCAGCAGCGGCTTCCTGGGCTCCCCTGAGGAGGCCGAGCTCCAGGCACACTCCGCAGAGCTGAGTCTGGTGCCGCGCTCTGATTCGCTGCTCACAGAGACCGACGACTCCCTGCCCTTTGACCCCTTGAAACCTGATGGGGACAAGATCAAGAGGAGAGGCTCTCCTGGTCGCTCACGGGTGAAGCAGGTACCGCAGTCAGTGGCATAAAGTTGATTTTTATTTTGATGGGATTAAACTGATGCCAATGCAAAATTGTTAGACACAAATTTTACACTTTTTTTAAGACTATGGTGGTTCAGTCATCATTCTGTTTCTCAGGGCCGGAGCAGTAGCTTTCCAGGGAAACGGCGCCCCCGTGGGGGTGGTAGCGGAAGAGGTCGCGGCAGGTCTCGCCTCAAAGCCATGGCGTCCTGCATTGATGCCTTCCTGGTAACGCACCTTTACATTCCACCCTGTATTAATCTTTTCTTGGCCTGCACATTATTCTCTACATTTTCTGCGGTCTTGTATCTGTAATTCTGAAACGTAAACACATTACGTCATTGGGCTGCTAGTATGCGTGTTTTGTGTGTATGAGGTTAGTATACCTCTAATTCTTTGTGCTTCACAGCTGAGTATGACAGCAGACACTGGACTTGGCAAAGATGAAGAGGAGGAGGAAGACGACACGATGCAGAACACGGTGGTGCTCTTTTCCAGCACGGACAAGTTCGTCCTGCTGCAGGTGAGCGGGCCCAGATATCTGCGGATGGCGGGTAGCTGAGGGGTCCTATTCTCAGCCGGCCGTTCTGACCCCGTGCTCCCCCTCTCCTCCGCAGGACATGTGTGTCGTATGTGGCAGCTTTGGCCGTGGAACGGAAGGACAGTTACTGGCCTGCGCCCAGTGTGCCCAGTGTTACCACCCCTACTGTGTGAACAGCAAGGTGAGAGGTGCCCCCTCCTCTTATTGACCACCTGTAACGTCCTTTTTCTGTTGGCAGTTCTGCAGACTGATCGTTTTATATTCCCTCACTTTAACCAGGAATATCTGGGTTAAAGGGGTGCGAGACGGTGGTGTACATTTTGGATCGCGTCACAGTGTTTAAGCCTTTTATTGAATGTTTGTGCTTTAATTGCCAGCAGAGCTGTCAACTATTGCTTAGCTGCTAGGCCGACGCGGCAGTTGCTATGGTGCCGTCTCAAAGTATCCTGTACGTTTCAAGTTCACCCGTACCGCTGCAGCGAGAGTCCAGAGCCATAAAATACGATCGCAAATGTTTTTTAAAAAGTGTGTTTTCATTAATTATTAAGAGGTCATTTGCGTTTAGCTTTATTGTACAGCGGACATGTTTTATTAGATTATTAATGTACTATCCACTCGATAGCGACGTTTTATTCTTCGCTTTATACACACTTTACACCCTTAGAGTCCACATCAATGAAATACCTTTACAAATGTTTTTTTAAAAGGTATGTTATTAATTACAATTAAACCATTTGCATCTAGCTTGATAGAACTAACGTTTCATTAGATTATTACTGTATATTTCACTCGTAGCTAAATGTGCTGTTATAGTCAATAAAACACATCGCAATCTGCATTAAAAATCTAATAAAACACGTTGGTTGTACTATTAAGCTAAATGCAAAGATATTTCAAGACTTTTTAGAAAACATTTCTAATTGTATTTTATTGCTGCAGCACTAAGGCTGAACTGAACTTTATAGAGACAAGCGGAAGGAATTCGGATGGGGGAAGAGATTAATCTACGTTAATTTACGTTGTGCTGCCAAGCAAATTGCTCATGAAAGTCTTACTTTCACAAAAATGTTCTGAGGGCATTGTGACTGGTTCAGAGATAACTAATCAGTTTGTAGAGGAGGCAGGTCCAAGACATCTGATTGAAATCATATTCGTTAGAAATTTTAAAGCGTGTTGAGTTATAAGCCGAGTGCATTGTTACACCCCTAGTGCCAGAGCACGTCGAAGTGCCAGCCTGTCTTGTTGGCATTCCTTGTTCACCACTGTGGCCGTTGGCTCATCTCAGATCACCAAGATGATGCTGCACAAGGGCTGGCGTTGTCTGGAGTGCATCGTGTGCGAGGTGTGTGGCAAGGCCTCTGATCCCGCCCGCCTGCTGCTGTGTGACGACTGCGACATCAGCTACCACACCTACTGCCTGGACCCCCCCCTGCAGACCGTGCCCAAGGGGGGCTGGAAGTGCAAGTGGTGCGTCCCGCTGATGCGGCGGTCGTCCGGGAGACCGGCTCCGCACAAGCGATTCGGGTCTTTCCCCGGCGTTTCCCTGACCTTTCGTGTCCCCGGGCAGGTGCGTGTGCTGCATGCAGTGCGGGGCCCGCTCTCCTGGCTTCCACTGCGAGTGGCAGAACAACTACACGCACTGTGGGCCCTGTGCCAGCCTGGTCACATGCCCTGTGTGCCGCGAGAACTTCATGGAAGAGGAGCTGCTGCTGCAGTGCCAGCACTGCGATCGGTGGGTCCCGTAGGCCTGCCAGTGCCAGCACTGCGATCGGTGGGTCCCGTAGGCCTGCCAGTGCCATGCTGGCTGTGCTTTCTGCCCTCCGCACGCCGCCCAGGTCTTTCAGAGATGACCCTGAACCCAAGATGTTCTTCCCAGCAAAGTTTGCTAGAATGATGTGAAAGCGTGCCTGGCAGGTATTGAGGCCTGTAATTTGGCTGTCAACTCCTGCAGTTCGGCCTGCCTGGTGACCAGTGCTGCTCTGCAGCATGGAAGCACCTGACAGAATTTGGTATCAGTCAGCAATGGTCACAGCAGAGCCAACTGGCATTGAGAGGAATCAGCTCGGCGGGGAGTATATGTGAGCAATTTGAGAAACTTGTAGCTGTTTGCAGGTTTGTCATGGATAGTGTCTGACACATTAAGCGTTGATCATTGGACATGAGCTAGTGGGGGGAAAACGAGGTCACCAATCTTGTCTTTTTTTGTCTTGTCGATTTTCCACAGGTGGGTGCACGCGGTCTGTGAGGGCCTCTACACTGAGGACGAGGTGGAGCAGGCATCTGATGAAGGCTTTGCCTGCTCTGCCTGCTCTCCTTATGTGCCCAAGCCTGTTGGTAAGCTGTCAGCTGCTTGCTGAATCAGCCCAGGATAATGGACATTTTTTCAGAGCAGAATAATAATTTGCTTTCTGCCATGGCAGACTTTGTAAAAATAACACTGGGATAACTTTAATACACAACTTTTCAGTCTGTATTAGCCTCAGGTTTTCCTTTTATTTCCTAGTAGTAAGACAACGACTCTTTACCAAAACCCGTGATTTGTTATTTAAAGCTCTGGTTTGCATTACCTGGCAGGATACTGTATCAGTGCTGTTCACTTCTGTCTGTTTACTGAGCTCTTCTGTCTGTCACCAGTAGTGGAAACACCCATAGTCCCTGCAGTGAAAATAAAAGAACCAGGTACATGTTTTATCGCCTCCCCCTCCCTGTCTGTTTTGTCGTCACCTTGCCCGTTTTCTCTCTCATTTATCGCGCGTCAACTCACACACGTGCTTCTCTGCTCCGTCCGCGTTTCTGAATTCCGTTTTCTTGTGCTTCAGAGCCGCAGATCTACCGGCTGGAGGGCGTGTGGCTGACGGAGGCAGGCATGTCAGTGCTGCGCAGCATCTCCATGTCGCCGCTGCAGAAGAGAAGGCAGCGGCGCTCCCGCTTGGGCCCATTTGGGCTGGAGGCCGGCGAGGGGGAGCAGGAAGAGGCCAGAGGTATCGCTGGTTGTTTTTGGCTTTGGTGTAGTTTGACTTGTGTTGTTTTCCCACAAGGACTTGGTAATGAAGACTATTTTTCTTGGTGAATTTAGCTACTTTAGATTATGTGGTATTTTTCTTTTTCCTGAGAGCTCAGCATCCATCTGTTCATGTATGGCCCTGTAGGTGGTGGGGAGGCCATGGAGTGTGAACCCAAACCAGAGGCCCCTGGGAGCCCTGAGCGGGAGGGGGGTCCTGACCGGGACCTGGGACCTGAAGACGGCATAGAGGCTGCTGGTGACGGAGATGGGATGAAGGGCGTGGCAGAGGAGGCTGATGATGGGAAGAAGAGGAAGAGGAAGCCCTACAGACCAGGTGACAGGCCAGCAGGATGTGTCTGCTTTAAAGCCTGTGGAGCTCTCCACGGGGAATGCGTGCGGGAGTGACTGAGGAGCTCTCCCCGGGGAATGCGCGCGGGAGTGACTGAGGAGCTCTCCACGGGGAATGCGCGCGGGAGTGACTGAGGAGCTCCCCACGGGGAATGCGCGCGGGAGTGACTGAGGAGCTCCCCACGGGGAATGCGCGCGGGAGTGACTGAGGAGCTCTCCACGGGGAATGCGTGCCTACGAGTTACTTGGCCTGTCTGCCTCAGGTATTGGTGGATTCATGGTGAGGCAGAGAAAGTGTAACTTCAGGGCAAAGAAGGGCATGATCCAGCCGTCGGTGGACGTGATGGTGGCTGACGGACAGCCCCCCGAGAGAACTACAGAGGAAGGCAAGTAGGGGCACTGGCTAGCTGCAGGGTCATTCCCATTGCGCTGCTCTATAACATATTCCTGGGGAGTGGGTTTTGTAGGAGAAGGGGTCGTGGTGTTAAAGTCTGTTGGATTTGTGTTTGAAGCGTCCCACCCAGACACCCCTGTGGAGGGTCCACCTGACTTGAAAGCGACCGAGGTGGAAGGGGAGCAGGCCAAGAAGCGCAGAGGCAGGAAGAAGAGCAAGCTGGAAGACATGTTCCCAGTGTACCTCCAGGTCAGAGCGAGCGGTTCGATTCGCCCGTGTTCCATCACCACTGAACGTCGTCATGAATCTGAGCCCTTTTAGGCATTAAAACGCGCTCTCTTCGATCTGCAGGAGGCCTTCTTTGGGAAGACGCTCTTGGATCTCAGTAAGAAAGCTCTGCAGCTTCCTCCTGGGCAGAAACAGACTCAGCCTGCCATCCGTCTCCCCTGCCCTGCGGCATCTGCTACCATAGAGCCGGGCGCTCAGGTTGTGGCCCCTGACTCAGGTGTGTTTTGCGGCAGGGAGTGATGTCAGCCTACACGTATGATCTGCGTGCATGCATGTTATAAGCCGTAGAACTTCATTCCTTCCTTACAGAAGAAACCAAAGAGGACTGTGACCCACTACTGAAGCAGGAGAATGGCCCCAGTGTGGAGGCTCTGGCAGGTGGGCTTGCACAGGAGGGCTCGCTGTGATACACAGGAAGATTCTACATTAGCATACTCCTGAAACGTTAAGTTGAGGTTGCGCTTCTTTCTGCTGATTCAGGAGCAGCTGGGCCGTCTCCCTTTCCCAAAGACCGGACTGCCAGTGACTCCCAAGCCCCCGGTGCAGTCAAGCCTGAAGGTCTGCCTTTGAGAACGCTGTCTTATTATGCCGAAAGGATGTCGCACGTTAAAATGTGACACCGTATGGCAGACGTTTAATTTTTTTTTTTTTTTACTTTATTTTTTTTCCTGTTCCAGGGCTTCCTCAGGGTGTAGAGAGCCAAGACACTGAGCAGTTCTTCCGGAAGGTGCTGGGTGTGACTGAGGGTGTCTCTGTAGGTGGGACCTTGCAGGGTGACGTTGCATCCGTCATGGAGCCTGTGAAGGTGGAGCTCAGCCGCAGTGGGCTGCCGCAGAGGAGCCTCCCTCCAGGTATGGTACGGGGAGCAAAGGCTGTCTAGGTTAAAGTTTTGGGAATGTGGGGGAAAAACAGGGAGGTGAGTAGTTTGGCTTTTACTCTGGTCCCAAGTTAAAAGATTTCCAGTTGGCTTCGACAGGGCAATCTGAAGGCTCTATCCTAGTGATGGATTCACGAACCATTTGTTGCATATTCTGATCTCACTAGGTGGTGCTCTTTTTCAAAAAAAAAAAAAGGGTTCAAAGTATGCCCCGAAAAAACCAAGACCGCCATCTAGTGGGGTCAAAAATTGCAGCAAATGGTTCATTAAACTTCATTTAGCCATCACAACTCCCCACTCCATTCTTTCACTGCACTGAGCAAATCGTCGTTGCCTATTATGATTCCAAGGGAATGAGCCTTAATGGGACTTAATGGGCCATTTCAACTCTGGTACAGGTGCTTCTCTGCCAGGGTCACTGCCATCTGCGGGTGTAATGGAGACCTTCCCCCCTCTCTCCCAGTCCTCGTACTTTGATGTCCGGTAAGACGACCCTATGGAAATGCACTTCGATATTCACGAGATGAAGTTCATGAATTACCTTTTACCAAATAGACCTTTTAGTTTTTAAAGGAGTACCCTGGAAAAGAAACAAAAGCACTAAAATGTTGTTTTTGGTTTCTATTGTGACTTAAGGATTTAGGAAGAATAAAGGAAGAATGCTCTCCCACCTGCTCTACTGTGTGCCTGAATCACTGCTAGTGCCTGACCTTTGTTTACTTTGTGTAAATGTACTCAACTGTTACTCAGTCTCTGGTCAGTCATTTCAGTCTCTCTGATTTGTGTTTACAGAGACCGGGGGGAATTGTTCAGCCCAGACCAGGGAGATGAGAGCCCCTGGGCAACCCCCTCCACACCAGCCACACCTCCGACCCCCACCGAACCGGAAGGTGATGGCCTCTCCTACAACCAGCGCAGCCTTCAACGCTGGGAGAAGGACGAGGAGCTGGGAGAGCTGTCCACCATTTCCCCCGTGCTCTACGCTAACATCAACTTCCCCCACCTGAAGCAGGACTACCCAGGTGAGAACTTTGAAATGGGCTTCCTGTAGCACTGCCTGTGTGCTCCCCTCACGAGGGATGTGGGGGGGGGTTGGATGCTGACTGGTTTGTCTTTGTGCTCCAACAGACTGGACGAACCGTTGCAAACAGATCATGAAGATCTGGAGGAAGGTGCCGGCTGCTGACAAGGTTCCCTTTTTGGTGAGTGTAATGCGTTTATTGTCACAACCTCTCCGCTTTAAAATTACAGCGTTCATGTGAAATAATCATATTACAAAAGTAGTGCTAGGGAACATCCAAGAGTCAATGCAGTGGCCATTTTTAATGTAACCTCTGTTTCATGCAGCAGTCGATGGAAAGTGATCCTGGTTATTCTGTTGTCTACTGCCCCTCCCCCCCCACGATAAGGCTGTTTATCCACCGCGAGTGACTTTGTTTTCCTTATTAGCAAAAGGCCAAAGACAACAGAGCTGCTCAGCGAATCAACAAGGCACAGAAGGTGAGGATAGCCTGTGCGGTGTGTGGAGTGCAGATGAAACGGGTCCTGCCTGTTCATCTTCTGACGCTCTGCTCTTTCCTCTCCTGACGTCAGGCTGAGGTTCAGGTTGCCCGTCCCGTGAAGACTGAGGCTGGTCGCCCAAAAGATCGGCCCCACCTCCACCTCCAGATCCCTCCCCCATCGGGATTCCTCTCCACTCCCTCCCAGCCCAGCTCGGCCGAGAGGCCGTACCCGGTCCCCTCAGATTCTGGGGCGTCTGCAGCCCTCTACTCAGAAGGAGCATTCAAAGTGGAAGATGCGCATACAGACTCCTTGGCTAAGCTGCCCCCACCATCCCCTTGTTCTCACTCTCAGCCCTCCACACCATACTCTCAGCCAGCCTCAAACCCCTTGATGCCCCCATCTTCAGGTGCCCATCTTTCAATGGGCGCTCCTCAGGGCCGGCCACCCAGCTTGGGCTCCGTCGACATGCATCCAGGGACGCCCGGGACGCCCAGCAGAGTGGATCCATTCTGTAGACACCAACCACAGCAGGGCCACCCGTTACAGTCGCTACCGCAGGCCCCCCAAGAGGCGCTGGGTCCCCCAGAAAGCACTTTCTCTAAAGCCAGTGGCCCAGGGGACTCCCCTCTCTTATCGCCGACTCATTCCTCACATTTTGGAGACCCGCTCCAGCGCCAGGAATATGGCTCGGCCCCATCTCCTGCCGCGGCTTCCTCGTCTCCGGCTGGCGCGGGTCAACACCGGGCAGACTTCATGGGGGTGCCCTCCCCCCGCTCCTCTTCTGCAGTGCGCCAGGACCTCGGCTCTGGCTCTCCTGCAGGGATGCTGGAGGCAGGGGACGGACTGTTCAAGGCACCCTTGACCCCCCGGAGCCATCAAGGGGATGCAGCCGGTGTCCTGGGCTTCATCCCACCCAGTGCCTCTCCCAATCAAGCTTTGGAGGGGTACCGTCAATCACCTTCCACCCCTTTTTCAGACCCTTATGCCCAGCCTCCACTCACACCCCGACCCCCGTCTGGAGAGAACTGCCCTTCCTTGCCCCCACGACCTCTTCCTGCCCTGCAGGACTCCTGCTCCAGAGTGCCGTCCAGCCCACAGTCGCAGGGGAACTCTCAGTCGCCCCTGTCCGGTGACGCGTTCTCTGTGCAGTCCCCTCGCTTCCAGTCCCCTTCCAGTCCCTACTCTCGCCCACCATCGCGCCCCCAATCTCGGGACCCCTTCTCTTCTCTGCATAAACCACCCCGGCCTTCCTCTGCCACTCCTGAGGGCAGCCCAGCTTTCCGGGGCTCTCCCCAGCTGGGTCAGCAGCTTCCCCTGCCTCCCCCCTCTCCTGCCCTGGTAGACCCTCTCTCAGGAAAGCCCGCTGGATCCCCTTCTTTTAATCGTAGCCCTACTTTGTCCATGTTTCCTGGGACACAGTCCCAGGTCGGCATGCCTTTTGGGGAATGCCAGCCACCTCAGCCACAGTCCCACCCCACTGACACATTCCCAGCCAGAATGTCCCTGCCCCCTGGGATGCCTGACAGTGGGTCTCCGCGGGTGCCGGACACTGCACACGTCCCGAACGTGGCAGGTACCCAGGACCTGCCTGACATCTCTGTGAGCCAGGACCCTGTGCTCATCGGCCTTAGCCCGTCAGAGCTGGAGAAGCACAGACAGGTAGGTCTGTCTAATTGGGAGAATCTCACCGAGTCTAAGGACGAAGTATAAGGAGGTATGCAGAGAATGGTATCTTTCACCTGATAGTGGTAATGCTTTGCGTTTTGATAACTAAGGTGTTTGAGAACTTATTCTGCTGGGTAAAATTGTGCTTAATGGTTTTGTGAATCTTCCCCAGAGGTTTAGCAAAAACTTGACCCCCTCGTAAGGCTTTTCATTTTACAGGTGTTTTAGCCAGCGACTCATTCTTTAACAAGCCTGTGTTTGTTATGTTATTTTGTAGGTAACTCATTTCTTGGATTTTGATATCTGCTAAATAAAAGCCTATTAAATGCGCAGAAGACTGCCGGCAAACGGGATATTAACCTTCAACAAAACATTACGAATTGGTTTCCATCTCTTGAAAAGACTGATTTTAAAAAAATAAAAAATTCTGTGAAACCACATGTCAGGATTAGACAAAGCATGGTGTTTAATTGGTTTGCTTACTTGGGCCAGAAAATGGCTTCAGGACACTATGACTGCATTTGGGCTGAATAAGTGTTAATCTAACCATATTAGAAATGCTGCCAGTTATACCCCTTGCTTTCGTTTTCCATTATCTCAACTCCTCAAAAATCCCAGTTTTACTTAATGGCTATTTGCTTTGGGACTTTCCTGTGGATAATGAAAATGGAGCTAATTGTTACAGCACTTTTGAGATTTTGCAAATGCTAGAGAATTAGGCTGCCTATTTAAGCCTGATGTCTTAGTGAAGTAATGTACATAGTCAAAAATTTTTGTGGAATAAGTTTTGACTATTTATACTGATACTAATTTTACATGTGTAAACACACACACACATTACATATTACGTGCATGAACATACATTGTATCCCTATGTTACCCCTTGCAGAGACAAAGGCTGAGAGAACTATTGAAACGACAACAAATGCAAAGAAACTCACTCAGGCAGGAGAAAGAAGCTTCTTCTGCCAATGGTGGCGCCCCCAGTTGGCCTGGGGGAGAAATGGCTCCCTATCCGCAGGATACCAGTCAGCGTGCACCACCTCCTTATCCCCAGGTATAGCGACCATCATGTTTCACGATCTTTGCATGTTGTGAAAAAACTGTGTGCATAGACTAATTCTTTCATTTAAATTAGTTTTGTAGATTAAGAAAATGGATGGAAGAAATTAGATAAATTTTCAGTTATGAGAACAGCACTAAAACTCTACCTGTAATGGTACTGTGACTTAAATTTTGTGGGTTTTTTTAAATGACTGAAAATGAACTTCGGAATTCCCAGATTGGTGGTTCGATCGCATGGTTGTCACGGATTCCTGTGCCTCTGTCCCTCCAGGACAGGCTTGGTGCTACCCCGGGTGCCGCTCCACTGACCAGAACTGTTCCTCCTACAATCGGCTCTGTGGATAACAAGTTAAACTGTCCACAACCTTCTGGGACACCTGCAGTGGTGGATCCCACAACATTCAGGTACGAAAACAATAGTAACCTTACTTAAATTAAACTGACATTGTAAACCAGTGTTTGCGAGAGGCTGTTTTGATCTTTGATCCATTTCTCTGTTTTTGAAGACCTCCAGGGCCAAGCAATCCACAGGGTCTGTATCCTCGCCTTCCTTTCCATCCTCAGTGGCAGAGGCAGGCCACTGCTCTCCGGAGGTTCCCCCCACCATCCAGTGTGGAAGCAGAGGGATCCAGACATCACCCTGGTGCTCCTGTAAACCATCCCCTCAACCTACCAGCAGGAATGCAGGCACTTGGCACCTCTCATGCCCCAGGACCAGGCCAGGGAGGGGAGGCCCTACAAAACTGTACACCAAGAGCACCGCTACAGTTCATAGAGCTGAGGCACAACTCTCAGAGGATGCCTGTGGGGTCACAGTTCTTACCACGAGGACCACAACCTCGGCCGCGTGCTTACATGCCACAGCAAGATATGGGCGCCCCTTTCATGCAGCGTTCCCTGTCTCTGCCCACTCAATCTCACCAGCCTCAGACATTGCCCCCTACCATGTCTTCCCTAGCAGAAGGTACCCAGGACCCCAGGCTGGGAATGCAGCAAGATAACTTGGCTTTTGTACCACCCCAGAAAATCACACCTCAAGCTTTGCTGCCACCTCCAAATTCCAACCCTGAAACCCAGCCTGGAACCCACCAACCAGTTCGACAGACAATTCCTTTAGGGGAATCAAAGGCTGCCCCTGTAGACATTCCTGCTAGGGCATGCACCCTTGACCTTGCAGAACCGGACTTGGAAGATCCCTTTGTTCCCAAAGAGCTGACAGGGGCAGGAGATGAAGAAGATGACCTTCCCCCATTAGATCTGGATCCTGATAAGGGGGATGATGATTTAGGCAACTTGGACAGCTTGGAGACTGCAGACCCACACTTGGATGACCTGCTGAAGTGTGATGAGTTTGACATTCTGGCTTATACAGACCCAGAACTTGACCAGGGTGACCCTAAGGATGTATTTTCTGATCAGTTAACCCTAGTAGAAGCAGAGAGTGAGGTCCCAGGGCCTTCTTCCACTGCTGCTCCAAACATCAAGGTTGAAGAGAAGTCAAAGCTGGGCTTGTCACAGCAGGATTCTCATACCGCTTCCACGTCCTCTGGTTCAGTGGCTCCATCAAATTCTGGGCCATCCCCCCCCTCCTCTTGTCTATCTGTGCGTTCAGGCCCATCTGGGGAACCTGTAATTAAACTTGAAGATGCCGTTTTGGGTTCTGGGCTGACTGGCACTCAAACCCCAACATGCCCCCGTCCAGCCGAAGCAGAGGCACGACAACCAGGACCATCAGGGGTGGGAGAAGCAGCCTCTGTGCTTCTTCCCGAAACCACGACGACCACCAAACCTCCCAACACTCAATCCACCAACTCTGCTTCTCTGAGCTCTGTTAGGATAGGAGGAATTCCATATTCTCTTCCTGACCATCTGTCTTTCCCATCAGCTCCCACAAATACTGACCTGGATGAAGACCCTCTTGGGCTGCCAGGTGGCAGTGGTCAGCACTCTCCTTCTGTTGATCTGAAAGTGGAAAGCTCTCTGGAGGAGAGTGAACTCCCCCTGTTGATCCAAGACCTGCTCGAGCATGAGAAGAAAGAGCTTCAAAAGCAACAGCAGCTCAGTTCTTTCCAGCAAGCAGGGATGAATACGCATATCCATAGCCTTCCTCCTCAGGATGCAAACCAGGGGCTCCTCTCTCAGCACCAGTGCCCACCTCCACAAGGGCTCATGGGTCAGGCGGGGATGGTGCCCAGGCAACCACACATGCTGTCTCCTCAGCAGCCGCAGCAGCAAAGGATGCTGGGAACTCAGATGACCGCGCAGTCCCACATGGCTATGCCTCAGCAGCAGGCCATGATCGGAGCTGGGCAATCCGGAGGAATCCTAAGAACAACCAATCCACCACAGCCACCGCAGCCAGTGACGAAACAGCCACAAGTGCCGGACAACTTCTATCAAGACAAAGGTAATGGATGTGATATTTTACTCTAAGTAAAACCTTTGTCTGATGTATCTTAACCTTGTGTACTAAAGAATCACTGATTGTACGGTGCTGTGTTATAGATATTGAGAAGTTTGCAGCTGATGATATTATGGACCCTATTGCCAAGGCAAAAATGGTGGCGCTGAAGGGCATAAAGAGAGTGATGGCTCAAGGCAACATTGGCGTGCCACCTGGCATCAACAGGTATTCAGATCTGAGGCATGTTCTTGTGTGTGCTCTGTTGTGAAAGGGCCACTTTTCTGCTGAAGGTTTTGCGTGTTGTTACTGGCTAAGTCTCATTTCTTTGCTCGTATTCGTATACTAGGCAGCAGGTTTCCCTGTTGGCTCAGAAGCTAGGCACGGGACCAAGTGCTACTGATACCCAAGGCAGGATGCACACAGGACTGGCAAATGTGAGCACTTTCAATTCTCCACACAAATGCTTGTCCAATAAAGACATCATTGTTTGCTAAAGAACGGGCGGCGATTTTAAGTGTAAGATAATCAGAACCTGGAAAATATTTCTAATATGATATTTGAAGGATTGCTGGTTCGAATCCCCGACCAGCAAGGCACCACTGAGGTACCCTGAGCAAGGTACCGCCCCCAAGCACTGCTCCCTGGGTGCTGATTTAGCTGCTCCCTGCTATGTCACGATGTCACATATGGGTAAAATGCAGAGGACACATTTATGGTGTGTCGACAATGATCACTGATCACCTAATTCTAATTGTAATATTCTGATACATTTTAAAATATGGATAATTTCTTTCACAGGAAGGGGAAAGCAGTGACCCAATGCAGTGTAGACCCAACCCGCCTCAGTTTGTTCAGGGGATTATCAGTAAGCTTTCTTCAGTTTTTGTTTACCTGTGAATTTCTTTTTCATTTTGTTTCTTAACATCTGAAGCAACTGGAGTCCCTGGTGTTGGAGTACTTATACAGTGCTAAATTCTTTATATTGTAAAATACTCGGTCTGTCTTGCTCTATGACAGTGACTCTGTGCTGTTCCATTTCCCATCATAAAACGTCTTTGTCTGCCACGCATTTAGATGACACAGAGCAGCACCATTATGAAGAATGGCTGCTGCATACCCAACAGCTCCTGCAGATGCAGCTCAAATTCTTGGAGGAGCAGATTGGCGTGCACCGCAAGTCCCGCAAGGCGCTCTGTGCCAAGCAGCGCACGGCCAAGAAGGCTGGCCGGGAGTTTGCAGAGGCCGATGCTGAGAAGCTGAAACTGGTTACTGAGCAGCAGAGCAAAATACAGAAACAGCTGGATCAGGTTCGCAAGCAGCAGAAGGAGCATACCAATCTGATGGCGGAATATCGCAGCAAACAGCAGCAGCATCAACATCAACCGGGCTCTGCACTACTGGCCCCAAGTCCGACGACACAAGGTCCCCGTATGCTTTCCAAGCTTCCTGGACAGATGATGATGGGCCAGCAGGGGACTCCCATGATGGGCCAGCAGTCTATATGCATGCCAGTGAGAACTCCAGGTCAGGCTTTCCCTATGGGTTCTCCACCTGGGCCCTCGTCAGGTTTCTTCCCCCAAGGTTCTGGTGCTCACGTGCCAGATGCAAGGCAGCTGCAGCTGCAGCATCACAGAATGCAGATGGTCCAAAAATTGCAACAACAGCAAGGAATGATGGCACAGCAGCCCATACTGCCTCAGCAGCCAGGAATGTTGAGTCAGCAGCAAGGGGGTTTAGTTGGACAACCACAGCAAGGCATGATGGGTAGTCGTCTGGCCCAGCAGCAGCCAGCTATACAACCTGGGATGATGGGTAACCAGCAAGGTCAGCCAGGCCAAATGCAGGCCCCACAAGGCATGATTATGGACCAGACCATGGCACACGCACAGTCGAACATGTTGGGAGGGCAGCAGACAGTAATGGGAAGCCAGGCACCTTTGCAACACAAGCAGAGTCCACAGGTTCTGATTGGCCAGCAAGGAGCAGTGGATCCCCAGCAGCAGGTTTTCAGAGGGCCGCAAGCTCCTCTCACACCACAGCAGCAGATGGTCCTTTCCCAGCAGCAACCAACTGCTGTTAAGAATCAGTTACAGCAGCAACCAGTCCAACATCGCCAGTTGTCACAAGGCTTTTTAAATCAAAATAATCCACAGTCAGACTTGGGAAGCCATCCTCAGCCTGCTCTGCCTCAAGTAGGCAGATCCCCAGCAGATGCCCAACAGCTTGGGGGACCCACCCCTCCGTCTCACCACTCTAGGGATGGTTCACAGCTACAAGGTCCCGTTGATGCATTGCAGCATCCCCAGGAAGTCCAAACCTCGGGTTCCAAACAGGGTATGATACTCAGTCCAAGAACACCCCCACAGCAACAGGGTGCCCCCACCCCTATACCCATGCAGCATCCAGGACCTGCTGGGGAACAGCATGGGATAGCAGTGTCGCAGCATCAACCGACCCGTGTCTTCATGGCTCAGCAGCAGCAAGCACAGCAGATAGCAATCCCCTCTCCATTGTCTGGAGCTGAGCAACAGCAGACCTATCTAAGCAATGTGCAAGCAGCCATGTCTTCCCAAGTGCAGCAGCAGCTTCCACTGCAGAGGCAAAGCTCTGTTGAGGAGAAGTTGGTCACAGTGAAGCAGGAAGGACAGTCAATGTGTTACATGACCCAGCAGCAGGAATCGTTAATTAGCCAACAACCTCGAGAAGTAATGGGGCAACAGCATGAAGTGATGGGGCAGCTACAAGGCATGAGTCAATCTGATCAGGCCCAGAAAAATGTTCTGTCCCATCCTAGCCAGCAACAAGTTCTTCTGGCCCAACAGCAGAAACAAGCAATGAATCAGATGGGTATGATAAGGGGCCCGCGTGGACTAATGGGTCCGAGACCTGGAATGCCCCTCGCACAGCCTCGGCCAGCTGTGAATCTTCAGGCTTTAATTGCGCAAAACCCCCAACTACGTCACCTCCCCCCACAGCAAATCCAAGCCATGATTGCCCAGCGACAACTCCAGCACAACCAGATGCTCAGGATGTCCACAAACCAAGGGCAACCCCTAGGTCCAGCCCACCTTCAGGGCCAGCAGGACCGACCCCAACAACTCCCAACGCATCACCTTCAACATGGATCGCTGGGTTCACCCCGGCAACCGGTAATGATGGATCAGTTCCCAGGAATATCACCTCAGCTGCAACGAGGCACCTTTGGCTCGCCACAGCAGCCTCCACTGTCTAATATGATGGTCGAGTCTCAGAAACAGCGTCAAATCGGCCCCTCACACCAGCACGGTTTTGTTTCCCAGCAACAATCAATATTGCAGCAGCAGCAAGTGGCAAGGTGCCAAACACCTGTGTCACTCAGTTCGATGGGTCAGGGCCACGTAGCTCCTCAGATGGCCATGTCACCTCATCAGGCTCTAAAACAAAACTCACCTGGAGATCCTTCTGTGCAGCCACATTCCCAAGTCCACCCCATGGGTATACGTCAGCCATCTCCAACACAGGCAATGCCATGCCGGCTGGCTTCCAAACCACTAACCTCGAGCCCGTTTCAGGCCTGTCCTGCTACTGTTGGCTCCCCAGCAGGCTTAAAGCATTCTGCCTCCCCAGACTTGAGCCTGCTGTCTGCTGTCCAAAAACAAGAATCTAATTTGAGCACAGCTTCCAACAGCAAACCAGACATGGGTAGACCTCCAGTGCCAGCCCATGTTGCCTCTCCCAAAAAATATTCCCAGGCATCTGGCACGAGGCCTTCCAGTCATGCAGCGGAGCCCAGAGACTCATCCTTGAGTGGGGCTAATGGACCTAATGATTCAGCAGGTCTGAAGCCTGACCCTCAGACCTCAGAGAAATTATCAAACAAAGGGACATCGCTTATCCAAGTTAATGGCCCCGCTTGCCAGTCTGGAGAGAATTCACGGCACACATCACCGCTGAACCAGCTGCCTCAGCAAGCCCAGGCCCGAAGTGGAGAGAGTCTATGCCAGATGACTCTGGAGAACATCAAACAGGAGCCCCGAGAGATGCAGTGTGATACACGGGTAGGAGACGAAGCCAGCACCGGAGGCATTAAGCGAGAGGCGAATGTGGAAACTCTGGCTTCTAGAGGTCTGACAGGCCTTAATGCAGTCAGTCCAGAGAACCCGGCATTGCCCTCAGGACCCCCTGTCCCACGGACTGAGACCGGGCAGCAGCTGCTGCAGAAGCTCCTTCGAACAAAAAACCTACAGGTTGTGGCTCAGAGGCCCTCGGATGACACTGCCAATGAGATGAACGGGCACATTAACAGTAAACTAGCTATGCTGGAGCAGAAACTGCAAGGGACTCCCCGCAGCATGGAGGTGAGGGACTTTGGTCTTCACCAGTTATTTATTTATTTTTTTTCTTCTTCCTTTTTCCCCAAGGACTCTCATCAATCACATTTATGTTCCTCCTATATTCCGATAGGATCTGCAGTCCATCTCCAAGAAGGCTCCTGCACCGAAGGTAAAGCGAACAGCCAAGACTGGTGAGCGAGTACCAAACTCTCGAAAAAAGACTAAAAAGGAGGACGTGGGGAGAAATGCAGAAGCCCTAATGAAGCAGCTGAAGCAGGTAAACCTGTGTGCCTGTCACCGTGCTGTGTGGTTCTGTTCTCCGTCCTGAGCAGAGTGTCTGTCAGCATCGTCATGTTTTGTTGAATCTGCAGGAATCTCTGAAGTCCCTCCTGCCCCTGATGGAGCCCTCCATCACTGCCAGCCTGGATCTGTTTGCGCCTTTTGGCAGCGGCCCAGCAAGTGGCAAGGCGCAGCTGAAGGGCTCCTTTGGAAATGCAGTCCTGGACAATATCCCAGACTATTACTCTCAACTGCTTGCAAAGGTACGGTTTGATGTATTGTTCATCATGCAGCATTTGTGTAAAGGGTTGGTGAACACGGATTTGTGTAAGCAAATTTAACAAGAGCATTTGTTTTGCGTGAAACGTTTAATTTTGCTCCTTATCACCACAGAACAACCTGAGTAACCCACCGACGCCGCCGTCCTCGCTGCCCCCCACTCCACCCCCCTCTGTGCAGCACAAAATGCTGAATGGGGTCACTGCTGTGGAAGAACTGACAGTGTCCCAGAAGGATGCTGAAGGCCCTGAGGAGAACCTCCGTAAGAGCTGGGTGGTTCCGACCCAAAGTTAATGTAGAAACATGCCCAGGCTCAATGTGTTGGTGGACTCTGATCTCTCATTTGCCTCCAGGCTCTGCGGCTGAGGAGGTGAAGGGGGTGGACCTGCTGGCCGCCCTGCCCACGCCCCCGCACAACCAGAACGAGGACATCAGGTTCGTGAGAAACTCGGCCCCCCTGCACTGCCGTGTGCTTGGTGGCTCGGGATGCCATTCAGCAACGCGCTGTCATTCAATTTCTCATCTGTGTATTTAAGAAGGATGGAGAGTGATGAGGACAGCGACGCTTCAGAAAGCATCGTGCCCCCTTCCTCCCCCGAGAGCGTCCTGGGGGATGAAGCTCAGCGCTTTCCCCTTCTGAGGGAACCCAAACTGGAGGAGGATGAGAGGGGCATCTCCCCCATCATCCCGCTCATCCCCCAGACCTCAATCCCAGGTAGGGACAGCAGCTGCAGTAGACATGCTGTTTCTCCCATCACTCCTTATTGGCAACCTCCATCTGTCAGAAATGAATATTTTTTTTTAACCATGCCTTTTCCTTACGGTCTTAGTTTTTCCTGAGAATAAACCTCTACAAGGACTCGGTGTATCCCTGGACCAGGGAGGGAAGGTCATATCCGGAGCTGCTCCTTGGGACAAAGCCAAAGGCAGCGAGGTCTCCGTCACCTTTACCCTGTCTGCTGCCGCAGCGAAGGTGACTGTATCCCAGTGTCTTACTGCTTTCCATTGCCTGTCTCCTTCCATGTGGACTGTGCTGTCTAACCACCTCTCCTCCACATAGAATCTGAACACGGTGATGGTGGCTGTGGCCCAGCTCCTACAAATGCGGATGCCTGTATCCGTGGCTTTTCCGCAGAGTCCAGGTCGGGAAGGCACTGGAGAGCAAGACGGCGCCCCCGATGCAACAGCCCCTGGTAGCCTTACCGCTTTTATTTATTTTTTATGCTAAAGTGTTAATAGTAAATCTAAATACCATGTAAATGAGGAGCAGAAGAAGGATTTGATTTTTTTCAAATAGATTTTTTGTGTGAAACCTTTTCTAGCCGAGACTCCATGCCAAAATCCAGAAAGTGCCGACTGGCTGAAGCAGTTTGACGTCTCTCTACCTGGCTGTACCCTGAAGAAGCCAGTGGACATCCTGTCCCTTATTAAACAGGTTTTTGTCCTTGGTTTGATTGCATGGCAGTGATTTCCATCCTGGTGTAGATTAGGTTCTTATTGAGTTATTTGGGTATCTAAAGATCTGTATTCTTTTCCAGGAGAATGAAGAACAAGGAGACAAGCCAGTTCAGCACTGTTATGCGACTAATGTGTCAGATTTAGACGTACGCCACCTTCCCATCTTCCCCACGGAGGCTTCTCCACCACCGTCTCCCTCCCCTCCTCCGCCGCCACCCCCTCCACCTGGACTGCAGGACCCTGTCCGGTCTGCCTTTCCCCTCTCCTCCAGCCCTTTGACCGTCACCGTCAAGAGTGAGCCAGAGCAGGACCCCATCCTGCAGCCCCTGCTCCCTTTTCCGACCGAGGCCGTGACCCCGCAGGTGGGCGCCTCTCCCATACATGACTCTTCCCCAAAGACTTGCAAGCAACGCAGCCGTCCGCCACCAGAGGAGTGCGAGGAGGCACGGCCCAAGGAGAAGAAGTGGAAGGGGCTGCGCTGGAAGCGGCTGCAGCTGGTCATCACCATCCGCAAGGGCGGCTCGCGCAGGGAGAGCAGCAGGGAGGTGTCCGAGCTCATGGAGCGCCTGCGCATCACACTGCGGCCTGACAAACTTCCCCGTGACAGACGTAAATGCTGCTTCTGCCACGAGGAGGGTGACGGAGCCACCGACGGGCCGGCGCGCCTGCTCAACATTGACGTGGACTTGTGGGTGCACCTCAACTGTGCACTGTGGTCCACGGAGGTGTATGAGACTCAGGGCGGGGCGCTCATGAACGTGGAGGTGGCACTGCGCCGGGGGCTGCGCACACGCTGCACCTGCTGCCAGAAAACAGGCGCCACCAACAGCTGCAACCGGCTACGCTGCCCCAACGTGTACCACTTTGCCTGCGCCATTCGCGCACGGTGCATGTTCTTCAAGGACAAGACCATGCTGTGCACGCAGCACAAGCTCAAGGGCCCCAGTGAAGAAGAGCTCAGCAACTTCGCCGTCTTCCGCCGCGTCTACATCGAGCGGGACGACGTCAAGCAGATCGCCTGCATCCTGCAGCGCGGCGACCGTGTCCACATGTTCCGAGTCGGTGGCCTCATCTTCCATTCTGTGGGTCACCTGCTGCCTTCTCAGATGGTCGCCTTCCACTCGGCCACCGCCATCTTCCCCGTGGGCTACGAGGCCACGCGTATCTACTGGAGCACCCGGGTGCCCAACCGGCGTTGCCGCTACCGCTGCCGCATCGGTGAGGCCGACGGCAGGCCGCTCTTCGAGGTGCGGGTGCTGGAGCAGGGGCAGGAGGATCTGCACTTCCGGGACACCACTCCTGATGGTACGGCCCACTTGCATCTCCACTGCCTGCCTCTTAGCTTGACCCTCCACGTTTAAATGTGACTAATCCTGGTTCTTTCCGCCCAGGGATCTGGAGCCGCGTGGTGGAGCAGGTGGCCAAGCTGCGCCAAGAAGCTTCCATGCTGAAACTCTTCACCGAGCACGTGAAGGGTGAGGAGATGTATGGCCTGACACTGCATGCCGTGCTGCGCATCACGGAGTCTGTGAGTACGCCCGCCTTCCGACTCCTTTAACGCAGCGCCCCTGCTGCGGAGAGTGCCCCGCTGAAGCTAGTTCTTCATTCGCGTCCCCCTCAGCTTCCCGGGGTGGAGAGCTGCCAGAATTACGTCTTCCGATATGGCCGGCACCCTCTGATGGAGCTTCCCCTCATGATCAACCCCACGGGCTGTGCCCGTTCCGAGCCGAAGAGCTTAACCCACTGCAAGAGGTGAGGGAGCGGAAAGCCACGCCGTGTTTGTGTGCATGGAGCTCCCAGGGGGTTCTAAGCTAAATCTTATTTTCCTGTTGGATTTAGTGTCAGTTTGTACATATTTTGTTCATGAATTCTACTTTATACGTTTCCCCTGCATTACCAGGATTTTTTTTGCATTTTAAACCACTCTGTTTTGTAAGTCCCTGCCCCATTCATTTATATCTTTTTTCATGAATGCATAGCCTTTATCTGCTACAAATATTTTCAGCATGCCCGATGTTTCCACTTCTGGCTGTTTTCAGGCCTCACACCTTAAACAGCACCAGTATGTCCAAGGCTTACCAGAGCACCTTCACCGGCGAGATCAACACACCCTACAGCAAGCAGTTTGTCCACTCCAAATCCTCGCAGTATCGCCGGCTGAAGACGGAGTGGAAGAACAACGTGTACCTGGCTCGCTCACGCATCCAGGGGCTGGGGCTGTATGCCGCCAAAGACCTGGAGAAGCACACCATGGTCATCGAGTACATCGGCACCATCATCCGCAACGAGGTGGCCAATCGGAGAGAGAAGATCTATGAGGAGCAGGTGGGTGGTAGCAGTGAAAGAAGCCATTACTATGGGGATTGCTGTACGCATGGCTGGCATCCCTGTTGATTCCAGTTGGTGGTGGTTGTCAGTTTGTGGTAGGGCCTCCTAGTATGGGGACCCATACTTCTCCCGTCACTTGCGTGTAGTCATGCAAATCATGAGTTTTCGGTGTTGGAACATTGTAGGTAGTGTTTTTGTAATGCAAGATCTGCTACACTGCCCTACAAAGGCAAAACACGGCAACTGCATATTATCAAAACTAAGTTATGACTCTGTGCTCTGTTTTATCTCATGACAAAATATCTTGGTTCAACTATGCTGAGTTTTGAGGAAAGTATTTACAAAATCATTTGTGTTGTCCTGTTTTGCATTTGTAGGATAGTATAACTATCATTCCGTAATATTAAGCTGAGGCAATGACTGTACTTTCAGAACCGTGGGATCTACATGTTTCGGATCAACAATGAGCATGTCATTGATGCCACACTGACTGGCGGTCCAGCCCGGTGGGTCACCTGACTTGGTTTTTAATTAATTTATTTTTTTTGTTACCACGGTATGTTTTCTTTTTTTTCCCCCCCTTTGTCTAAAATCTGCTTCTCTTTTCAGTTACGTCAACCACTCTTGCGCCCCCAACTGTGTGGCTGAGGTTGTGACCTTTGACAAGGAGGACAAGATCATCATCATTTCCAGCCGCAGGATCCCCAGGGGGGAAGAGGTGAGCGATCCAAAGCACTGTCGCCTCTTTCTGAATTGATGGCATCCAGCAGGTTGGTTGCAGATGAGCTCCATGTTCAACCGTGATAATGTTGTCCCTCCCTTCTGCATTTTTCTCCAGCTGACTTATGATTACCAGTTCGACTTTGAGGATGATCAGCACAAGATTCCCTGCCATTGTGGAGCATGGAACTGCCGCAAGTGGATGAACTGACAGGAGGAATGGTGGTTGAGGATGCCAGACGCTCCTGTTTCGGGGCCAGAACATGTATGCCTGGGCCAAAGGCTGTTGATTTTTCGTGGTCCAGTCCCCTTTTAACTGTGGTCACGGACAGTAGAAGCAACCTGTGTTCATACGTAAATGAAAGCAAAAATGAAATTGACTCTACATTCATAACCAGGAGCCAAAGTTTGAATGATGGGACAGTCTGTCGATTTGGGAACAAAACAAGAAAAAACTAGCGGTTCTCTGCCAAAACGAGCATTTTTTTTTAATTTTCCTTTCCACGCGTTCTATTTAATCATGTCCAGACTGCTCCAAGCTTAGGTTGATACAAGGTAGATTCTTAAGGTTCTTCGAAAAAATCGTAGAAAGCCATTTTCAAGAACCGCAACAGGCTAATGCATTAGGTTGCACCTAGTACCTGAATACAAAGTTCGCTCATTTGTGTGGAGTAACTGTTTATACTTTGACAAGACAATCCTGCGATGGCTTATTCAGTAGAACCGTGTATCGTGGGTGGAGACAGAAGAAAGATACTCTCCAAATACTGTTAATGCTGGGTCTGGTGTCAGAAGATGGCACATGTTTGTCGTGTAGTTGAAGGTGGGTTAGTGCGACCCATTCTACCTCAGTGAGCATGTAGGTTGTGGCTTTGTAAAATATAGTTCTGCTAGTGTAGGAATGGGACTGTGGGAGTTGCTCTTGTTGAAAAAGCTTTTTCGGACATGCAGGGAAAATTTTAGCAGCAGGTTTGCTCTATCTAGATTACAATAATATGACGTAAAGTAACTATCCCATATCTTTGTCACAGATTATGTATGCAGATTAAATGTACAGTTTGGGACGAGATTATGCAGTTAGGATTTAAGTCTGAAGTCTATTAGTAGACTCTCAGCTTAACACCAGTGCTTCTGGATTTTATAGGGTGAAATACTCGTGTGGGTGGGTGTGTGTGTGTGCGTGCGCGCGTGTGTGTGTGTGTGTGTGTTTTAATGTTTTACATGCAAACGCACAAAATCAAACTTTAGCTGTGGATGGTGTGGGTTGGTGTTAAACATGGACAGCTGGCTCCACATGCTGATTTAAGCATATATGGAATAATTATGGATTTTATTTGAAGTCACAGATTAGTAACTGGTGTTTTGGCGTGGCTACAAAACCTTCATTGAAGGAAGAATATATTTTTTACATTTATTTTTACGGCATTCGAGTAACTATGTCAGAACGATGATGTCACTACTTCTGACTTGATTTTTCTGTGTTAATTCCAGCATCCCTCCTGCGTTTGCTTCCCTTTTGTTTTCAATCTCCACACAGCACTTCGGATGCTGCCGTCACTCTGTATGACGTAGGAGTGCACGTCTGCGCAGACCTGTCGTATACTTACTGTAGTATGCCTTTCCCTGCCTTATTACAGCCAGCAGATTCGGCATGTTGGGGGCTTACAGGTTGTACTGTCAGAGGCTTGAAGCAAGGCAGCGAAGGGCATAAAAAGGGCATTAGTTTATTTTTTACTTTTTAGAAATAACCTTAATCTTGAAAAGGGAGCTGCATTGTATCTGTGCAACCTTATATGATTTCCCTCTCTCTCGTTCCTTGACCTATGACCTCATCTGTTAATGCGAAAGTGTACAAATTTTGTATATATATAAACGGGGTGCAAAAAATTTGATCGCTTAAAATCAGTAATAGTTAAATAATCATAGATTTAAAAAAAAAACCAACCACTGGATATCAGTTTATTAAAAGGTTTATATATATATAAATATATAATGGCAGACTTACTATCGTTATGTATATGAATTTTCCTCCTCTGTTAGCATTTCCCACCCCTTTGTGTTCAGACTTTTTGCTGCAAGCTTGCAAGCTGGCCTGCTGCAGGAGAAGTACAGAATGTGTTTTCAGCAATGACTTGAATAATGATCATGTGTAAGGCAAGCCCTGTAGCAAAGGAGTTCTGTTTGCCAAGTTTTGGTTGAGTTTCATTTTTAACTATTCACCTGTCGCAAAAATAAAAATGGTGAAATGAAGCGCAGCTTTTTAAATTTGGAAGATTGTTCACGTATTTGCTAATCATGCTACTACTAGTTTGTCCAAATCTGACCTTCTGGAGTGGTTACATTGAGAAGCAATGGAAGATTTTAATGGAAAATTCAAATTTGAAACCCCAAACACTATTGGCATCATCAGTGTCACTGTTATGCTCATTGTCATTTATTTTGGAAAAGCATGCGTGAAACTAGATAATCATCCTGTTGTCATTTTTAGCCGCTGACATCACCTACGCGTAGATGAGGATGAACTGTTTTCTCAGTGTTTGTGAAATACTACTTTAGAGGGCTAGACTTTTGCACAAAAAATGTAATCAGGAGTTATGATTTTTATTTTATTTTTTTCTTTTCATTTTTATTAAATGTTTGTCTTTAGGGGGACAAGTATGATGGAGCATACTAAAGCCCACTTTTGCCTGAACTATTTTGACCTGTTTATTTTGGATCTTAAATTCTCTGCAAACTTAATTTATGAAAAATGATTATATTGAAGGTTTTTTAAAGCATTAGCTAATTTTTAAGAACATGCTTCTGTACAGCACAGCTCATTTAGGGGAGATGACTTAAGATTATAATTTCTATTGTATGTGGCATGTTTTGTATGGATATAATTTTGAATTGTGTATATATATTTTTGACAACAGCAGAAGTTGTATGTTTCTCTTTCTATACGGCTCCCCCCTTTCCATTTCTCACTGTCTCTGCTTTATTTCGTTCAGAAAAATAAAACTGAAATTTAAATATATCTATTCTGTACTGGTTTTAGTCATCATAACCTGTTTTGACAGTAACACTAAGGGAATTTTGATCTAGATTGTATAGTTTAAAGCCCCCCCCCCCCCCCAAAAAAAAGGAACTGCACTTTGTCTTACAGTTATCTTTCAATGCATTTGTGATAAACAGTCATCACAATGGATGAGTCAGTAGCCGTCATGAAGTCTGCTGTACCTCAAGAGTTATTGCAGCTGTGTTCTCAAGAGTCACATTTGGGCTAGAGCAACATATTCTGTGGGGGAGGTGTCTGGGGATTTTGGTAAATGTGTGTTGATCAAGAAGCAGTAGCCTCAGTGTAATAAGGTCCTATGCAGACTACAGTGATTTGAAAATGACCATTTCTCAAAATTGCCAGCGTTCCTAAGTTGTAGCTTTGCTCTGATAAACATCCTTGGTGATTCTAGTTTCTGACATTGTTTTTAGAGATTGAAAGCTGCTTCTCTCTAGGTCTGTCTTCTTCAGTGGTTGTCACTTGGGCAGCACAGATCCAGGGCTGGAGTCCCCTTTCCAAACAGTGTTATGGATTTGCACTTTTACAGCTAAAATGTTTTCCATCTTGGAGATCTGTTTATGCTGAATTGCATTGCATGTCTCCCTGCTGAGGACCTTACTGGAGCATAATGGATTGAGTAATTTGAGTAGAGATGCATCAAAATTCAGTAGAAAATGGGTCAAACAGAGAACTGAGCCTTGGGGTTCCGTCTGGTTGTAGACAGACGGAACATCTATGCTTTTGTTTTTCTAGCATTGCAGACAGTATGGGGTCTTGGTCAAACTCTTCTACTTGGATGATGAATTGAGTTTGCACCAAACTGCTCAAATGAGGTGTTTATACCTCTGCTAGACCTCACAGGGCAGAAAGGAGTCCTGCGTTGCTGGAAGCTGTAAAGGACCACTTCCCTTTTTATCAACCACCCCAATTTGACAGTGCGATGATTCACTAACAGCAACGCGGTAAATAAAAATCAAACTTCAATGTCTTTAATGTAAAGACATCTGTTTATATATGAAACTGATATATACATATATACACATCTATATATACATAAATATATATAAATATATACATTATATATACATAATATATATATACATAAATACATATA
>JAODLC010000113.1:7966059-7985515 GCA_026781145.1 Hippopotamyrus pictus
TATATATACACACACACACACACACTGCATGTTGAAATCACTATGTACAGAAGGCTTTAGAGGGGGTGGAAGAGTGGTTCATGTAGAATTTTGTGCTATCAATGAGTTTCAGACAGGTGAAGGTCAACTTAGACCATGCTATGCTGGTAGAGTAGCACTGTACATTTCATTTTTCTCCTGATAAAATAAACCAAAGGAATCAAGATGCAAGAGGAAATAGGAAAAAGCCATTTATTACAGTTTCACTTACATTTTACAAACTCCTCCTGCAGTATTTGCTTTAAAACAAAAATTTGAAAATCTTCAAAGTATTGTAGCTTATTGAATTTCCGTAACTCTGGCTTCGAAACACTTGCCAGCAAAAACTCAGCATTACTCTTGTCTTGGTAATTTTAGATTGCATAACACTTTCATGCCCTGTAAACAGAAGCACACCTACACATTTCCTTGTCATCAGAAGCACTGCAAGTAGCTGAAGTCCAACTTGATTACTCACATGTAGAGTGGCTTTACGAAAGAGGCATTGCAGGAATCAACAAAACATGTCATCTTTGTGTGACCAAACTGTTAATACATTTGTATAATTTGGAGTAGGATTCACTCCAAGTACAAGGTATGAAAACTCAGAAACAGTAACCTTGTTACTCACGGTCAGACTTTCCAGTTGCCGTAATTTCTGGTGCTTCCTGCTAGCTACTCATTAACAAAAATCTCTTTTTAGCTTCGAACTGACCACGAGACCAGAAAAAGTGATGCTTAATGAATAATCAGATCTATCTTCTTGATAATACACCCCACCCCTCAAGTGAAGGATGCATTCATACGTCATAATTCCTTCACAACTTCGTCAGTATGGTTTCAATTCAATCAGAAATTTCACTTTTCTTTCAGGAAGTGGGGTAAAGTGAAGTTTCCATTGCATCGGTTTCGGCCACATTACACACAGGAAATCAGGTGGCGTTTAGTTGAGCGGTGTGGTTGTTGTTTACTTAGGAAATCCCTTCAACAGTTTCTTACAAGCTATTTTTCGGGGGGCAAGAAAAGACAGCAGTAAGACTAGATAACTACTGTCTGTTTAAAGAAATACAGCATAGAAAAATAAACCCCCGTACAAGAAAGACAAACTTTTTTTGAAGTAACTATATCAGAATTACAAATGCAGCTACAAAGGTGAGTCGTGTTATGTTGGGGTGAGCTGTGAAAAGGATTTGGCCATCTGGTGAGTTTTCCAAGCTATTAACGTCCAAAATGGAAAGATAGCTAGTCAGAATTGTGAGTGCATTAGTAACCTCCGTCATTTTCTGTAACCGGCGCGGGGCGGGGAACAACCCAGGATGGGGCGCCGACCGATTGCAGGGCACTGCATTAGTAACAGAAATTCCTGAATGCTTCCAAGGAAAGCCTCAAAAATGATGGCGGTGTAAGACAAACACAGAGAAACTACTGGCAGAAAGGAACAGTGATTCTGACCTGAAGCAGGGTAAACGCCACAAAAGTACGGCCCCAAAAAACGCCAGTGAACTGAATCAGCACCTTGGTTGTCTTGTGGGAGTTCTTAAATCCAATGATTGCTCTGCATAGTCATATAATGGCCATAAAAACAAATAGGAGACCATTTTACAGGACCAAGTACTCCCCGTGGTGCAAACACCTCCCTATCAGAACAACCCAATAAACACTAATAAAGTCTATAGTGTATTCAAACATTACTAAACCTTTATGGGCAGCTCAGTGCAACAAGTACATTTCCACCACCTTCATTCCTGAAACCGTAGGCATTTTTTCATGAAGAATGATGAAATACCCCACTGCACACAGCTTAGGATGTGTGACTGAGGCTGTTCTGTAGGTAAAAGGGTCCTGATTAAGTCCTTGATATTGTTAGGTATTTCTATTATTTTGTCCGCCCTTGTACAAACAGCACCCCAGAAAGGGTACAGCACCACGGTCACTAGGCATTGGCTTTAAAAAAAACACAACTCCATTGTACTTTTTAAATACATTTCATAATAAACATGCCTTGTATAAAATTTCACCCAGTTTCCCCATTTCATTTCACGGGGGACAAGGCTACGTTCTTCTGTTTCTGCTGGAAGAAGGTTACCCTTGGAGTCTGCTCATTATACTGAGCTGTTCGCTGGGTGAAGTCCTACATCACAATTAGGTTAGCAGGAGTACAAGGTGTTCCTGTGAAACTTGGCAATAAAAATGAGAATTACCCCTTGTACACTGGAAACATAGCTACATTTATTAAAAGGCGCTGTATAATTATAAAAAAGTAAAAGGATTAAAACCTCAGGTTTTAATCTATAAGTACAGCGGTATTCCTTACGGATAATTCCAAAACTGGGAACAACCATAGTTTTTACTACTAGGAAAAAAAAAAAAACACAAAAATTTATACAACTTATTTACAGTTTGTGTATGGAGGAAAAGGGAAAAAATGGACAAAAGAAAAAAAAACACGCATTTTGCAAGTATGTTACATGCAGGTATATTTACAAGTATAAAAAAGAACGTTCATCTTTCCAGGGAAGAACATGAAAATCTATAAAAGCTGTATAAATAAATATAGTACCATTGAAGTTGTAAACGTTCAGTTTATTACAGATCATTTGTACCTTGTATCTGATGGGGAAGAGAAGAATACAGTAGTTTGTGAAGTGGGACGAAATGACTGGACTCATCTATATACAGAATACAGATATATTTTACAAACTGCCATTTCATTCACTTCATTTGCTCAGTGTTTCGGACACCATCAGTGAATAAAGGGAGAAACTCTCTATTGGGACTAGCAGCATTTTGAGCCTGAGTGGCAACGTCACCAAGAAGCCTCTCTTCCTGCAAACCATTCTCACGATACAGTATGCAACTGGCTCTGACATGGGGAGTGTCCGGCTCAGAGCCAGTCCGTCTTACTGGTCGTACAGCACCGTCACTTTAACTGGCTTCCCTGGTGTCCTGCAAACTCATCAGAACTACTTCTTGGCTTGAAAGGTTTCCTGAAACCTTCACCGTTTCAAACTGCTGAGACCGATGCCTGTACGGCACGACGAAGCATTTGACGCTGTGATTATCTGGAAGGGATTGTTCGTGTAAATTACGGAAATGACGGACCGGTGAGAAGCCCCGTGACAGCAGATCTATACACGTGAGCAGGTGATCGGTTCAGACGCCTCAAAGAGCTGCATGTCGGCTCTCAGAAGAGTGGCTACGGTATGAGCACCACTTTGACACCTTTGCAGGTTGCGCACCGATCACGTGACTTTTGGACAGTCTCGACTTGATTTGCGAGCACCTGGATAGTAATTACATCAGCTGGAAAGAGGCTCTCTTCCCGTCTTGAGCGCGTAGCTCACACAGTTTGGGACAAACTCCATCACTAACCTGTGAGGCAGGTCCCATAGGGCACCTCTCCAGCCTGTGGCCTGGTTCTCTGGAGCTAAAACACACGTAGGAGATGCTACACCCTGCCTGTATGTTTTCGAGGCAATTTACCTCATTTCTGAAGTTTTTTTTTTTTTCTTTTCACATTATCAGCACAGCAAAATGAAGCAGCCTTGCAGGGAAAAGAAGACATACGAAGTAAAGCAAATACCACAAAATTAATAAATACCCACTAAAAATCCCTAAAATAAAAAAGTTAAAAGGTCGCCAAAGTAATATATATATGCAATGGAGAAAGTTTAGACAAAAAAAAAAAAAACTGAGAATAAAATTAAAAAAAAAAAAATCACTATCATTAAAATTCCTGCCATAAACAGAATATTTTGAAAGTAGTAGCACTTAAAATGGGCAGCCAGCTTGGAAAGGGGCCAGACAATTATGGGCAGGGTAGGGGGGGCTGAGTGGGTGTGGGGAGGGCCGGGCAGACGGTAAACAAAGAATGGGCGGGAAAGGAGGGGCCGAGTTCTCAGTAGTTTTGGCTGAAAATGTGAGGTAGGCCTTGTCACAACCTGGACTGTGACTATAAAATCTGGCAGGTCGTCTTAAAATTGTCCTTTGTCTCCTCTCTTGTGCGTCTCCAACAACAAATATAGTAAAAAATGACAACGTGTGCTCAGATCTTAATGTCCTCCTGCACACTCAACTGGGACAGTGTCTTCTTGATGCGCAGAGCTGTCAATCGGGCCGCCCCGTTGGCATACCAACACTCCCGCATGATCTTCGCCATCACACGCAAGGCCTGCATTGGGGGGGAAAGACGTCAGGTTCAATGGATAGACGGAGGGCAGCCGACACAGCCCACGTGGCAAGGCCGGCCCGACCTCGTACCTCGTAACTCTGCCACCAGTTGGGCACACTGGGACGAAGCCTCTGGTCACACACCACCTTCCTCATCTCCTCGATGGACGGGTCAGGGGGTACCAGGTCGTAGTAAGGCAGCTGGTACTCTTCGTGGACTCCTGGGCACACGACAGTGTCCTCACAACCTGGATGTACTACCAAAAGTCCACTCTGGGGCTAACTAACCTGCATTATGCTAGATTACGAGGCGTTAGTTTCAAAACTAAATGGGATATTGGCATGGAAAAGAGAACCATAACAAGTGTACTAGTTCAAACCCCTTGATTAAGAATTTCAAAAACAGATGGCGACTATTTTGTCACAGCCCGATGTCTCACCCCCAATGTTGCAGCGGCGTGCTATCTCCCAATACACGAGGCCCAAAGCGTAGATGTCGGCGCACTTGAACGAGTCAAAGTGCTTCATGTTGATGGTCTCATCCAAGACCTCAGGAGCCATATACCTGACATGCAAGACAAACGCTCTCAGACTCAGGGAAACCACACGACTTCCTGATCATTCTCCGCCTCGGCTGAAATACACAAGCAGCAGAACTGAATCTCTTATCTGAAAGTGTCACTGGGCACTCGAGTGACTACTATGTCAGGCTTACTAATCAGAACGGGCTAAAGACTGCTGGCCAGCAAAATCAGAGGGAGTACTAACTGTGTTAGAGGCAGAGCTCCGATCTGAAAGTTTGTGAAAACGTGTGAAGGAAGCAGGTGGTCAGGGCTGCATGGTCAGTCTGGAGACTGGCGGGGGGCGTACAGTTGATGTGGAGTATGTGTGATGTACCTCTTGGTTCCCACACGCTGGTTGGGAGCGATGTCGATGGTGTCTGTGATGGACTCGTGGCGCACGGCCAGGCCCAAGTCTGCGATTGCACACGTGCAGTTCTTCTTCACCAGGATGTTCTTGGATTTGAGGTCACGGTGGGCGATTCCCGGCTTACCTGGCCAATAAAACGCGGATTCACCTCATTGCATCATTCCTATCTGCTCATCACAAGTTGCCATAGCTAGATATTTAATCGGAGCAACCTTCTGGCTACAAGTGAACGACTTCCATGTGAGAAAAGCCCCAGATCTTCACCCTCCTCCGTGCTCTGACTACAACCTCACGTCACCCAGTAATCAAGTTCGATGGTCTTACCCTGTGTGCCCAGGATCTCCATGTGCAGGTGTGCCAGACCACTGGCTGCTGAGAGGGTCAGCTTGACCATGCCCTCGATGGAGACGGTGTAGTAGTTCAGGTAGTCAAACAAGGAGCCATGCTCGTGGTAGTCCGATACCAGCCACAACTGAGTCCAGGTGCCGTTGTCTGCGGGACATCAGAGATATAGTCTAGTGAATGAGCCAGAAGATGACGGACCCTGGAATCCCCGTGACGATGCTCACAGAAGTCCAGGTGCTACAGCTTGACCAAAAACAAACTCCCTTAATGTCAGAGTCGGGCGGGAGCTGGAGTCGAGCGCTCGTACCTTTGTTGTCGGCGGCGATGAAGCCAAGGATGTTCTCGTGCCGAAGCATGATGGTCTGGTAGATTTCAGCCTCGCGGAACCAGGAGCGTTCCTCGCGGGATGAGAAGATCTTGACGGCCACGTCGCCACCACGCCACTTGCCCCGCCACACCTCCCCGAAGCGGCCTTTCCCGATGATCTCCTGCAGCACGATGGTCCGTGCCACAGTCCGCTGTACAAACAGGGGCAGGCCTGGCGGACCAGCCCACAGCACATTTTAAAGAGGCGAGCAAGGGTCACACGTATCGCATTGCATTTGGACCCAAGAGGATAATTTGGCACGGATTTCCAATCGAGTGACAAACAAGCTTCGGTGTCTAGTTTCAGGTGACCTTGCGTTGCTGCCATATTACCTTACGTGTGTCCCCTGCGGGCATCTCTGTGTGACCCGCTAGCATCTGGGACTGTGCTGAGCACTTTAAAATAGTAACGCTGGGCATTAATTACGGTTAACCTGTAAGGCTGGGCTCTGGGTGCGATAGGGGAAAGAACTGTGTGATAAGGGGCTGGAAGAAAGGAAGGAACAGGGGCAGGATGAGGGCAGCCAAGGGAAGGGAGGAAAAAAAAAAAAACTTTTGACACTGGCACAAAGATAACAGAGACAAGAAAATGTGCTGAGGTGTGGAGGGACTGTGACTAAGTGCAGGATTGGGCATCAGGGTCTGGGGTATGGAGAAGAGGAACACGACCGTGAAAGGGTGGAACACGCTCAGTGGAACACGAACGGCGGAGCTTTCTGCATACCGGAACCAGAGCCGGAGGTGGACAGGTCAAAGATGAGGTCCTGCAAGGTCTTGTCCTTGGCCAGGTAGAGATGATCGCAGGAGGGGTCCTCCACGTCCAGCCGCTGCCGGTGGCTGTAGGCGCGCTGGTGGTGCTGGAACAGGAAGACGCCCACGACGAGCAGCACGCACAGAAGGAACACGGGGCCCGCGATGACGGCCACCAGCTCCACGGGGCCCAGCCAACCCTCATCTGCCTGCTTCTCTGCCGTTCCTGGAGAGAGAGATGTTTCCGGGGACTGGTTGACATGAGTGTAGAAACACCATGCGACCTTTACATGGAACAGACACGTGTGTTTGAATAAAAGCCACACTATACGGCACCGACGGGGATTATGATGGAAATCCTCAGTTTCAACAGAAATTAACAGAAACTAGCAGGGGAACTTTCTTCGATCTCTCATCCACTATCAGGAGAGACATGGAAGGAGCGAATCATTGCCCAAATTATAGTGCTGAATGAAACGCAGGATTGGGGAGGGGGGGTCGGGGAGGACCCCACAGTGTCAAGCACGCCCAGTGCACAGCAGCACTGCGCCTCACCAATGGGGGCCTTGAGGTCGACGCTGTTGCAGTAGTCAGTGTAGCAGCAGTGGGTGTTGAGCAGCCCCTCGGCGCTCAGGCAGTAGAAGGGCTGCCCCGGCGGCACCAGCTTGTCCCGCGTGATGCAGATGCGGATGTGGAGCTCCTGGCCCTCGATGTGGGAGGTGGACACCATGCAGGCGCCGTCTGTCTCGCACTCATAGTCGGTCTTCTCGCACTGCGTGCAGTTGCACCTCAAAGCTGGGCAGCGAGGAGCAAACGGAGAGGTGGGGGGGGGGATGGTGGTGTGGGTGAGACGGGGTGGGTTCGGTGAACGTGCGGAAACAAGGCAAAGCTACTATCGTCCTTCGGTGAGGTGTCTGAAAACCGACCACCAGGGGGCGCACAACATAAACCGGAATGACAACGCCAGCTTCTTCGAAGGACTACGTTACGTTATGGTCCCTGTTTGCTTGACAGTGTCGCATGACACACACTACAGCTGCAAGTGAACTGGATCAGACAAGGTTGTGAAGTGGCAGAATAGTTTAACGTATTGCACATGTGTCACATGGCTCCTTGCACATGCATGTCTGGTCTTAATGTGTTTATAGTAGCAGGAGCAGTCAAACATCCGATGGATTAGACAGGGATACAGTGACATTGCTGATATACTAAAATTTCTACTGCTAAAATATCCCTGCGCAGAGGTGCATGAAAAAACAGGATGCCTATAAATCAAATGAGTGTCCGTATTTACAAAAATAGTTAGGAATAAAAAAAGGCAATGGAGTGTCTTTTCCACAGCACAGCCGTCGTCTCTGGAACGGGCAGCATCCAAAGCCTATGGAGAGTCTGTCCCAGTCTGTCTGTCGAGAGCCACTGAGTGGAAGTGCAACAGGTGCTTGTTGAGATGAGGTGTAGCTCATGGCTAATGAGACACACACACACACACACACACACACACACACACACACACACACACACACACACACACAAAAAAAGTGCCACCTGAGTCCTTATGCTGAACCAGAGCTCAATGACACTCTGCTTCGAATGAACACTCTCTTCATCACTTAGAATTGTACTTCATCATCTTCGACTAAAATCAATCCAGGAGATCTTTCTTGAAATGTTCACGCACCCATTTTGTTGGAATAGCAATCTCTCCATCTCCTCTGAGGTTTCTCCACCCCCAAAGTCCACATGCCATTATTTGCTCGCTTTATTTAAACAAAAGCAAAACACAATTTCACATCTATTATTACGCAAAGGTTATCGATTGAAATTGCCACTGAACTGAATATGCAACCTCATTTTTAAGCCTTTCTACCCCTGTTATTAGAGGACGGCCTGACATTCCAGACATAAGATGTCTCAGATCAGATTTTGTGTGATGGGAATGTCAGACTAGTGTCCTACACAGGGGTCTGGGAGCGTTATCAGGGCATTTGAGTCAGTCCTGGGGATCACGCACAGGCTCCAAGCAGGCGTCAGGATACCAGCAGACTTTACTGGAATCACTCCGTGGTGGCACCGTCCAAAAGTGCTGTGGACGGCAGCCAGCCGATTACGGTATCGGACCCGCGGGCTTCCCATAAGCCCCCTCTGGGCCGACCTCACCACTCCCACGGGCCTGCGCGGGAGCCGGTTGCGACATAGACATGCACACTCATATTGCAACACACTTCTGAGACAAGAGTGTAAAATTTATGGCTCCCGGTTCATGCGACAGAAAAGAAGCCACAAAGTACCAAGTAACAAGAGGTGGAGCTTCTCCAAGTTGACAATGGAGTTCTAGCACAAGGAATTTCCTGTCCATTACAGAGGCGACCAGGCCCTGATAACGAGGCGAAACAGCCACTATATCCACTTCTGAGCCCATGACTGCTGGAATGCCGCATGTTATGCTAAAAAGCCAACAAAAAAGCCCTCCCTATTGTCTTACTCCAGTAATCTATACTGGCAAACTGACAGGCCCAATCATTTAGTAATTAATAAGTCAAAATGAATACTAGGACTTTTGACTAACCATATTTCAAGGAAAACGAATGCTGTGAATTTCCGAACAGCTTGCATTTCCAGGACAAAAAATGTCAAGCAAATATTTTCGAATATCTATTCTACTTAACCTTTGACTACAGGGTTAGATACGATCTCCAGTACATCTGCTTCAGTGATCCCATTCCTAGCAGGAGCCTTCAGCCAGAGTGCTTCCAGAGGAGTGACTTTCTCACGGAAAAAGGACTCATGCTCACATCTGAGGGATTAGAAACAGGCCTAGGGGGAGACAAGTCCACACAACCACACAATGCTGCGCTCTTGTCCAGTCCAATGGAATGCAGGTTTGCATGTGGATGGGGGGGGCGAAGCCAGTGTGGCTCAGCTAAAAGGGTGCAGAGGGTACAGACTTCAGGCTATTCCTTATTGCTCTTTCGCCAGTCTGTCTAACAGGGGAGGAAGACATTACACACTCTTCTTTTGCATATATTTAGGCTTGCTTGCTACAGGGGCCACGTATGCAACACGCACACGTGCAATCACGGACAATGCATTTGTTCCTATCATTGTGCGGAGTCTCCGTTCATTTCTATGGGTAAAACCTAAATCCTGACTAAGACAACCTTAACCACTACCCAGCCTTAACCTTAGGTAACAAAACCACACAATTCCTTTTGGCATATTTATTATTATTATTATCATTATTTTTATCTATTAATTGTAGCCACAGATTTTTATGAAATTGAGTTTTCCCAAAAAATGTCATGATCAAAATAAATATTTAATCAAAAAGTGTGGATGGATGGACGGACAGGTACAGGGCACGTATATACACCACAAAAATAAACAAATAAAAACTCTCAAGCCACATGGGAAGTCTTTTGTAAAAACACGGACAAATATTTAAGATATAAATTAATTTAGGACTTCTTCAGTATCTGAACAGCCAGACATCTGTGGGCTCAAATCATTCAAGTCGCTAAAACTAGAGCCTGCAGCTTAACGTCAAGCCAGCCTCAATGCAATGAACTTAAATGAGAATAATTCTTTTTCAAGCTGTTGTATTGGTTAACATAATACAAATTTCCCAAGTGTGAATAACACACATATAAATCAACCCTTTCTCCTTGTTTACCCAAATGACTGCCTTGGAACACAAGGAGCAGGAGAGGGGGGGGTTTCTGTTTTCCTTGCCATTGGCGACTCGAACAAAACAATGAGCACATCCAAGTGCATTAGGGTGCGAGGGTGTCTGGATAATCAGAGCCACGTCTCTCTGCATCGTCTGGAGACTCAGATAACGGTTCATTCAACATTTTCCCACCCATTTATGATTACATGACAATTTCCGGATTGTGCAAAACTAAGTGATTCCTTGGATAAGCTGGTAGCCAAGTGATAGAAAAAAAGAAAATAAAAGGGGGGGGGGGGCGGCGGGTGAGGGCAAGTTAAATAAGCACCAGCAGGGTCCACAGAAACCATGCAGTGATTGCGCCTTTTCCCAGACCGATCACCAGGAGTTCAGCATGACACCTTACTGACAGATGCGCATTGGTTGCGAGAGGAGTTCTCCGGAGCTTCTTTGTTTGTATGTTTGTGCTCGCATGCATGCAAACTGGTGCCTCCCCCCCCCCCCGCCATCTCCACCTCAACCTTTGGAAACCAAATCTGACCATAAGAACATCAGTACCATTGTCCTTCCTTTAGGCAAGTACTTTCCAGAGTACATAACTGCAGTAGGTGACTGTTATAATCAGATGGGTAACAATGCGGCATGCAGGGTGCACGACTGAGCAGTGCTGAACGGCGAATTGCAGCACGCCCCGGAAGCCAGTGCAGTCGCACTGACCCTTTGTGTGAACAGTAGGCCGCGTGAGAAAAGGCAGGAGAGAGCGCATGTGAAAGGGCTGGTGAGATACCTGCTTGCTGGGTGGGGGTTGGGGGGCAGGGTTAAAAAAGCAGTGGAGCAGACAGAGAGGCATTTAACCCCCAACTGCGAGAGGTCTGCCAGCAAGGCCAGCTGCAGGCATCATTAAACACAGTCTAGACTCTGACTTAAGAGATTGCTTTAATTTCACATGACCATTTTATAGCCACTATTGAGATTTAATCTCTAGCAAGGAAAAAAAAAAAAAAAAAAGGTTCGAATGTGAAAGCTGCTGCAATAAGACCCTCATCCTCAAAGGGAAGTGGTATAACTTTACCGAAACTACACATCGAAGGCAGAGTGCTGCGTGGGACCTGCGTCACCATTAGGTTAAAAACTAAAACATACCGCAGGGCTTCTCGGGAACTTAGCGGCGTCAGATCTTAATGTCAAATCCATGACATTTTTCAGTCTCCGAAACTCGCATTTCAGAATAGCAACGAATGACTTTAACGACCAAGAGTATAAAATAAATCCTAATAAACCCCCAGCAACGATCGTCGCCTTCAAAAGAAGCAGAGCTGCAATCGTTTTACTATTTAAAGTGCGGACAGCTTCATCAAAGTACCAAACGGAGTCACCCAGGCGAGCTGTTCTGGTCCGTTCTCTGCTACAGCACAGCCACTGCCCCCGTAGTCACGTTCTCGTGCATCCCGCGGGGCACGCCAGCTCTAGGGCCCGTCCCGGCTTTGGGCCCAGCTTCCGATCCGGAGCGTGCCACGCCGGCACCCCTCCGGAGGAACAGTGCGTCATGCTTCCTTTACGGGCCGCTCCAATCTGTCACGCTCAGACGAGCGCTCGGCTCGCCTTTATTACGCAACAGACACAAACAAAAACAGCCGTTTAACATTGTCTCAGGTTTTCCGGGGGGGAACATTCTGCCCTAGCAGGGCTGCCGCTGCATATTGCCACCACTGCGCTTACATACACACTGACGTAAAGTGTACTTGACTCGACATTCTATTGACCATCATAAGTAACAAAAGGCCTTGAGCAAATAATGCAGACTTGACGTAACGCAGTACTAATAGATTTACAATCCCCCCACTCCCCCCAAAAAAACAAAAACACTCCAGATGGGGGGGAAAAAGGTCATCTGATGGTCTAGCATTTAGTAAAGTCTACCTTCAATAATAAATATAAATTAGCATTAAACCATAATAGCATAATTGCATAAATGATACATTGTACATTATATTAAAAAAATAAGAAAAAGACCAAGGAAATAAATCAAACAATAACTGAAAGAGGAAAAACTAGAAATAAAGAAAACAGACGCAGGAAATCATTCAGGCACCGTGCCTCAGTAACACAATAATATCTCCCAGCACAGGTCACACCAAGGCCAGTCTGTCTGCATTTGCAATTAAGGTAATACACCCCCAAACAACCCTTTTCAATCAATAGACATTACTGGACATTCCATTAACACGGAAATACCCTCCCCATGCTCAGTGGCAAGTCTGAGAGAACAGACCCCCACCCCCAAACCCAACTTAACCATGACCCCGACCTCAGATGCATGACTGACGGCCTTCTCAACAGCCATGCAAGCATCCGTGCACAATTATGCGTACACACAAGCTCACGCACGCACGCGTGCGCGCACACACCCACCCACCAAAGAGCTGTTTGTAGGCTCTTTGGCTTTCATCCTTAAAGACATGAGTACGCACGCATAGCTATGCTTTGTCTGCTCATTTAATAAAACATGAATCTGACATAAATTGTTTCACTTGCTCATCCCCCCCCCCCAAGAAGTCCAGTTTAAAATTTTCCTAAGCTGAAACTTATCTTTGGCAAAATGACATACAGATGGGTTTTTGTTAAAAATACACATCAGCAGTAACACTGATAGAATGTTCAATTTATCCACAGCACAGAATCAAAAGGGTCTCAAAGCTGTAAACACTCAATTCGAAGTGGGACATTGTAGTTTCTAATTAAATACCATGCAGTTTAATGACATGAAGTTACTAAGCTGGCCTCAGTGTGAGACCGTGGTGGCCATGTGTGTACCTCCTAAGGGACTGGCATCCCATCCAGGGCGTGTCCTGAGCTTCCGAGGGTAGGCTCTAATCTCTCTGGAAACCTGTCCTGGATAAGCAGCTACACGAAAACCAACCAATGATTAAAGAATACTTTCCTACCCCTAAAAAAACTCTTTGAATAAATTAATTTTGTTAGCAATTTCAGTGTAAAGTCCAAAAAAAAATAAATAATTCAGACGTTTAGCTGATGAAAACCCCGCAGGAAGACAGGCCCGTTTCACTCTGGGTACAACGGCATCGGGGCAGCACAGAACTGAATGTTCACTTGTGCACGCAGGAGTGTCAAGCAAGTCCAGCCATGTCTATAAGAGGAGAGGAGAAAATGGGGGGAAAAAAAACAACTTTGTGCAGTGACTGTGAAAATAACGTAGCCTGCTTCTGACAGTAATATCAAACAGCGGGGGACGGAATAACCTACAGGCAACGTGCCTTTTAAGGCTCCTCTACAACAGTCACACCTCTGGACAAATGCCACAGACATTTACCACACATTTCAGCTACAGTATACCGAATTTCTTCAAGAATTAATGTCTCATTCCTGAAAGCTTTTTTCTGGTTGCTGAAACAGGTTTAATTACACCTGGAATAAACTGTTCCACTTGTCTGAGAACAAATGCACTTCAACACAAAAAAAAAATGTCTGATGAACAGCACACAATCCGGATCTCCCGTTTAATTTACATTTAACTGAAAAGTATCCACAGTTAAACACTTTTAACCAGCTGGGTTTTTTACTGGAATAATTCAGGCCAAATAGCCACTCAAAGGCATTATCCTTCAGATAAGAAGACCATGTCTTCAACCTCCACAATACCTGCTGGCCATATTTTTTAAGTAGTAAGATTAATAAGCAAGCTGCGATGATAATCTCATTGCCAGACCTGACTTGGCACTTGTATCACATTTAAAGGTGGACATGTTTATGAACGGTCACTGGCAGCTCTCCTAACTCGGAGGATTAGCAGAGTCAGCGTGCTTCTCAGAGCATGTGTGAGCTCTTACCACGGCACTCCAAAATGCTGCTAAACAGGCCATTGGCCCCCGCTGCACATGCCTGCTTAATAACCCACTCCCCCCCCCACCGTCACCTCCACGCAAAGCCACCAGCCCAGCTGGTCAAACCCCAAATACGAAGAGCATCACTTCAGCTCAAAAGATTTTCTCCTCACTGTGGCCACTGTGTCGACGACGGGGTGTGATATTTGAGCCACACAGTCAAAAGTGAATTTTCATCAAAAAAAAAAGGGGGGGGGGGGGGGGAAAAATACACTTAATTTTAAAATATGCCAATTATCTATCCACTAAGTCTACTTCACCATTTGTTTTGGGGTCTTTTTTTAAATTATAGAGGGAGTGCGTTACAGTTCAAACGAATATGACAGAGCACCACAAACCCAACAACCCTGCTGATGCAAGCAGAGCTCGAAAGTGAGAGGATAGGGTAACGAATCCATCGCCTTCAGTGTGGCAAGCCGTGACAAGAGAACACCCTCCCCTCCTGAAGGGTGCGAAGTGACAGGTTCTAGGCCCAAACATGCAATCCTGCCATGGAAGTGTCCCTAAAAACATCTTTCTACTAGAATACTAAACACATCGCATTTCCCCATTAAATTAATATTAAAATTCCAAAAGACCGTAAGGGTCTGCTGTGGAGCAGACTGGAGCAATGACGCAGTACAATAAACCCTATTCTAAATCAAAAAGGACGTTTCTCACTTCATTCTAAATCCACTATGCGTTGCCTTTTCAAATCCATCGCCTTTCTGTGGAGTAAAGTGTGGTCGCTACACCTTAAACAAGCAATTACGTAAGAAAGTAAACATCATGCGTAACCCTGACTAGCAGAGTAATGGATTCATAATGACAAATAAAGGCAGCAGGGAAAAAATATTTTTCGACATCAGCCTTGTGCTTTTAATGAACCAGTGAAACTGCTCCGCATTCTTAAACCAAAGACAAAAATAAAGCCGTCAGCGTCTTAGATGGAGCCAGACAAGCTCAGCCAAAAAGACAAGAGGCAGCTGTTCAGTCCACCTCAGGTGCAAAAACGGCCACGTTTACCCTCATTTTCATCACAAAGCGCCCAGACTTCAACTTTGACTTTGGTCTGGACGGGATGAATGCAAGGCTGCCGTGACAGTTGGTCACAAAGCGGCCCCTTATTTACATGCAAAGCAGCAAAACACGTTACAGCGGCAAGGGCATATCTCGTTTGGTCATCGGGAATATCAGCTTTACTGCCCGATCAGGAAAACACGCACTTTACCAAAGCACGTTTTGTGACAATTTAACTACGAATTGTTCTGCAGACAGACGTGCTAAAAAAGACGGTCATTGGTTTAAACCTATAGAAGTGATATTCAGTGAAGCGAGGAGTCATTAAATCAAGCAATTGCCAGAGTACATGTGTATCTTTACTTTCAAATTTAACAAATTTGTACCACATTCATTTATGGGCCAGCACACACCCAAAATATATTATAATTATTGAGAATTGCCATACAAATGTCACCCAACCTGTCGTGGTAAGAGGAACTTGATTATTTGAAACGTTTGGTTTCCCCATTCCCCTTATCCCCCCATTGATAGCCCCTTTAATTCAACCTGTTCAATGTAAACAAGCTGCACGACAGCAGAAAAATCAGATTTGAAAGTAAAATTCATGAACAAACAGGGTAAAGATCAGTTTAATATGCGGTGTCTGGTCGCATTGACAATCACCCCGAAACATGCAACCTTAAAACACACCACAGGGTCCGCAGCGGAGCCGCGTGCACGTACATGCACGTACGCGCACACCCGGGGGCGAGCAACGCGACGGAGTCGAAACCGCTTGTTTTGGTCCGCCGTGATACAAGACTAATGGATCAAATAACTTTAATTACAACATAGGGGTGCTTTTTTTTTTTTTAAAGAAAAAAATCAGCAATTTCTATACAGCACACGGACATGCTGCTTCATACTGGGTCATTAGTATTAAAAAACGCTGCTGTTCACCAAAAAGACTGGCCTGAACCCATGTCTGGTTTCATCTCAATGAAGGTATAACCGGTGCCATTACCCAATGACAAAAATAATCTAGGTGGTCAAGCACCATCTGGAGCCCCAAACGTTAAATCTAAAACCTAGAAAAAAGACAAACACGGCAACAGTGGAAAAAATAATCCCCGTAAGATCACGGTCGCTGTTCAATGACAATTTAGTTAGCTGGTCACCTTTCAGTATCCATGATGAAGCAGCATCATACATTTTTCAATGGAAAAATGGATTAGTGTGCCGTCTGATAGCCTAATAACCCCGGGGTCCGATTACCTTGCCATCTTACAGACATCAGTCCCAGTTAAGCTAGCTTAGCTTTCTCACGTTAAGGGGGGCAGTGCTACAAAGAGCCGAATAATATTTACGGTTAAAAAAAATAAACAACTTGGCCATAGTCTCCAAATGACAAAAATAAAATTCCACTGCGGAAATCTATCCGACTAAATCCGTCGGATCGCCGAATGTGAGGCGAGTAATTGTCGCCCAGTCAGTTAACAGCCATTTATCGATCGAAACAATACATGGAATCCGAAAGGTGGGGATGTACAACTGATACTGAATCATTAACTGCAATGAACAGATTTACCACGATATAAATGATCGGTGATAAATTGTGGCAGAAAAAAAACTATGCTAGTTTAATAGCAAGCAAACTATAAATCAGCATGATCTCACGCCTGAGTGACTGTCCCAGGCAGCGCCATGTTAAGCGATCATGGTAGGAAATGCCTAGTGCTCCAACTCGCCTTACACATCGCGATAAAATAAATAAATAGGTACACAGGAGATAGGCAAGGATAAATCAAATGCTTTCTTGTACTTACCGACTGAAGCTCTAAATAGCCCAGCCAGGGCCAGCAGTGTTAAAATCGTTCGTCTTGTAGCCATGTCTGCAAGATTCCCATCGCTTTGCATTGATACATTCAAAGTGTGATATTGACAAGGGAGCCAGACCTTAAACACACAGCAAGCGCGGCCAGCCAGGCGCTTAAAGGGATACACCGCTTAAAGGGGACGCTGCGCCGCTCCGGCCCTTTTGTTGTGGTGAGACATTTTCCCTTTCTGTGGCTGTGCAGGACAAACACAGTGGAAAGTGAGGGGCAGCCTTAGCTTAAAAGGTTAGTTCGGGACATGAGTCAGAAAGCATATTTGAAACGCAAATCCAGACGAGCGTCTGTGCATTTGCTTAAGATCTGCCAACATGCGATCGTTGGCTATGTCAGAATACGCCGCAAGTGTGCGTATTTAGTCCGTTCGATTTAAAGTTTTTCTTCAGGAAATTTTGATATTAACCTTAGCCACATCGGGAAATCTGCACGGAGCATTTGAAAATACATCCATTTTACGTCTTTCCGTATATATTCTTTAAATGAACGCGAATTCTTTCAATATGTAAAATAATTGGTTTATGCTGCGCTTATGTGTAATGTTAATCTTTAATAACCTAGGAGAAACAAAAAGATGGTTTAACTAATATCTGTAAGCCCACTCTATTATTTTTTCAATAAGTAATCAGAATGTTCATTGGTACTGAGGAAAGCCTTCACCATTTAGAATCCGCAGTCATTCTATACACACACGTAATGTTTTAATGCAGAAAAATGCAAAAAAGCTAGTTCACAAACAACACACAACAAGCATCTGTAAATGCATGCATAACTCAGAAGCCGATTCGCCTGGACGGCCTCCACGTTCAAAAGCATTGGCAACCGATTGGATAAAGAGTGGAGTTTGTGAGAATCTTGATCTCAGCCACAAAATAAGCTTCAAAAGATTTTCTTCCAAGGCTTTCTGGCAAGAAGCGAGGGATGTGAGAATCTTCCAGACAGATGGGCTGGTTTGAGCTCTTGGCATAGTAGAAGACATTGGCAGCTTTGCACAGACTGGGACCTCGGTACAACTGATGATGTTCTACCAGTCTGTTGTCTCCCATTGTCTGTCACAGGCAACCATCTTTCATGGCACTTTCCGCTCGCCTTGCCAAGGTGGTCAACACAACTGGACAGAAAAAAATAACATTTGAATGCCCTCTCTCAAGGATCCCCTTGGATGAGCAGAGCTCTGCATCGTGACTTAAATAGAAGGTTATGGACTAAATAGATCCTACTGTTTAGGTATCCTTTATTTGTTAGTCCAGTGTGAATTAAATTATTAACAGCATGTACGTGAGTCTTTTTTTTTTTACATGTCTTAGCCTCGTTAATAAACCCTATTTAAAACTTGGATCACAACATTTTGACCTATGCATGAGATAAGTTCCACCTTAAAATGTATTTTCCACCTTAATTGTCAAGGATGGAATGAAGCGTGATAACTGGAAGAGAAGAGAGCACAGAGAGTTTTTTTTTTTTTTTTTTACAATGTAGAACATCTATGTGTTAAATTAGTCCCTGAAAGGCTGTGTGCTTGTTTAAAAAGTACTTTACAGTTTCTGGTACACAGACATATTGATATTTATGATCTGTAGGCAGCCATGAAAACAGGGTTCTTACAGGGTACATGAATGACCTGTTAGGTATATCTGTCCTTTTTATCGCTCCATACATTTTAGCATCTTTCTGCTGCCCTTGTGATAAATTGATGAATGTGTTACCCAAGCAACATGTTCAAAAAATTATATATTCCCTGTAGACACAAAAATGTATCACTTGGATTCCAAATCTCGCCTGTGGCCAGGCTCATTCGCATTTGCCCAAGAAAGAGTGTGTGTAGCATCTACAGTTTTCTTTTGCAGTCTGAAAGCATTATCCATTTAGTTCCCTATCACTTTTCCCTCCATGGGGATGATGTCCCCAACTTTGCTCTGCCACTGCAACATGTAGCCGAAAGCTTAGCTGTTATCAAGCTGTCAAATCTATCTGCAGACTTCTCAGTACAGACCGTGTGTGTGCGTGTGTGTGCGTGTGTGTGCGTGTGTGTGCTATGTCCAAATTTCAAGGCTGTGCAACTTGGAACGAGGCTACTGAGACCGTGAGAGAGGGACACAGGGAGGAACAGAAGACGTAGCTGAGCGAGCTCAGTGTTTAGGAAACAAGGACAGAGATACCCCTGCAATCTCATAAACCCCCCCCCCCCCCAACTACACATACACACGCTCTTTTAAAAATAGCCCCTCACCCTAACTTACCAGACAGACAGGGGCTTTGAAGAAGTGTTATCTCTCTGAAGTCCTGAATACAGACAGATATATCCTCAGACAGGCATGTACAGGGTCCAGATATAGACAAACGGGTGGACATGTGGATTTGTGTCATTCCTATGCAAACAACAATATCCATGCTTATGCAATTGTGCATATATTCAAATTTGCAAAATTTTTAGTATA
>JAODLC010000113.1:7985532-8013600 GCA_026781145.1 Hippopotamyrus pictus
ATATATGACTGTGTATGTTTGTGTTGAGCTGGGGAGTACTGCAAGTAATGCCCAGATACGGCAATTGCGTTGCCATGGAAAAGTTATCTGTGATATTTGTCTTCACGGGAGTAAATATAGCTCCATATGTAATTTGATCACAGGTGGTGGGCTGAATTTGATTCAAACTCAGATTCCTGTACCCGAATGCTGAGCCACTTACTGGCTGCTGATCTTGAGGGTCATAAACCCTAGCATTTATAATCTTTCAACAGCAGTAAAACATTTCTGGACATGGTTGTTGAAAATTCAGCTCATGCTAAATAGTTAATCAGTTACTGGGTAAAAGAAGTTGGTCTAATATGATTCACTAGTGGTTTGAGTATTCCATGAACTAGCAAGCAACAATAGTGCACGTGTCAACATGGACAGTTATGGAAGTTGCTGATGTCAACATTAAATGTGAGATTACGATACAGCTACATTTTCTAGCCAAACACAGGCAATGACACAACACCATCTAGTGAACAGAGTATAGTACTACAAGTTGAACTGCTTTTTAATTTTTTTATTAAGTAATGTATTCCCTGGGAAACGGGCAGTACACGCAGGAAGTACAAAATCATATTAAAATAAAAGTGCAGGAGAAATAGATTTTTAATATAAATGACAAATTTTATTAAATTTCCCTTTGAAATCCTTTAAATGTGTTCATCTTAGAATAAGATTAATGATTATACCATCCTATCTCTAAACATAGTCACAGTGATTTACAAATATAAATACCATGTTGAATTTAATTATAAAGATATAAAAAATAAACTGAAAACATACAAATACCAACATAAAAATACTTTGACAGCAAGCTGCATTTAAATTCAATGCTCGTCAGGGATACATATGCTAATATGTCTCTTCTTAGAATAAGGAGTTGAGTAATAGTGCAACAGAGACATTTGTCTACCTATCTTTATGGAAATCCCTCACCGTCTGCACAATACAATTATAGGGGCCCCATTAAGAGGAAGTCCAAACTAATTTTGCAGAGCTTACACTAGTAACCCTAAGAGTTACATGAAACTCTGACTCACCCTGCCCACGCTCACTTTCACAGAAACGCGGCCTTGCACATCTGAACTTTCACACATCCCAGCATGCCACACAATATTGGGGTTTACTATGCCAATAAGCAGAGCATTGAGCACCTCTTCTTGTGCTTGGCTTTGGGGCGACGTGTGTGACAGACCCACCGGACAGTTATACAGCACGGCGAGTGAAAAGCTGAGAGACTGTGTGATATGTGGTGTCACACAGACAGCTCTGCAGTGCACAGTGCTTCCAACAGAACAGATTTAAGATCAGATCTCTCTCACTCCATAGCTCTGGCCAGGCTCCGGCAGACTCTCCGTGGCCCCAGTATCACACGGAAAGCCCAATAGAGCTCCACCCTTCAGAGTGAGTGTTAAGCTAGCAAGATGTGTCATGGAAAACCCGGCAAGCAACAGCAAGGAACAGAAAAGAAAAAGCAAAAAGCCACTGATTGGTGGAATGTCAGTTTGACCATCCAATAGAGTGGTCCAATGATTAGAGGTCCAGTTTGAGTTTGATCGGCTTGTAATCCTGGTCCTGGTCAAGCTTGGACAGAGTTTTACGTACACGCAGGGCAGTGAGTCGAGCTGCTGGGCTCTTGAACCAACACTCCTTCATGATCTTGGCAATCGTAGACAGAATCTAGATAGGAGCAGAGACACTGAAACTGAAATCTGATTTAAACATTGCATTTCTCAAAAACAACAAACCTCCTGGAACAATGAAAATAACATGCAGCAGAAATCAAGTAACGAATGTGTCTCCCACAGGGGAAATTTCATGGACAGAAATATCCATGTTGCCATAAACCAAGACAGGTGGGAAACACCTTCTAACATAATTATTTATGGGTAATGCAATAGCTGTGCTTACGTTTGGGGAAAATGTTCACAAAACACCAAACCCTAGGTAACTGTTAGGTGTTTTTGTCTGGTGCGTTAGGCTGTGAGATGCCATTTCCCGGCTTGTTTGCAGAATGTGTTATAGCAGCGAATCTGCAACTGGGGACTCACTGGGTGGGAGTGTAGGCGGTTGTGGAGACTGGGTCGCTGTTGGTCTGCGCACACCACCTTCCTCATCTCCTCGAAGCTGGGGTCAGCAGGCACTGCGTCAAAGAACGGGGCCTGGTACTCCTCGACAATTCCTGGGGCACGACAAAAACTGGAATAAACATTCTGGAACTTACTTCAGAGTACGTTTCATGGTGTGCTGGCCATTTGCTGCATGGGTGAAGAAATGACCTCCTAGATGTCTATATCAAGGCATACTACACACACCGCTTTAACAGTTAGACATGGTACTGAACTGGTTTTCTCTAGCCTTGCATTTACACATGGCCAGCAGCCATACCACCTGCAGTTTGGGAAATCCCCCTAAAGCTAAGCAGGTTTGGATTTGGCCACTACTTCAATGGGAAGCCAACTAGGAAAGCTGGGTTGCTGCTGGAAGGGGTGTTGATGTGGTCAACAGTGAACAGTGTGGACCCAAATGCCCCAGTGCAGTGACAGGGAATCTGTGCTGTCCAGTGGATGAGATATAAAACAGAGGTCATAAAAGATCCCAGGGCATCTTTTGAAAGAGTAGGGGTGATACCCCAATGTCCTGGCTAAAACCACCCACTGTTTCAAATCTGGCTTCCTCCTGATCCCCTATGTGTAACTGGTGAATTTCCTCCTGCTCCTTAGCTACTGTGTGCTGAGCCTACTGGCACAGAATGGGTGCTGCACAGTGGTCGAAGTGGCTCCCTGTTGCTTCTGTAAAGCACATTGCGTGTCTTTAAAAGCCCTAAATAAATGCAATGTGAATTCAGAATCCAGTAGGATCTGAGTCTTTCCTCAGCTCTATATTAAACCAAATATCTTGTATAGTCTTCAAATTGTCTTTCAGAAATGTGTTAGTTGTAAATTGCAATGATGGAATGCATAGTTGATTTGCAGATATGAACAAAAATACAATATCATTCCATAGTATAAACAAAGCATGTCAAATTTTCTATACTAAAACAGCCACATGTTGAATTACTTATTGAATTAAAAATGCAGTCTTCCATACAATTAGATTTAGTTACACAACCTCCCAAGCTATTGAGTTATGTAATTCTGTACACATTCATATTGGATTATAATTGTGGGTCAGAGGTGTTATGGGATGCGAGACGGAAATGTTAAGATAAACAGTCTGTTATATTGAGAAGTAGAGATTTGACTTGTTCCCCAGAACTGGTAGCATGTTTTTTCTCAACTGTGTGGTGTATTAGCGTTTGGGTGCTGAAACCAGATAAGACTGTTTATAATTTCTGAACTGCTAATCGGGACATGGGTTGTGACATGGGATGAACAACAAGATGGCTGAGAAGCTGCAGATCATCTCCCTCTAGCTCTCCATGACATGATTTCCTTTCCCCTTTTCACTCTTGTCACAAAACCAAGAATCTAAGAACCATTAAATTCAATCAGTCAATAAAAAATGCATAAAACATTCACATGCTGAGAAAGGCAGGGATCGTACTGTGTGGGAAGGTAAAATCTCAGTCAAATCCCACTTGAAATGCAGCCAAAGCTTAATGCTGATGGGATGACCTGCTGTTTTCATTGTGCAGTTGCTGCTGTTGGAAAATAATGTTGCCATTCAGATCAACAGTTTTTTTTTTTGTTACCGAGACACTTTGGGTTAAAACTGATGTGTGGGGCCACCTCCTGATTCTGGATTGTCAGCAATAAGAGCTGCTTAAAAAGCACTGAAAATGAGCACTTTCTTCGGAAGCTGTTCTACGATTAAAGAAAAAACTAATAATGTTCTGTCGGCGCAACAACTGCTTTCAGACACTTGGAAATGTCTTGCAGAATCAAGTAAAATGTATAATATAAATACTGTATTTTCATGTGTGAATCCAGACACTATAAACTGAGGGCAATGTGACTGATCTAAAAGGAAGTATGTACAAGAAATGATGATGGGTTTTACCGTTAACGATAGTCCTGCGAGTGATCTCCCAGAGAACCAAGCCCAGGGCCCATATGTCTGTCTGTTTGTAGGACTCGAAGACGTCTGTCCGAATGCTCTCGTCGAGAACCTCCGGGGCCATGTAACGCTTTGTTCCCACCCGGGGGTTAGTGCCCACGTCCAGGTAGTCCGTAGTCTGAGAGTGCATGACTGCCAGGCCTGAAAAGACAGCTAGCTGCGTCTCCAAATGGGGTCTAACAGCAATGAATTCCTGCTCTTTCCAGGGGAACCCTTCAGTAAATAATGTTTTTGTTTTGTGGGGGCTAAATTGTAAGTTAATTAACCAAATGGGGGCTAAAACAATATCACAATAGCATTGAAACAGTGCTGCAAGAAATAAACCCACTGCAGGTAGAACAACCTGAGGCTATCAAGATATACTGAGCAACCAGACAGCTGGAAACCAGGGGTAAGATGTATAAAACACAGACTTGATCCACCCCACTCACCCAGGTCGGCGATGCAGCACTGGCCGTTCCTCTTGACCAAGATGTTGCGGCTTTTGAGGTCACGGTGGGCAATGGCAGGCTTGCTCTGTGTGCTGCCTATCTCAGTGTGCAGATGCACCAGGCCGCATGCCACAGACAGGCACATGTGCAGACAGCCCTCGGGGTCCAAGGTGCTATACTGAAGGAAGTCATAGAGCGAGCCCAGCTCATGATAGTGTGTAATCAGCCAGAGCTGGGTACTCGAATTTTTGGATGTCATGTCGGAGGCAATGAAACCTGTGATAAAATGGAAAGAAAAACTCACAAGTTAAAATCACTACAGATTATATAGGACTTCACAGTGCTATACGTTTTGCAGTTTATTTATGCACCTTAAAAATACATTTCATATTCTGGAGCAGGTGATAAATTTGAAATGGGCGACAGAATCACGTTGCCCTCCGGTTGCTGGACGTCTCACCCAAGATGTTGTCATGTCGAAGCTGAACGGTGTTATAGATCTCGGTCTCACGGAACCAGGACTGCTCATCTCGAGAGGAGAAGATCTTGACGGCCACGTTCTCGCCCATCCAGGTTCCTCGCCACACCTCGCCGTAACGGCCCTTCCCTAGGAGCAGAGTGAGGAGCAGCGGGCTGCTGTCACGGACGGGCACAGATTGACAGAGGCTGGCCGAAACAGAACTGATTTGTCAGAAGGTTCCACTTGCCTACAGTCGCTGTAAAACCCTCAGCTTATATAAGCGTTTTGGCTGCTTTCTGTGAGCGGTCTGTAAGACCGGGTGGGACGCTTTTAAAGTGTGAATGGAACAGCCTGCCTTACCCACACACTCCACAAGAGAGATCTGCCGGGCCATGGTTCTCTGTACCAGGTAAGGCAGTCCTGTGCCACTGCCGGACGTGCAGAACTCTTCAAATATCTCCTGCCAAAGATGGGGAGGCAAATTCCCTTTTACTGGCATCAGAATCACAAGGGACACGCGCACCCATGACTGCCAAATCTCAACAAACTCCACCTCACAAGAATCCTTAGCAGTGTGTTACAGCTGCAAATGTGAAAAACTGAAGCCGTCCTCTCCCTTCTTGCCCAACTTAATGTTGCGAAACACAAAACCAAACTGATTCTGTGACTTGCAGGAAACTGGTTGGAACGGGTGAATGTATGGCAGCACACTAAAGTACTGAATCACCCCAGAGTTGAGACAGGGCTGAATGACTGTTAAAAACCCACTTAGACTAGATCAAATTCCCAAGCTTGCTGTATTACATTTTTAGCAGTACCAGTTTTGAGGAAAACTCCTGCTCCCAAGTGATGAACTAATGCCTGATTTTTGGAAACTGTCTTATTAAATCTGATGAATAATCACCAGCTTCTGTCCACAGTCCCAACCACACGACAACCCAGCCGCCACTTGAGCTGCCCACGTCTTGAGCGTGACCCAGTGGCATGAAACCTACCCCGTAGGAGGGGTCCCCGCCATGGGGAAGCTTCAGCATGTTGGGGTCATGGTCTTCCAGCCGTGTCATCCTAAGGCGCTTGTGATGCAGGCAAAACCAGCAGACCAGGCCAGACAGGCCCAGCGAGAGAATCAGCACCACCAGCAGGGGCACCCCCACCAGAACGATCATGCTTTCTTCCTCTTTTATCTCAACTACTGGACAAATGGAAAGAAGAATACCCTTATAGAGGAGAAGAGTCTGAACGTCTGGTTAGGGAAGGTGTTCACAGCTAGATTCAGTCACATTCCTTCTCAGAGGTCTTACATTCTCCTTTATAGTACAGCAGCACTCCGGCAAGTTCTCCTAATGTAACAATTTCATTTCCAGTTCCAAATAACAGACAATTTGATGTCATGCTTAGGTCTGTAAATCCATCCCTCTCCCTTTGCCTTCTCTGCCTGCACGGCCATAGTCAGCCTTGAGCTTGTGTCAGGAAGCACATGGCATAAAGGCAGGGAGCACCAGGATGTGGGAGTGCAGAACACCTTCACACACAATCAAACAATGAGCAATTTACTCCGCTGTTCATCTACAGTGGATATAGGAAGTCTACACACCCTTACTGAAACATAAGGTCTTTAGTGATGTAAAACATGCATAAGTAGCATGTAAGTGTACCTCAAGATTCTAACATACCTTAACCGCTTTAATATACATTATTAACAAACATTATACGATAATAATAAACATTAAAGTTGTATAATATAATGTTTGTTACTAATGTATATTAAAACTATTAAGGTATATTAGGATATTACGGTATACTTACATGCTGCTTATGAATGTTCTATGAATGCATAATGAATGCAATGTGAAGCTGCAATTAATGTAAGGAGTTACCAAATATTCAAGAGCAAAACAAATGTACAATTAGTATGACAAATATTTTAAAAGCCTAGAACACCCAGGTTGTATAAGTGTGACACCCATTAATAATGGGGGCTGTAGTGGGGGTGGTCAGTCACACTCAGAATTAGAGCACAGTATTTTTCAAAGTTATATCGGTTTCATGGTATGCAACGATATTTTTTGATGACTGGGCGTTTACCACATTTTACAGGATTTTACTTTGTCTTACATTTTTGTATTGTTCCCACATTAACTATATTATTTTATTATTAGCCATTGCGCCTATCCGTTACCTTAATGATAACATACCGCTAACGTGTTTGTTGGCTAGCTGCTTATAGGTAAACGGCTAATGTTAAGGTGTGCTCTGGCCAAGTTAACACTTTTGAGAAGTGTTTTATAGTTCAGTGTTGCTGGAATGTGAGCTTTACCGGCCTCTCGAAATTTCTCATAAAGACCGGGATGTTAAGATGCTTCGCCAGGTTTGACGTGCTACTTGACTTCATCGGCATAACTTTGTAGCACTGTTTGCATAGAGGCTTATCGACATCCTTAGCCTTTCCATGCTCGTCTGCAAAATACTTCCAAACGGCACTTTTGCGTTTTTTTTTTTACTAAGGCAGCTTGCTTAGTGCTTTCAATTGCAGCATATGCCATGTCCGGCCAACTCGGTATGTGTGTGTTAACCAGTGCGAACGCGTTCACCGGCTATTTAGAGGAGGGGATATAATGGCCTGGAGCGTGCATGCGATCAAAGTCTTAAAATGGCCTGTTAATGATCGATTCATTTTTCTCTTGAATTTTGGTTTCATGGTCACATTAAATATGGAAAATCGTCCGAACTTATTTATCTTGTAATTTCAAAAAGAGTGTGTTGACTTCTAATATCTAACCGTTAACTCCTCTTTGGGTCGAGCAGGTGACCCCACCCGCAGCCCTGGAGATGCCAGGTTCACGGCTATAATGAAAAGCCTCCTGAATCAGCGTTGGCACTGAGTGATCCCTGAGCGAGATTCTAAAAGCGCGAGGTGTCAGCGCTGCCTGAACTGACCGGAGAGGACTAGAGACGAGCACTGACCCGGATCTGACGGGACGGTGGTGTTGGCGTTGCAGAGGTGAGAGGAGCAGCAATGAACAAACAAGTTGGGCAGACGGGTCATGCACTGCTCCTGCTGTGCCCGCTGGAAGCAGCCCCTCTGCCCCCTGCCCCCCAGCATGATGTAGAAGCAGCGGTCACCCCAGCACGTGCTGTTCTCACAGTTGTACCTCTTCTCACAGGCGCAGAGCACTTTGCCCTCTCCTGGCGCGTCTGAGGGTTCTGGCAGATACAGACACACACACAGCAGGAAAGGCGTGAGCGCACGTCCATCTTTAAAGGGCCTGCTGACAAACTAAAAGGCAGGCAAACAAACAGCAATGTACAGTGACTGAGGGATGCAGAAGTGTGCTCACAGAAGCATCAAACAAAGAATTAAATGTACCTATTTTTAAGTGAAACAATATTAAGAAGTGCTCTTAGATAGAGGGATTGTAAAGTGGAAGATGAAAGGGGGACCCAAATGGAGTTTACAGTAAAGGGGACAGAAAAACGAGACAGTGATGGGTTTCAAACAGATTATAAAAGGTACTCAAGTGGAGTTTACAGTAAACTGCAATCAAATCAGTTCAGCTCAACCATGCTCACTGAAACCAAGTGACAGGATGACATTCTTAACAAGGGGAATGACAGACATAGACAAAACAGAGAGACTGGGCCCAGCTGAAAGACCATGAGAGCGGAGGCGAGGGGCAGGTGGCCTGGGGCGTCCCCTGGGGGCTGCCTTGTGTTTCGAGGTCAGCGATAGGAGCATCAGGGGCTGTAGTTTTATGCACTACAGGAAGACACACGTTTCCTCTGCCCCATTGTTCTCAGAACCATCTCCGCATCTGCTCCCGCCGATCACCCACCAGCCACATACAGCCTCTTTTTAAGCCACTCACTCGTTCCCTTCTCATGCAACACGCTGCCACACGGGTCATTCAAAGGGATGCTGTGCATCTGGATGCTAATGCAACATAAAAGTAACCCGGTGTTTCCCAATCCGGTCCTCGGGGATCCACAGACGGTCCACGTTTTTGCTTCCTCTCAGCTCCCTATTGCTGGGAGGGAGCAAAAATGTGCATTGTCTGGCAGGGAGCTTGGAGGGAGCAAAAACGTGGACAGACTGTGGGTCCCCAAGGACTGGATTGGGAAACACTGTGCTAACCAGATAGCACAGGTACAGGTATGTCCAGGAGATGGATTACTGACTGCATGCAACCCAGTCTTACCTGCTAGTCCCAGCCATAGTCCCAGCAAGGCCAGCAGCTGCATGAACACCTTGACCCCCTTCATTTCTGTCAAACAGAGAGAGCTTCATTTCAAACACCCTTTGTCAGGGTCCATTACAGCTTGGTGCTTACAGCCAGGCTTATGGGAATTTAAGGCTGTCCAATCTGTTAAAAAATAAAATTTTAATGTATGAGTAAGTGATAAGGAATGTCTGCTTATTACTTCATTAGCTTCTCTCTTAGTTAAGTTCTGGTTTGGTCTCAAGCTTAGACTATCCTGGTTAAGGTCTTCATTACTTTGTTTTTTTTTTAGAAAACCAAATTGCCAGTTTCTTTCCCCTTCATCCCCCTCCCTGCTCTCTTTCCATCCGTCTACCGAACAGCCATCTCCTTCTCCCACTCTTTCTCTTTTTCTCTCTGGCTCTCCTTCTATGGTCATCCACTCTCCTCCTCCCACGTTTGTTTGCTTTACTCTCTAGGTATCTGTACTAAAATAGAGAGCGCGGTCCCCAGTCCACAAACAGAGGAAGTTCTGAGCACAAAGACAGCGGAGTGAAAGGGTCCAGGCAGTCTGCCTGCTTCATAATTGCGCCACTTAAAACGGGGACGCGAGAGTGTGGGCGGGGGCCTGAATGCCGGCCCGGCTGGCCGGCTCCGGGCTATTCCGCATTCAGAGTAAATATTGACAGTTATGATTCCTGCCATTGAGTGATCACACCCGACCTGGCGATATTTTACATCCATGCGAATAGGATGGGGGTGTAAACAAGACACGGGGGGCCTCGGTCTGCATATATCGGAGCTGACTGTCCTCCGTTACAAATCCAGGGTTTACCGTCCGAAGTGCCAAGTGTTAAAGTGAAGCTCAGGTCAGACACACGTAAGTTTTTTTTGGGGAAAAAAAATCTTCGAAACAAAAAAAGCTTTTGTAAATGAAGGTGTCCCTGAAGTAGTCCTTAGGCAATCAGAATACATACCTTCTGCAGAGATAAACCTTGAGAGTGTGGGGTGCCTTATTTAAATGATCAATGAGTGTCAAGTGATGTGAGGAATAAAGCGATGCGATTATATTGTCTTATACTACATAGTTCGCTGAAATTCTGCCCATGATGGCACGACCACCTGTCTTGGTTTGGCGGCGCTGTGGGAAGCCGTAAACAGATCCCTGCCGGAGGCACTGAAGAGTCCGACGGGACTTAGTCAGACGGCAGATTAATGTTTAGCATCATGCTGCACCAACACCACACTGATAACAATCCCATGTAAATCATCGCAGTCAGATTCAGACTAAATTAGCTCAAAAGCATGCCGATGTCAGGCGATAGCCGCCACCCACGACTTCCTGTATCTTGTTTGCATTACGACATCATTGCCTTAATCACAGGCTGCCCTGGGCACATTAAAAAGGCCTCCTGTTCTTTGCATGGTTTAGGTCTCCAGGGACGGCCATCTCCCCTCAGGAAGCCGCTAACTGTGCCCCCCCAGATGGGAGAGCGGGGCATCCGGCGGCACCAACCAGCGTCCGCTTCGCCGTCCAGGCCCATGGCAGGAGCCCTGGGCGCCTTCCTCTCTCCGCTTTCCCGGAGTTATTACGAATCAACCCCCGGTAAGTACCTCCTGCCCCCCCCCGGGGGGGGGGGGGGGGGGGGTGTGCTGTTGCCCCTGACTTACAAGCCCTGGGCAGGCAGCAGCCCCTCCATCCTGTTTCACGACTCTAATGGGAGGCCATCAAAACAGCCTGTAAGTCAGATCCACCATGCAGACTGAGACGGTCCGATATGTTGCATAACCTCAACCCACATTATGTCAGTAGTAGAACCACATTGTAAATTAAAGAGATTACGCACAAAAATGGCCTGCCCAAGCTCATCCCATTTCTAATTATTCTAATTATTAGGAGGAGCTGAAATTATCTTGTAAAAGGGGAAACAGTAGGTTGTCAGGGATGTCAAACAGTAAATGTCTAATAGTGACTGTGAGAGTAATTTTGGCATAGCTGGCTCCAAACCCATTGGGGATTTTATTTCCTTACTAAAATTAATGTTATAATGTAAGTTTGTATCCAAGTAATAAAAAAAAAAAACGCAGCACATGACGGCCCATTGTCTATTACTACATATCTGGGGTTTTGGTATGGAGCTACTAAACACCCCAAACATACGAAAAATCACTCACTACTTGAGGATGAGTCTGACTGTTTTGAGTCCATAATGTACCGGTATCTCTGTAAAATGACACATTTGGAGCTGAGATTCAATCACTGCCAAAGTGCTACATTCAAGCACAATGACAGTGGCCCCAGAAAGGAGAAGTGGTGTACAAATGTTTTTTTCTCCAGTATATTTACCCTGATTAGCTGCAATCTGCAGCCCTCCATATCTACCAGTAAATACTTAAAAGCAGAAGTAATGTTGTTTCTTCAGCTATGCCCCTGGAACTGCAGTACCTGCTAATCCAAGTCACAAGCAGCTGAAGAGAAGTGGATGATGAAAAACACATATTAACATGTACTTCTTTCAATAAGTAGCACGTTGTAATGGTAAATGGGCTTAGCTTGCAAGTTATCAGGCTTAATGGTAAACTCCAGGGTTGCCAACTTTGGTCAGCTTGCTGGAATGAGATTGTCAGTTCAGGTCTGCACACACATTTACATGCAAGTAACAGTTTTATTACCTTGTAGATAGTCTGTAAGGTTTGCAGACTACCCTAACGCTTCTGATGTAGCTATTTTTACGTTCATAATGGAATAATACAGATTTGCGTAATAATAAGATTTCTCGTGTGAACGCGACTCTGAAAGCGTTTACTTTATGTAAATGTTTCATTATACCGAGGTTATACGTTTACATATAGGCGTTTGTACGTTTCTTTGTGTTTATAAACCAAGTAGGTTACAAACTGTCAACAGCTCATTCCAAATGCAGAACTGGATCCTGTGTATAATCATTATGAATCAGCCGAATCGGCTTTACCTGAACGCTTCTCTTCTTTCGACACAAGTTCCTTCGTTCGTCTCTTATTCACGAAGCTCCCAAAGCAGTCAGAAAATCAGAAATACGCCACACATGGCCCATATTAAAAAGCGGAGTGAGCTGTAATATGTTCCAGAAGTCTATGGTAAAAAATGAAAAAAGAAAAAAAAAAAACGACTCAGAAAATTCCCCAGGCTGTCCTAAGCTTTATATTAGTGTTAAACTACATTTTTCCTTCCTAGGGCACCGTACAGTTTTCTCTCATCTGGAGAAATTTAACTTTTTGCGAAACTTTCCGCCAGGCACGTTAGTTAAGTATTTAATGCATTATGTGAAAAATGTAATCGCCGTTAGAAAGAAATAAGTACAAATCAGAGTCCCGAAACATTCGTGTACAGAAAGAAAACGTCCAGCCCCAAGTGCGCGGAGCGAGTCAGACCGTTTCCGAAGCTGAGGCTCCCGGACGGAGCCGTATCTAACACGGCATCTCCTGCATGTCTCCGCGGCTGATAAAGCGAAGAGGCAGATCTGCCGTTTGAAGCGGTACTGGTCGTCTTCCGCTCCCTCAACAAACTAACAAACATCGTCTGCGTGTCCAGACTCGATCTCTGGACAAACTGAAAGAGGCTGCCGCGTTCCTGATCTCACAGCACGATAACATATTTTAAAATATTATATAGTCCCACCCTTTGTTGTATCTGACGAGGTCCGTATGTTTCTTGGACGGCTTTCCTGTTGCTGCCGAGCCATTTAGTTTGTTTTTTTTCCATCTGGCGCCTATGCCTATGGTCTGTATCCGCGACTTCACAGCCCCTCAGTAATTTTAATGGATATGTATTAGATCAATACGTTGTCCCTGCAGACAAAGCGTGTGTGTGAAGTAATTTATTAGAAGTTTATTTCTTTTCTATTTTTTTTTTACTGCAATTCAATCGTTTTAAAACATTTTTGTGTGTGTGTGTGTGTGTCTCAGCAGCTGGAATGCGAATGGGGTCCCTCATAATGGACCGGGATAGTCAAACCCGCCGAGACCGGCGCAGCAGCCCGGCTCCACAGAGACAGCCGGCCGCAGCGAGACAGGCGCCGCCGATAGAGCCGAGGCTGCGGGAAGGCCGCCAGCGCTCACTGCGGGCAGGGCTGACGCGCCGACCTTCCTGTACCGAGAGACCCTGGCGTGATCTCTTCAGATCATACATTCATTGGTTGTTGTTTTCATTTAATTTGCCCTTTTCCCCCAGAACAACTAAAATGAAACCCTAAAATTAGCTATAATATTATAAAAATGCATAAAATACTAAAAGAAGTCAGATACCGAAAAAAAAAAACTGAGCTAAAGGGGGGTAGTGTTTCTTTTAGCGGGTTAGGATACTGTATCTGCACAGAAGGTTGCAGGTTCAAATCCCAGGGTTGGCTGAATCGTTTCACCTTTGGGCACCTTGCACTTTCATAAAAAAGGGTACCAATTTGTACCTTTGCTTGTTACTGATACTGTACCCTTGTAATTGTACCTTTTAAGATACAGAAATGGACTCTGAGGAACATCCTAAAGGTACAAACAGCATTAATGTACCATCAATGGTACATAAATGTTCCTCAGAGCCCATTTCTGTACCTTAAAAGGTACATTTACCTACAGCTAAGGGAACAACTGACAGACCCTTGAGGGTACAGCCCCACTGACAAACAAAGGTACAATTTTTTACCCTTTTTTTCTGACAGTGTGAACAAAGCCCTCAATCCTCGATTACTCCAGGAAATGTCTAAGCCTGCTTTTATATGGATGGATGTTGCCTAATCAAATAAAATGTAAATATACCCAATGATGCTTGCCTAAACTGCATAGAGAACTACAGTGGTTTTTTTGTGGAAAAATGTTTCTGGATAATTAATCTGGCACATTAATTTTTGTTAAGGGAATCACGTCCATTACAATCCAGTGAGGTCAAACACAAATAACTTATAAATAACTATCAGTGAAAAATGTTTCCTTTGCAGTCATCGCTCTTTCTCATGTCTCTCAGTTTATATTTTTGCCCCATGTCTTGATGCACAGCTGGAAATCCTCAGATAAAGTAGAAAACGAGTCATTATTAGATTCATATTTTTTCATCTTTCTCATTTATCAGTGACATAATGGGAATATGATGTTCCGTCGTTTTCACCATGCGTGTCTTAATATTTAAGCTGTGTTTCTGACATTAAGGGTCATAGATATAAACAAGTCCTTATTGTAGACTGACAGATACGGAAAAAATATATTGGAGAATAACAGGAATGGTTATTATAAACTTATTATTAGTTGCTGTCAAATCAATGACAACTCCTGTCAACGGTATATATAGCCGGTGTTGTGCGCCTTTAAGAACATGTAGAAAAAGCATCGGATATAGCGGACTCGCATATAACGGAATTTCGCTTATAACGGACAAACAGTTTGGTCCCCAGTGCCGGTGATATCCAGCGCAGATACGTAGTCGGGATTATTAATAGTCACGCATCTGGTCAGGTAAAGTTGGATTACTACATAGTACATGTACAATATAATAATCTATACCACAAGTGTGTCTGCTGGGGTGTGCCATGAGTAAATGGTGTCCTGTAGTTGTGCTCTGGGCATACAGCAACTCTGGATATAACGGACTTCGGATATAACGGACTGTTTTGCCAGGTCCCTTGAAGTCCGTTATAACGGGATTTTACTGTAATGCCTTTTTATAAATCGAATGTAAGTATAAGTGTAATCAGGGGGTTACTACTCCCAGTTTAGGATGTTTTTACTGAACTGTCTAAAAGTTCGTTCGTCATCAGTCCTGAATGTCTTCCAAATGAACATGTATTTTTTGCTTGTGGCAGAACCAGCATATCTGCCACATATATATTTCTGGCTAAATTAAAGACTAGAGGTCCCTTCAGGAGCCATATTGATTCATTGTTATGCTCTCTCTACATAGCCGTAGATATTAAGGTCAGTGATTTTAAGATTATGAATGCTGACTTACGCTGCCTTTTAGGATCCTTTTATCTGGCCTTATCTGCATGAAAAATTAATTCGACGGCAGTTTTCGTGCAGAGGAACGAAGATTATTTATAAATCACGTTTTTAGAAAATGGGGAACTTTCTGTCTCACAAAAGCCACTGTAGTTTAGTCACAATGAAATGCTGGTCATATTCTGTTTGGGTTTTTATTTATTTATTTATTTATTTATTTATTTATTTTGTACATATCTAAAGGAAACTATCTGGCACCATTGTTTTGTGAAAAATCTCACTTGCCTGCATCACTACGAGGCATTTTCTCCAGATCCGCACTGCCCGTCTGTCAGAGGACAACCTTTGCACTGGGCAGATTGTGGGTATTATCCTGTTTCCCCACTTGGCTTTTGTGTGTCTGATTGCCTTCAGTCAGTCGATGCTTTCAGAGTGTTAAATCCACATTCCGACATGATTTTCTTTCCATAAAGAGACTTGCATGATTATTGCTATTGCGTGGTGCAGTTGTTCCTCTTTCATTCCGTTGTACACTGTTCTGAAGACTGACTTTTTAATTTAATTGCGCTTAATTGCGCTTACATGCCCAAATGATTCTAAATCAGCACTCTAAGGTTTTTATGGAACTGGGATCGATTAGATACCGCACCGTAATTGACCCATTATTAACTGATGCATTTGTTCACAGTAATTGCATTTGTCACAGAACTGTTTCGTTTTTAAAACATTTATAACCCCCCCCCCCCCCCCCCCCAAAAAAAAGAGAACAGAAACAATTTTGTTGTCATTGAAAATCTGCCCATGTATAGAATGTACTGGTTTTATTTTCCTAACAGTGCATATGAGTGTATATACACCACCTGTATGTCAATGTGGTGTGGTGGCTGTGGTCTTATTTCCAGAGCATTTTCTTCAGCCTCTACCCAGTTTGTGTGGAGTATGTGTGGGGTTCTGCTTTTTCATCCCATGGTGTAAGTGGGCTGGCCTTTCTAAATCCCCTGGTGTGTGTGCCCTCTGCTTCCTGTGGTGACCCTGAATTGGACAGATGTCTTATTTACATAGATAAAGCAAACATGCTTTTGTATCTTTGCATGGCAAACATCTGAGGAATAATGGGGGAATCTGGGCATAGGTTACTCCAGAATCTCCAGAATTTATTTGCCTTCACTGATTGTATGTCAAGGTTTATTTTTTATTTTTTTGTTTCTCTGCTTTTTTTTGTTTTTATTTTACAATTATTCTGTCTTGTGGTGACTGTTTTTGTCCACACTGTTGAGTCCCAAACTTTCTGGTTGCAAACGCTGACACTTTCACATGTGTAAAATACGTAAAATCTTGGGATCTGTAAAAGGAAGTTTAGTTTCACAGAAATGTTTTTGGAAATAGATTATTATTTGTGTTGATTTGCACACCGTTTAGCTCCTCATAGTAGGCACAGAGGTTGCTGGTGAGAATGACTTCATGTAGTCAAAATTAACCCTTTAAGCAGACAGTTTAAATATTTCTTTAAAGTTGAATATTTTAAGCAGCAAGATAATATCTGTTGAAAAAATATGGGTAGCAAAATATTCAGTATAGATAAGACAAAATATTGATACATCAGAAGAAAGTGTTTTTATAAGCATAATTTAGCAATTCAAAAGTGATTGCCATTGTCATTGTTTATCACTTAACCTCTGTAATAGTGGGAGATTAGCTTCAAGAAAAGCCAATGCTCAGGTGATACGAAGTCTTGTGTTTTAATCTCCCCGCATTATACTGGACGTCTTCATTGTTGATGCCTGGTCGGACTTAGTGATTCGCCTTTTTTGTCCTCTGGGTCTTATGGTTCTTGTCTTTGATTAGCGCCTCTTGCTCTACATTGAGCCTCTCTTTCTTCTTGGCCTCCTTGGCCTCCTTGTACTTCCACACAGGTGGCTCCAGGTGGAGCTTTGACATTTTCTTCTTTTTCTCCTTCTTGGGTGTGCGTTCCCCTGACTTTCTAACCTTGATCTGAGGGATGGAACTGGTCGGGAAGATGCTGTTACGGCGACCAAAGTGACGCGGGAGGTAGCTACGCACGCTGCTGCAGACTATGGAGAGCCTAGGGGCATTTGGCTGAGCGCCTGAACTGCTGGAGGTCAAGGGCATGGAAGAAGTAGAGCTGATAGGAGACTCCATGGTGGCAATTAATGATGGCTCTCTCAGCACCCCCTTTGTGGACTGCTGTGCCAGTTCTGGTACAGCCATACGCCTCTTTCCCACCTCTGGGGGGCCGGTGAGATGGAGTGGACGGCACCCGGTAACCACCAACGGACTGTGGATGCTGGTGGTGATGCGGACCATGTGGTCCAACACCCCATTGTCCTGGGGATCCCTGGGAAAGCTGATGGTGAAGGTGGACTGCAGGCACTGGGCGAGCTGTTCCCCCTTCGTCTTGGCTGCTGTTGCCTTGGCTACCAGCTCATTCAGATCTGGCCACTCTGGGATGTACCTTTCACAGAACTGCTCCGCACAGGGCTGGGCCATCAGGCGCCGGAGTCTCTGGAATGTTTCAAAATGACCGGTCTTTAGCGCCCAGTCCTCAGCGATCCTTCCCTTTGCTGTGTCTACGGCATTCACATCGGCTCCTAGTCAAAGGGAAGGTGTTGAGAGATATGCAAAAAACATGCTCAGACAACTCACATTTTAATGCTAGGAAAAAGTAATTTTCTCCCCCAAGTATTCAAGGAAGGAAGAACTCTTAATTTTCATTCTACCCGCTTGAGACACTACAGTCTGGATGCTTTATCAGACTTTTCACTCAGATGCATTGCCAGTCAGTGATGTTTTTCTTTTAACACTTGACACATCATTGTGCTGGAGAGGTACCACCACCCAGAGATGCAGAGCACCTCTTCTTGTTGGATAGAGATTAAGAGCTTGCTTGCTTTTTGCAGCTGAGGAACCCTAGTTGCCTGTAACCCTCTGTTATGTGGCAGGATGATCCTGGTTATATTTGGCTGCTGCAGAACTCCTCCTTGTGGTTGCCAGATGGTAGTACCAGCTATAGGAGACCAGGAGACAAAACTGCCAGCCAATCTGGAGCCAGTAGTGCCACTATTTTTTAGAAGAAAGAACAAAATAATCGATAAACCTTGCTGGAAACAAACACCGCATTGTATTACTTTTTACATTTTTTAGGTTCTTTAAGACGGCATTGACAGATGACAGCATGTTATGCATGACAAGTCATTGTGTGTCTTTTAATGATCTTTTTCTGTAAAGCTAACACTATGACATTGTTATGTTGTTGTTTAGGCTGTGTCTGTATTGTAACTATTTTTAGTCTGTGTCTATATTTAAACTATTTTACCAGGGCAAGTTCTTTGATTATGGATGTAGGGTGACTCTCACTGGACTAATTCTTCTGATAGTAAAGTAAATGTACCAAGCCACCTTTTGAGGATCAAGTGAAATAATCTTATTATCTTAAGTAGATTTTAGTAAAAATATTGTGCTTTAATATAGGGTCTAGTTAACATCATCCGTGACTCTGTGTATAGGGTCTTTTGTATTTTACCTGAGTGGTCAGGGGACAGCTTACATAATCCCCTTCACACCTATGAAAGCACTTTGAGGTAAGTCCAGCTCAACATAGGCTAATTTTGTGTTAGTGACGTGCATTTAAATGTGCAGTTTTAAAAAGATCATGTTAAAGTAGAAATAAACGGTCCGACGTTTTTTGAATGATACTAGTCCGTGGGAATGTGGTAGCAAGACTGGAATGGTAGCATTCTTACGGTCTTTGCTGCCAAAACACTGCTTCTAAACTGGAAGATAACTACAAGTAATACAACATGTCATGTAACAAATGCTGAACTTAGTTGCTGCAGCAGCAGGCATGGTGAACCGACAAAGCAAGGACAAGAGATTGTTTTGATCGGGGTTCAGATAGTGTCAGGAACTCTGGTTGGCCAGAGACAGAGAGGAATGCAAGCTGTGTCGGGTCAAACTGGACGAGGTGAAATATTATGTTCCTGGCATTCCAGAATATCCTGTGCATGGAAGAGGAAAAGGAACTGACATTCTTTCCTACCTACTAGGTATTATTATTTTTCCCAGTATTATATACAGTATTACATTATTATTTGTCCCTTAAAGTCTTACTTTTTAAGTACAACGGATGAGAATATAGCTGAAATGCAGATCTTTTTAATCACATCAATTTCTGCACCTTTGCAAAACTGTGTTGTTAATTATGACACCTGCTTATGTTAACATTGCTGTGAGAAAAGACATGTGCAGAACAGAGAAACAGGAAGAAATATTAAGGATGAATTTGGTAACTATTATTAGGTTGTGATTGGGAATGCTCAAGTGAAATGAGCTGGTGATGGTTAAATTTGGAGATCACTTACAGTTCTTTTAATAGGTCAGCTAGAGCCACGGCAGGCTAATCCACACTCTTCTGAGAGACGTTAGAGATTAGTAAGGAGATCAGAAAACATGTCCTCAGATCTGCCTCTTAGTTTTCATGATTCTTGCATCGCTGTTTGTGGCTGGAGGGACCTACATTGCGTTGAGCTTGCAGAATGCTATGTGAACTACTGTCAATAGAAGCAGCAATGTTCTGGGTCAAAGTAACTCATAGAATTTGTAAGTGTATTCAGAAATGAAGGACCCTGTACACTTGACCATGGATATCCGACTGCAACAAAGGCACAGATAGACTCATGCAGAGTGTTCATGCAGAGTGTTTCATTGACATTATAACAGGGACACTCAAAATTTTACAGGTTTTGCTGGATATCTCTCCATGCACTTTCCTTAGTTCTGCAGGGAACACTTTGGAAGGGGATGCCAATCCATTGTAGGCTGCATACTCACAATCGGGTAGTAAGGACAATTCAGAGACACCAATACTAGAATAGAGAGACATAGACACATCACCTGAGCTTGCGGACCAACAATGCTAGCTGTTGAGTCACCTTGCCACCGCTATATTTGGATTTTACACTGTAACCTTTTCCTGATTTATCCCCCGTTTGCATCCGTGTGAACCCAGTAGAAAACCTTGAGCAGCTTTAGACACTGACTAACTTCATTGGGTGGCCTCCCAAGTACCAGCCAGGTGCTCACCGGCCATGACCAGCGCAGTCACGCAGTCATCACGGCCCTGCATGGCTGCCTTGATAAGTGCCGTGAAGCCCCGGGTATCCCTGACCTCCAAGTCCACGTCGGAGAAGTAGTTCAGGATGTGATTCACAATAGTGATGAAACCTGAAGAAACAGGACAAGAGGGCGTCACAAGAGGCCGACAGACGGATGGAGATATGGCTCCTTCATCCTCACTGCATTCTTCAGTCACGTTTTCATCAGTACATCTAACCTGGCCTACTGTTAAAACGTAATAATGCTTGTGCTTTTGCTGACTATGGTGCCTAAAGTGTTCTGCCTTTATTATCGAAACAAGTTCTTTGGTGCTACATTGAGTATAGATTGATTATACTTCCTATACAGAATGCTCCAAAACCCCAGAGACACTATCTTGAGATTCCTCCAAATTTGAACTTCAAAAAAGTGTCCCCATGTGCTCCTTGGCCCTGTTCCTAGCCCCCGTGGCCTTGTGTTTGATGATAGTGATGTCATGTTGTTTCTGCTATTGTTCTTTTGGGACTGTGTGCCCTTGCAAAACAATGGTCGTCACAGAACAAGGCTGATCAGCTTTGATCACCAGAAACACAAGAATGACTAGAAAGCAGCGACGTGCTTCCTGCGCAGACCTGCTTGCGATGCCATCATGAGTGCTGTGTTGCCGTCATTGTCCCGATGGTTCACATCCAGGAAGGGACAGTGGTACAACTCTAACACAACGTCCACGAAGCCCTTGCAAGCCGCCAACATCAGGCCATTCTGTCATTGAACACCGCAGAAATACAACAGCACAGCAATCAGCGGTTTGGCATTAACTAGCGTGAGTCCCAGCACTGTGGATGGACGTGTTCTCCTACCCTGCCATTGATGTCAAGCTCCATGACCTCCTCCTGGGTGACACCCCTCTCCAGGACTCTGCGTACCGTCAGGGCCTCATTCCTGGCACAGGCCTCATAGAGTGTAGTCCCGGAGCAGGACCAGTGCTTTACTCGCTCGTAATCGGGGAAGATCGAATCATCAGAGAGCAGGCTCCCTGAGTCCCATTCATCCTGGGAGATGGACACTTCTGAGGGGTCATCGAGCAGACCCAAGCCCAGGTGGGGGTCCTCCGTAGCCGGGCTGTGGATATGTGTCATCTGGCTCCTGTGGTCATGCACAGTCTGGGGACCCTGGCACAGTCTGCATCCTAAACAGTTCCTGACCATGTAGGTGGAAACAAAGCTTAGAACGTGGACGTGTCCCAGCGTCACGATGAAAAAGATTTGAAGACCATTTGAAATATGATTATATGCCGATTTAACACTAAAACAGATCATTTAGCTTAGATTATAATCACCCTGATTTTTTTATTATGATGATGACATTACAATAAAATACGGCACGAGGCACATTATAGTAACATATTGCTTCCTAGTAATACTCAAGTATCACCATCACCTATCACCTTGGCAGGGTGTGCAGCCCCCCCACAAGGCATTTTTAATGAGGGAGCGAGGCTGGGGTAACCGTGGATGGGTACCAGACCATTGCAGTTAGGGTTGCAAAGGGGCGTAAAATTTCTGGTAACTTTCCAAAGATTTTCCATGGGAAGTTAAGCTTGGAATTTTAGGAATATTTAACTCTTTGGAACTCCACACAAGCTGTCAGATACAGCAAAGAAAGCAAACTGTATGAATAATACAACATAGAATATGGCTTATAAGCAGTGTTTTGATGTAGAACCTTATTTTGGCACACATAATTTACTCACAAGCACTTGGTTACACAATGATATCACTATTAGTGCCATCAAGATTTTTTTTGAACTACAGTTAAGTTCCCTGTTATAGGCTAACCTGCAATTTCCAGATTATTCCCATTAATTCCCATATATATTAATTCCCATGGAAAGTTTCCCTGAATTTTCAAACCCTAATTGCAGTGCACATACACATTGTCGTGACCGGTGTCAGGAGAACAAGCAGGAAGCGGGGAAAGACGAGGCAGGCAGGGCAGGATCCAGGACACAAGGGTCTATTATGGGGAAACGAGGAAGCACAGGGCAGACAGCAACAAACATCAATGACGGATCTGGGGATACAGACTCAGACGCGGACTTAAATACACAGGATATATCAAACTGATGGAAAACAGCTGGTCACAATCGGGGTAGCACAACAGTGGTTAATCAGGGGATGTGGCACACACGAGGATCGTACGCGCAGGTCATGACACACATGCACACACACACTCATCCGTAATGGGCAATTTAGTGAGTGCATGTCATAGGACTGTGGGAGGAATCCCACATGACTATAAAATATATAGAAGCATCACATGCTTTGAGAAGGTATGAGACAGAAAAGGATTCATGCTCAACAAAAATCTCTGACTGTCGCCCCAAGGCAAGTCAACATAGTACCAGACCTTACACGAACGATTCAGAAAGATTGTTTAAAAAGAGGGACGCTACAAGGAAAAATTATCACTCAGTGCTGTCTTTTACTTCTTAAGAGAAGTGCTGTATAGTCTTATTTTTAAGTCCATGAAGTATCTTTATTTACAGAAATATTTCAGCAAAAATTATATTAGAGTAATAAACAGTGAAAAGTGAAACATTAAAATGAAACATGAGTAACTAAGATAAATTATCAAGGGCATCAGGAAGAAAGATCTTTGAGCACCTTCATTTGTAAAATGCTCTTAGTAGAGGTATATATAACTCCATATGGCATGTCTTCAGACTAGGTGCAAACCAGAAAATCCAAATAAAATCTGCACAGCACAGGGAAAATGTGCACACACATGGACATTGGCTTTTTATTGCCAACTGCGTAGGTGTCAAGCTATAGTGCTCTACCCACAGTTGCCACCCGGGTGGAATATTAGACCCTCATAACTCATTTTGGTTATAGTGACACCATGTGGCATAAATTAACTCGTGAAACAATGTCTACAAGCCTCTCATTGTGTTCCAAATGGAACAATATGTTCTATCTGGAAAATCAGTCTAAAATAGACAACCTAGTCAATGGTAAGTGGACATAAATCCATCTCTAAAGCTGAAACCCTCAGAGACATAAACCCTAATGTTTCATTTTAAAGTTCATGGCAACATGGCGAGTAACACCATACAGTTATTTATTTGTCCTTTGAGGTAGAAGCAAAAGCTTTGTTCAAGCATTTTAAATCAATAAGTAAACACATATGACAAAGTTTCTCTTTTAAAGAATACAGTGAATTAATAAAGGAATGGCCTTGGTTGTTCTTTGTGCCTAGTCCAGTTTATTTGTGGCTGCAGCTTTTCACAATATTTATTTTTCACTGAAGTTCTCCTCCGTAATACACTGTGGAAAAACTCCTTCTTTAGCAAAACCCCAAACCTGGCGTTGCTTAGCGTGCATTTGCTGTTGCCCAAGAAAAGGGTGTTTTCCATTTAGTAGGTGTGCTCTTCCAATTCACATTACTGTAGCCAAGTGCGGTTACTGTTGCCAGTAATGTCAACAATCAGGCAGAGAGTTTTGTTCAAGCGAAATTTGTGAATTCCTAATTTTTACCTTTAATCTAAATGGCCGAGATAGCACTGGAATCCATATTATGATTTAAATGCAGGACTCTGCCTTGGTCGTGTAACACGTGGTACACAGCTGCTACCTGAGCAGGAGGTTGGCTGCCTTTAATTGGCTCAGATGGAGCATATGGCCTGAACTCCACATGAAGCCATGGCCTACTGTTACATCTGTCACTGACAGTCCCTCACTCTATGTCCAAATCTTCATGGCACAATTTTTTTGCCTCTTCAGAATAAATATTAGTACTTGTAAGGATAAACTACTACTCTCAGAGGTAAATACAGTATATTGCTAGCAAAATAACTAACTTACGTAACGGAGATTTGGGAGGGACAGGATTCACAGACATGTCAGAAATAACAGTCAGGGCAGTGTTTTTACTAGGTGTTCCTATTTGTCATTACAGACTTCTAACAGTATAATACAGTTCTATGTTAGCAGACAGCTCTTAGTCATAAAACTCATTATTCTATCTATGCTCTAACTATTCTATCTATTCATGTCACTCAGTGCAAGAAGATGCTTGCAGTTTTCTAATTACTGATAATTACTCATACTGAGAAAGCATTGCTTATTAGTGATTCTCTGCTGCTTCCATCCAAAGTCAAAATGAGTTACAACCATGCCCATTTATACAATTGAATATTCTGCTATGCCTTACTGAAGATCAAATACTTTGTTTTGTTAAGTCCAGCAGCACCTTCTGGGAGTTGAGCGGTCTTTAGGCTATAAGTATGTCCTTAAGCATCATAATGACTGTCACCCCAAAGGCCATTTTAGTATAATGTTGTGTCCCATTTTATTAATTAAGTGTGGCTATATGAGATACTTTTACCCTGTTCCTTGGGCACAATTGATCATTGTATGAAATTGGTCATAATATTTCCTATGAAACATAATTTGACAAAAAAAAGCCATACTTGAATCCTTTCTTTCTCTACCCTTGGAAGGAATTACAGAGCTCCCCAAGTCATTGAAATACCATGGTGAAATCACAATAAGTTGTCCAATCACCATTAAATGAGAGCTGTCAAATGCACAATGGAGAGAAAAAAAATATGCCTGAGTTTTCCTAAGGGTCATGTGATTATATTTGGCAGCCTTTTCGAGTTAAACACACTGCTGGCTCTTTCTCTGTCACAGAGAGACAGAAAAGAAGATAAGGAGAGAAGATTAACACAGGGAGAAAGGCTCTCTCTCGCAGAATCACAATCGTTTCCACAGTTGAGATTTAAATGTGGTGGAGTCCGTTGAATGGGGCTATCATACGCCCAGGACCCATACAGGACACTTGGGCTGATATGGTTCACAGATGAACCCTTGCCATCCCATTCCAATAGGAAGCGGCGTCTGTCCCCCTCCCCACTGTGAGCCTGCCCCCCCATCTCAAGCTGAGATTTCCATCACTTTGGCTTCATAGCTTGACTGTATAGTGGTGGTTTCTGTATAAAATTTGGACATATTACTCATAAATACATCCCCAAAAATGACATTTAAAATAACAATACAAGTTTTCCCTGCAGCAAAGATGTAACAGTTAGTAGTAGCGGACGTTTCACTTACTGTTAAGAAAGCCGGCGTCTGGTGTACATGGTCCCGCATGACTGGAGAGGGGCACCTCTGCGGCGTCCTCTTCTGATGGGACCCTGCTGCTCTCCCAGGCCCTCAAAATTAATGTTCCAGCCTGCCTCTTACTCCTTTATTACTCCCAGCCTGCCTCTTACTCCTTTATTACTCCCAGCCTGCCTCTTACTCTTGTATTACTCCCAGCCTGCCTCTTACTCTTGTATTACTCCCAGCCTGCCTCTTACTCTTGTATTACTCCCAGCCTGACTCTTACTCTTGTATTTTTGCTGTTGGAAAGTAAGAAGATCCCCCTGAGTCTTCGTGCAGGTGCTCTGCTTAATTCTGGAAGTGTGCTGCTGCTCTTCTTCCTTAGAAGAGATTTTATTGGGGGATTAAGGGGGAGTAAGAGTAGTAAGCTTTACCTGCTAAAAGGCTGAATGTCCTGGGTCTCTCACTCACTCTCTCCTCCTCTTCCCCTCATCTCCCGTTTTGTCTCCTGTTTCTCCTGAACTCTGAATTAGACTTTCTCTGCTTCTGTGAAACAACTCTTAAATAACATAATGATTAAAGTAATGTAGTCAGTTTGCTGACTTCCGCATGATTAATGGAATATGATACAGAATGAATATGTAGTTTCCTTCTTTGAGAGATGCCCTTTAGGGTTACAGCAGAACTTCCTCCTTATGCTACCCAAGGCTTGAACAGTGATTGGTTAGTCACATGACCAGCTTTGACCTCACTGGTCCATGATGACTCTGGCAGTTTTCAACGCTAAAGATTGTCCATAGATCTTTTTTCGAAGGATCTATGTAATTGTGTATGTATATATATATATATATATATATATAATACATTATGTTAGTAGAATGATTAATTTATCCAATGTATTTTTGAAGTGGGTTTTGTCATAATTTATACATGAGCATTTGTTACAGCTGTCTTAATTGGTAACTGCATCACACCTGTGAGTCACTGTCGACTCACGTTTGTGAGCCAGATATGTAAGAGGAATATTTTTTCAGGCTGTTACACACATAAAGGTTTACTAATTCTTACAAGTTAGCTAATGTGCAAAGTACATGACTGTTTATGCTGCACATTTCTACTGTGTTAAAAATATGGATCATTTTGTTGATTTTCAGATTTAAAGGCCTTCTTTACTAAGTAAAGCCTCCTAATCAGCAGCATTGTCACATGGGCCTCTAAAGATTGCCACAGGCTTATGGGTTAGAGCACGGCAGGCTCACATACTCACACACGATGGCAACAGGGTCCTGGTGCTGTAAGCAGGCAGATTAGGGGTGAAGTAGCAGCACAGGCTGCTTCGTCTGTGGGATTTGATGCTAACCCAGGTCAGTGACCTCCAAGAACCCCTAAATACCATTAACCAGTGGTGGAGGAAGTACTGAAGCTTAGTATTTAAGTAAAAGTACTAATATCCTGCAAAATATGTACTCAAGTAAAAGTAGAAGTGCTTCATCAACAATCTTACTTAAGTGTGTGCCATTTTGTAAAAGAAAGGCAGATATGGTGACTTATGCCATTGCTTGTAATAATTATAAGCAACTATACAGTATATGTGTATTGGAAAGTATTGTGTGTGGGACTTGAACCCTGGTCCTTGGGCTCTGAGGCAGCAGGGCTAACCACTGTGCTATCTGACCACCCCCTCTTCCTGTCTCCTGTAGGTAACTGATGTAGTTGCTTTCTTTAGGCTCCAGCTCACATTCTCAGTGATCAGTGTTTTGAGCTGTCAGCAACCATGGTACCTGCAGTTTGGCCTGGGTAGTCTGTGTCAAGCTAAGCAGGATGTGATCTGGCCAGTGTTTGGATGGGAGCCTAGTTTGTTTGGTCTGTAAAGATCCTGGTTCTTTAGTGTAAGGCCTCATTAAGGGTTTTTTGGTATCTTTTGGCAAAAGTAGTGGTGATGTCCTGACTAAAATCTGGCCATCTTTTTTCTCAGGCTATGGGTGTCTGGGACTACCTGACTGTAAGTTCCATTTGCAGGGAGCTATGGGGGTGGGTGAGGCTTGAACCCTGGTCCTTGGGCTGTGAGGCAGTGGTGCTAACCACTGTGCTATCTGGCCACCCCCCTCCTACTGTCTCCTGTAGGTAACTGATGTAGTTGCTTTCTTTAGGCTCCAGCTCACATTCTCAGTGATCAGTGTTTTGAGCTGTCAGCAACCATGGTACCTGCAGTTTGGCCTGGGTAGTCTGTGTCAAGCTAAGCAGGATGTGATCTGGCCAGTGTTTGGAGGGGAGCCTAGTTTCTTTGGTCTGTAAAGATCCTGGTTCTTTATTGTAAGGGCTCATTAAGGGTTATTTTGGTTTCTTTTGGCAAAAGTAGGGGTGATGTCCTGACTAAAATCTGGCCATCTGTTTTTGCAGGCTATGGGTGTCTGGGACTACCTGACTGCAGGTTCCATTTGTGGGGAGCTATGGGGGTGGGTGTGGCTTGAACCCTGGTCCTTGGGCTCTGATGCAGCAGTGCTAACCACTGTGCTATCTGGCCACCCCCCTCCTACTGTCTCCTGTAGGTAACTGATGTAGTTGCTTTCTTTAGGCTCCAGCTCACATTGTCAGTGATCAGTGTTTTGAGCTGTCAGCAACCATGGTACCTGCAGTTTGGACTGGGTAGTCTGTGTGAAGCAAAGTTGGTTTTGGTCTGGCCAGTGTTTGGATGGGAGCCTAGTTGGTCT
>JAODLC010000113.1:8027374-8038905 GCA_026781145.1 Hippopotamyrus pictus
TCTTATGAGGAGAGGTTAGCTGAGCTGAATCTGTTTAGCCTTGAACAAAGGAGACTAAGGGGGGACATGATCCAAGTATATAAGATTCATACGGGTCTGGATGCTGTTCAGACAAATGGTTATTTCAATATTAGTCTAAATAATAGAACTTGTGGCCATAAGTGGAAATTAGCGGGAGAACATTTTAAAACAAATTTGAGGAAGCACTTCTTTACAGAGCGTGTAGTTAGAATATGGAATAGTCTTCCTGCTAGTGTAGCGGAAGCTAAAACCCTGGGTTACTTTACATCGGAGCTAGATAAGATTTTAACAACTCTGAGCTATTAGTTAAGTTCTCCCCAAACAAGCTTGATGGGCCGAATGACCTCCTCACTTTTGTAAATTTCTTATGTTCTTATGTATTCAGAAAGTGAAAAGACTTGTTTTCATCTTTTTCCAGTGATTTTGTATAAATTGACTTAAAATATAGTGACATTTTAAAACAGTTTTTTTAACTTCTCGAAAAAGTCAATATTTATATTAGTATATAATATAATGTTACTGCATCAAGGGTGGCACTTGCAAACTACTATATGAAGACTTTTTGGACTGTAAAAGCAAAAATAATCTCAGTAATATAAGTTTTTTTTAACTGATTGTTAGGTAGCAGAAACAGTTTACCTCTGTGGTTCTACCCCAGGATTCAGAGTCAAAATTAACTCTTTAGCACTTATTTAAAGATCAGGCTTCCCAGTCACAGAATAAATATGCATTCAGACTGGGCCCCTTGCGGAACATCTTGCAGTGAATCTTGGCTTCTGCAGAAATTGTGTGCCCATATGTGTTTGTGTGCTAGAGAAATATAACATTCATACCCCCAAGTACATGGTATGTGGAAGCATATACAATGAGGAATATAAATATTAGTCTTTCATTTTCATTCATTTCACTGTTGAAAATATATGCTTGGAATATAAACAAATGTATACACTGGGTAATTTATAGACTTCACAGGAAAGAAAAATTGTGGGCTGGGCTTGTGGCTGAGCTGTGACACATTTAGTGAAAGATTGCAGGAGAAAAATCTTTTAACATAAAATGCACTGTTTGGGGGGGGATTCAGCCTCAGGGAAGGTCTTTTGCAGACCAACGTGAAAGTGAGAGTGAACGGGACAGATGGCAAAAACGGGGTTACGGCCGGGAGTGAAGGGGCCGTTTAAGGGGAGAGTGTAACGTGGCAGGGGGGCAGCCAGGCAAAAAAAAGACACACATGGAAATGTTTCCGCAGAGTGCAGGGAGTAATCTCATAAAGGGGAAGGGTCAGAGACGGGGGTGCCAAGGATGGTGCTTGTGTTGAAATCGAATGATTAAACAGGCTTCTCATTACTCTCATGAACTTCATATAGCGTGATCAAGTGCTGCATGACATGCAAGTCTGTGTCACGTCTTCAGTGAGTCTCTGAGTCTCATACCCAAGTGTTTATGGTGACTGGACACAACGCTGGTCTCAGCGGAATTTGCTGATTACTGAAGAGAAGGAACCAGAGAGAGAGAGTGGCTTTTGAAGGCTTCTGATACTTTTGGGAAAAGCAACGATCGGCACAGTTAGGAGAGTCTTGCTCTATTCTTCCTCAAAAGCTAACCCATGAAGCAACAAATAGCTCCCTGTATGTCCAAAAGAGTGTCTAACCGTTTTTTTCATAGTCATGTAAGCATTTATTTTTGGGGGCAGTGGCAGAGATGCAGTACTCCTCTGTACAGCTTGAGGGCAGTGTAAACCACGAGCTTGCCGCAGCATGGCTGAGATCAGCTTCTTGCTGGCTCCCCGCTGACCCACGTAGGGAAACATCAATGAAGCCGCTGTAGGCTGTGAGCCAGCATCTCTCCTGGTGCTCCCAGTGCAGACTTACCTTAAATGGTGCACTGCTGTACTGAGAGAGTGAGTAATAGGGCAAGGAAAATTAAATTAAAGCACAATTTAGAGAACAGGTTTCTGAGAACACGAGGCAGTGTTGGGTAGGCAGACTGAAGGGAATCTAAAAAGAGTGCTTTTTCTGAATGGAAGGTCCCTCTGCCTGCCTGTCATCTGTCTGTCCCCATGTGACAGTAGGTATTTTTGTTAGTATTCATGCTTGTCTTGTATGGCTATAAGAAGGTTGAGTGTTGTCTGATATCTGCAGGGTTGGGATCTACTTCCCACACACACTCTGGATGTGTGGAGTTTTCATGTTCTTTTTGTGTTATGAGGATTTCCTCCTGCTCCTCCAGTTTGCTCCTGCAGTACAGATACATGCAGTCACATTTAAATTCTGTCTTATATATGATTGTGTATGTGGTCTGTGATGGACTGGCTTCCCATCCAAGTTCTTTTGCCCTATGCTGCCTGGGATAGGCTCCAGGCCCTCCAAGGCCCTGTCTTTGAGAAGCATTTGGAAGATACATGGGTGGATAGATACACAAAGGTGAGCAGTTCATAGGCTATAAGTTATAACTACACCAGAAGATGGACTGATAGATATCTACTCATGCAGTTATAGGGGTGCGATGGAATTGGGTGTTTTTGTGCATTTGTTTCCCAGAAGGAGACATTTGTATGCCCTATTGGGAGAGTGAGACAACATGCATTTTGTTTTGAGACTGTGAGTTAAGGAAACCCCCCCTTATCTCACAATGTCCTGGATTTTCCCAGCCCATGTTTAGGGTTATTGGACGTGCAGGAAATTTGGGTTCAAGCAGAGAGGGAACAATGTATGCAAACACTGCAAATGACAAATGGAGTGTGTTCTATTTTTGGTCATGAAGCCTTGGGAGCTTCTGTTTTCCATTTAGATGGTGTTTAGGTGTCGCCCTTCATGATCATCCAGTGACAGTGATATTAAAATCAGAACTATTCACGTGACAGAGTATATGAACTTACTAGGGAAAAAGGAAAGAAAGATCACAGTGGCTTAATAACAAATGTAATAAAATAAAGCCAAAATTTTAAACATAAATCATCAGCATAACAATCTGAAATGGAACCTCTCAGCCCATGTCAGCACAACCTAAGAAATATTAGTCCCTCTCGTTAAAACATATTTGGAAATGAATCTGGAAATGTCCCTCATGGAAACCAGATGGAAAAGTGTTTTCTTGCAGCCTGGGCACCAGTCCGTCAGGAAAGTCTAGTTCGGGCTCTAGACGGATTGGACGTGTGAGGCAAGACAGAGGAACATAAGTGAGAAGAGCGAAGGTCCTGGCTGTGCAGTAATTCAGGCGCATGCGTCCAGAGGCATTCATGAGCATCCTTTAAATTACACTCCATGTGCACATTCTGAGTCCCCTTTCTGAGATTATAATTCATTCCCCTGTCTTTAATTATTCATGTAAGATATTAGACAAATATCATGTCTGTCTCGTGTATACTTTGTCCTGGAAGAGGAAGGCACTGTGTCAGTGATGCAGTTTATTTGTCAGTGATGCAGTTTATTTGTCAGTGATGCAGTTTTCTGATGATGGGCGGACGTGCTCATCACCTTGGGATGTCTGACCTATGTTCAGGTTAGCTTGTCATATATTATGCCAATATTTATGCGTCCAGCCCATAGCTGGCTGGCGTCCAGCAAACCTACTGACCGGGGAGGAGTCCCCTGGGTGATTTTTATGGGCAGGGGGTATTCTGAGGGGCGGGGTTTCATACCCCTAATTACGTTACTATGTCTCTGATTTTTGTTTATTGGAATTCCATGAATCAGGACTTGCAGTGATCTATATTGGTTCATGCATTTGTGTCCATAGTGGGTCCAAAATTATAGAGCTGTGAAACTTACAGCTGAACGAATGCTATGCGTTGAAAGTTCCAGTTGATGTATGGTACAGACAGGACATGCAGTGCCCCCCTGTACATTTAAACTAATATATTAAATAATAAATGCCTACTTCCTATATTGAATGTCATGAGTCAGTACATATCTGTGTGTTTGTTTGTACATCTTGTGACTCAGCCAGCTGTCTGTGGACCCCTCCCCAAAACAACCTGTAGCTGTATGTTTTGCTCATTTGTATATTTTTTCCTTCTCAAGGATAATTAGCTGTTTTACAAAATGGCTGTTAGAACAGTTGGGGGTTAAGGATCCGAAGGCTGACTTACCTCATTTCCTGATTCTGCTCTGTCACATCCAAACCAGAGACACCCAGGCTGTCCGTCGGCGTCATGGCCGATGGCTCAGACCCATTCATAATGGCAGCCTTCATCACTCCCACGCACAGCCAGGCTGATGTGTGTAGGGGACGCTGTGCTCCGTGCTCCACACCTGTCCCACCGCAGGACCCCCGGCAGCTCATGGAAACAGATTTCCATGTTCCCCACCTTAGCTGTCGTTCTGTGCCTATAGTCTCTGCTGTGAAAAACATACCCAGGCAAAATGTGTTCTATCTGGGATGAAAATATGGAAAATATGACTGAAAGGTTAACCAAGGAATTTTAGCAAGATGCGGCATTTTTATGGTCTTTGGTGTAGCTATTGCTCCACACATACTACTGTGGGGGAGTAGGGTTAGTTATCAACTGCCTGCTTTTTAGCTCGATCCTCCTATCACATGCATGATGATATGGCTATCAATACTTACTTCTCTGTGTTGTGACTCCTGTGGACCAAGGAAATAAATTTCAAGGGGTGTTCAGTAGGGTGGGGTTCGAACACATTTCGGACGGGATCCAATCCTGTAATTTTACTACCTGGATGCATGTCTGCTGTGGTCGGAGGGCTTCTTTCACTTAGCAGGGAGTCAGTCTGGGGAAGAGACAGCTATAGATCTTGTCACGAAACAACAACGGCTAAAGGCATTGCAGGGGCACCAGTTTCACATCACTGCGACGTTTGCATCACGAAGCCCTTCCGCATTAACCACAGTGTTCCCAGGAAGTTCACGGGACAGGCCTTGCATGGACGTACTCTCACCCTGCCGGGGACACACACTCGCTCATTTTACCCATCAGATACGGTCTCTCTCACTGATGCGCATTTCCACGCCCTCCAGTTACGCTCTCCGTCTGCCACTGAATCACCGATCACATGATTAATGTCACGCATGAACTGACTGCGGGGAGATTTCATGTCAGATTTCTTCTGCCTGTGCTATTTCAGGCACGCTGATATGCACACGCATAGGAGATCAGACCCACATGATACTTCCCACAGGACGAAATGCTTAAGCAAGTTTTAATTTATGTTTAATTTAATTTATCCTCATTAATATTTCAATGTTTTTTTTTAATCACAGTAGCTCACAAATTCAGAAGACAGATCCTGGCACTTTTCTGGCAGCGATATTAACACTAAATAGGAAACTTTGATACGCATCTGACAGCATAAATACATGATCCTAGCACTCATTTCCTTTTTTTGTCTTGTGGCAATTAAAATTTCTAAGGAAACTCCTTCTGGTGGCAGACAGTAAATGCTTACTGTGCATCTGGCTCTGCAGTAACAGGTAGTGCTGCAGAGAGCCAATGGCTGTGGGAGAGCACTGGGATGCAGTGAGCGGGATTTCAGATTTTCAAGGGGAAAATCCATGATACAGAGATTGGGGGGGCGGGGGTCTTATCCTGGAATAGCCAGCAACCAGAGCTCCTGACTCCACCTCCTCCAGCCCCTCCCCCCTTGCCTTCTCTCTCTCTCTGTTGCTCTCTCTCTCTCTCTCTCTCTCTCTCACACACACACTCTCTTTCTCTGCTGGTTTCTCAAACAAACTCGTAGCCCGTTATTCAACCAAACACTGAACAGAGGAGAGCAGACTCTGAGGAAGGTGAGGAATACTCGTTGCCTCCCACTTTTCCCCAGTTCCCAGACTGAGAAACCACTGGATTTTTTTTGGTAATTTCTTACCCTTCTCATGTGCTGACTTCTTGGACCTCTCAGCAGGATTTTCCCCTGTCGTTATGGTTTGAGGTTTTCTTTCCTCCTGCCGCCTTTTTGGGATACACTGCAGGGATATCTCTACTGCGCGTGCACTGTGCCATGCCCGCAGCTGGTGGTTCTCAGACGAGCTCCCGAGGTTCACCATGAAAGGCAGCCACCATCACCAGGGCTGTGCCTGCCAGCACTTATTCCGAAAAGTGCTGGCAAAGTGTGGCTGCTGCTATGCCAGGGTCAGAGGTCAGTGACTCACTTTTTAATTGCTTGTCTTTTTTCTTGTCTCGTTTTTAGGGACCTTGATCTCTCTCCTCTCAGTTACCATTTGCTTCCCAATCCATCCGCATCTCTTCCGTTACTTCTTTGACACAGTGGGTCTCTGTGTTTTTGCACTTTTCTCTCCTCCTTGGCTTCCTCCCATCTTTCCACGTCTTTGCTCTCTCCATCCTTGTAGCTGGTTGAACCTCTTTCTTAAGTTACCTCAGTGCCTATTCTGGCTGTAGAAAATCTCCTCAGATGCTCCTTTTTTGAGTATAACAAGGTCTTGGGGTGCTTGACAGATAGATTCAATGGAAGACAATCACTGGATAAGGTGTTGACCATTCTGAGAGGTATTTTGGGCGGGTTTTTTTGGCAGAGAGGACTGTGGGCTCTTAGACAGATAGGCAGTCATCTGTGAACATCCTTTGGCCAAGTCTGGACAACACGTGGAATTTCTGGACCATAAAAAAAGCTCCTTTTCATGCTTTTGATGGTTGGGATAAATTAAGTGATGCATAACAACAAAAAAGAGATAATGCTGGTATTGATGGAGGGTAATTATTGCTGCTGGCAGTGTTGCAACTGATAACAGTATAGTGTGAATTGTATTATCTGCTGTCTGGTTATTCTCATAATACTGCATTGAAATTGAACATATGGTGCATTTTACTTCATAAGAAAAATCATTCATACACGTAGAAGCGCAAATGCTAGACTAAGTTCTTCAAAGTTCCTTTCCACTGTGATGGTCTTTACTGGTATTGTTTTCTCATGTGCTTTAGCTGTACACAAGGGGCATGAAGAGTGTATGTGGCCATCTGAGGATTTAAGTCATTTATCAATTGTGTTTGTAAATCATCCTGGTAAATTACTTAGGCAGCTGTCAATACTTTACAATAAAACGTATGCATTAGTCAGCATAAATAGGCAAATTCCACTCAAAATCTAACAGCATGTTTTTTTCCTTCAAGAGGATTTCCAAAGGAAATTGTTGGAGGAACACCGTAAACAGAAAACCATCCATTGGGCTTCTAAAAATTAACACTTTTTTCAACAAGTAGCTTATTTCTGATTTGTGAATTTATGATTTATACATACAGTGAAATTTCTGTGCTCTGAAAACTTTTTTTTTTCTAACCTTATTCTGCTGGTTACTCGTCGTCTTCTGCCGGTTTGTTACTGGTTGTCTTCTGCCGGTTTGTTACTCGTCGTCTTCTGCCGGTTTGTTACTCGTCGTCTTCTGCCGGTTTGTTACTCGTCGTCTTCTGCCGGTTTGTTACTGGTTGTCAGCTGCCATATGAGGTTCTCAGCTTATTTTATATGGCTATAAAAATGGAGGTTCCACCACTCCGTCTCAGTCTTGGTGTCCTACACTTCTGGGGCGATGTCTGGCTCTGTGGGTTAGAACTCTATCCTTGTGAATGGAAGACTAGTGGTTCAAATCTGTTAGTCCCTTGAGCGAGGCCCTTAACCCCAATTACTCCAGGGGGTGGCTGACCCTGCCTTCTCAATTCTGCCTCTCTTTGAACAAAAGCATCTGATAAAATGTAAAGAAAGAGTTATCTGACCAACGTCAAAATGGTCTCTTGGAATTGGACTCTGATCCGCAGCCAGGAGAACGCTTGCCAGAAGGACCATTTTATTATTGACAGAACAAAATGATATGTGGTGTAGCTTCTTACTGCAGTAAGAGTAATGAATGACTGACCTGCATACTGACTGAACGAATGATTGGATATCTGTAGAGTTTTTTAATTTTAAGACAAAAAACATGCAAGCTGTAATTTTAAAAACCCAAAAGAAGAAGATGCTCTGTCTCAAAATATCATATAATTCAAAATACATTATTGAATACATTATTTCTTTTCGTTTTTGAAAATGTTTTCAGTCACCCAAAATTCAATTGTATCAAATGGCTGCCGTAGACGCTGTGGGAAGATGTGAAGCTGGCTGTATACTTAAGACGAAACTGACAGAATCGACATTGCTTTGGCAATGCGATGTCCTATGATGCTTCATTACCATGATGTTCATGTTTCAACTCACTGCCTGTGCAGGGCCCCCGAGGTGAACCTTTCATTTTGTTCTGATCCCACCCAATGTTCATGATTGGTTGACATATGTGGGTTGGTCAGCAGGATTAATTATGTACTTAGTGGCATGCTTTGCACTGCACCACACTCTAATTACCGTAGATTAATATGTGCATTCATGTACAATAGACATTTCTGTTGTAGCCGTGTAAATGTTTACCGTGGAATGAGCGTGTTTCGTTAGTGTGGAACCATGAGTGTCGTTCAAATTGTTGGCGTCCCTCTCTGTGCCGTTGCTAGTAACATACCAAGAGTAACTTCAATTTTAAAAGAGCTTTCATCTCCTTTATTAAAACGACTCGTACACTTGCCTCAATACGTTTATTTGCCCTCTGTATGTGGATCTGCTGCATCAACATGCGCCCTCTACGGTTGTGGTATAACGCAGAATGAACGAGGCAGTGACGTTAAATATGCGACAGATCGTTCTCGCCGACTTGTTCAGTTTCATTTCTTCCTGATGTCATTTAAAGTATACGGCCAGCTTTAAACCAAGCTACCTTCAATCCCCATAGTGTTATTATCAAACTGAATAATTGATTAAATTGAATGGTACCACAGTGGGACAGGGTTAGGGGCTGAAATCCCACCCTGTGGAATTTGTTGCTATGTTTTGTGGGTTTCCTGTAGGTATTTCCTGGTTTCCTCCTGCAGTTCGAAAACATGCACTTAGGTTAACTGACTTCTAAATTGCCCTTTGGGTGTGAGCACATCTGTGCCCCCTGCTGCCTTTGGTAGCCTCTGTAATGGGTAAGTGTTTCGAAGATGGATGTGCTTATTTAGCTGGACTCCTAGTAAATAGTATAGCAGGACCGCAGGCTAGGACTCAGTAGGTAACACAATGATTTCACAGGCCGTAAGGAGCAAATAAACAACTGTAGTGTGTTGAGATGACAGACAAATACATAATATATTCCATACTGTGGTCCAGGCAACATTCGGCCATTGAGCAGAGCATTCCCTGCTTTGCACCAGGTGTGTGTTGGCCAGGTCAGCTGACCTCTGTGTGACGAGTAATGTAAGCGTGTGAGAAATGTATGCGTGGATTTGATTGTATGCAATAACTTGGGCAGCTTTCTATGAAAACCATACCAAATGTATTGCCAGTATTTCATGCATCTTCTTGAAGTTATACCGCACAAGTGAGATCCCTCAGATAAATTTCAATCGCTCTTTCTGTTAATGCAGGCACTTTATAATGGAATTTTTGATATTACTGTGTAAGATGGATTATTACTGGGTCCAGCGTCTGTAGGTTCAGCTATTAAACTGGCGTGCTAGTTTTGGACCATTTCAGTATCTGCTTTAGTTTATCAGCATGTTTATGCACTCAAGATTACACGTCCCTCTTTTTGGGGGGAGAAGAGAAGAGCAGATGTCTGGAAGCCCTTGAGTGGGTGAGGTGACAGGGTTCCTCGCTGGGATATCTCACCCGGGGTGGGGCGGGGGCGCGGCTGGTTCGTGGTGTGGCTGCAGAGGGTGCGAGACAGTCACCCTCATGACAACACCTCTGAAACAAAGCAACCGACGGTGGCAGCCCGCTATATTCAGCTGAGGAGTCTGAGCAGAATGAAGCACAGAGGAGGAGAGTAAAAAGGGTAAAATAAGCAGAAACCCCAGCTCTGAGCTGAATTTAATTGGCTTTGCTTGGCTGTGTGAGGAGTATAAAGATGATGTTCTTATCGTGCGAGAAAAAGAGAGAGAGGAAGAGAGAGAGAAAGGTCAGTTGTGACACTCATGTTCTCACACACACACACACACACACACATATATATATATGGTGGTGCAGTGGTTAGCACTGTTGCTTCACACCTCTGGGACCCGGGTTCGAGTCTCCGCCTGGGTTACGTGTGTGGAGTTTGCATGTTCTTCCCGTGTCGTCGTGGGGTTTCCTCCGGGTACTCCGGTTTCCCCTCACAGTCCAAAGACATGCTGAGGCTGATTGGAGTTCCTAAATTGCCCTTTGGTGTGCGTGTGTGAGTGAGCCCTGTGATGGGCTGGCCCCCTGTCCAGGATTGTTCCCTGCTTCATGCCCATTGCTTCCGGGATAGGCTCCGGACCCCCAGCGACCCATTCGAATAAGCGGGTTGGACAACGGATGGATGGAGATATATATATATATATATATATATATATATATGGAGAGAGAGAGGGAGACAGACACACATACACTGCAGAAATTATTTTTCCACTATGCATCCATGGCGTAAAATCCAGCCTTGGGGATGATGGTGAAGAGTGACAAAGTAGTTATTATGAAGTAAGTGTGTTATATCATCTGCCATCTATTCAACTTCTGTACCACAGCTGTATATTCAATTTCTTTTTTCATTAATAAGCAAGGTGAATGGGGGATGTCTCAGTAACGTTTCTATTTTCCCATGTTTAGTTACCTGCTCAGGAACAAAATGATGTAGCCTATTGCAAATCAGTGACAAATGCTCATTATGTCTGGGTCTGTTGTTGGTCATGAATGAGGTCTGAATATCCCCGTTTTGAGATTCACTAAATGAGAGAGGACATGTTGATGCTAATCAGACCTCATTTTAATCTTGATTTTCACATCAAATGTTGGTTCACTGCACTAGGCTAAGTCATCAGTACCATAGCCAGTACCAGCTGCTTTTGAATAATGTGCGATATAGGAAACGAGAGACTGCCTAGGCATTTGGATGTTTTATGTGCATTAGTGCATCATTCAGTTTGACTGGCCATGCTATTGCAAACATGTGGGCAGGAAGGCTATCTACAAGTTATAAAGAGGTTACAGACCACTGACCAATCATTGCAGAGGAGAGCCATGCCTGATTGCTGGTGTTTCCATTTTATTGGTTTGTCTGCAGGAACAAACAACCTCTGGCCTTTTCAGAACACAGCACAGAGGCCAAGAGCTGTGAGCATTAATTGGTGATGTCAGTAGCTTCACCCAGGGCCAGTGTCGGCATGAGGTATGAGGTATGAGTCACAGCTCCACCGAGCAGATTACACCGAGAAGGCAACGTGGAATGATTTACACTATAAAGGGCACGGGTTTGTTGGACAGCAATAATTAGTGCTGACATTTCGATGTCTTGGTTGAGACCTCCTAATTGTCTGTTTGCTGGTGTATCAGCTGGGGTCAGACAGCTTGGAGGTCTGCTTCCGATGACAATGTAGTCTATGAAACACATAAAAGATTCTGCCTACTTACATGTTGATGTATGGATTTGTGTCTGTAGGTAGGTAGGTAGATAGATAGATAGATAGATAGATAGATAGATAGATAGATAGATAGACAGAGCTGTGGATTGAGCTTCCTCTAAAT
>JAODLC010000113.1:8043601-8059501 GCA_026781145.1 Hippopotamyrus pictus
CAGAGTAGAGAATTAATTGGTTGAAACAAAATCCTGGTTTGGATTTTTACTTTCTGGACCTGAAATGTCCACCTCTGGTAAGAGATCATCCAAAACATCATTTCACATAATATAACTTAATATAACAAACTAATAAAACACACTGACATAGGGATGTAGTCAGTTTGTTTAGATGCCATCTATCCATCCATTGTCCAACCCGCCTATCCGACTGGGTCGCGGGGGATCCGGAGCCTATCCTGGAAGCAATGGGCACAAGGCAGGGAACAACCCTGGACGGGGGGGCCATCTAGATACATATAACAGAAATGTACCAGGTTGCCAAATGGTTGGTAATTTGCTTATCTGTAACAACTTGGGATGTAATGATAAAGCTTATAATCATTACTAGCTGGCATCTTTGCTGCATACTGTAATGACAATTAAGCATGTTGATATTTGGTTAGCTCTGCTAGTTAAGTAAGAAACAAATAGCTTGTTTGCTAAAAACCTATATTTTCTGTGTAAACATACCAGAATCAAACATGGTCTCATGTACTAAAAACCACAGCCATTAGCATATATAACAAGGATTATGTGTCTTATCCGGACACGGGTACGAAAAAAGTGAAGTAGGCTAGTCATTGACTCTAGACGGTGTCGTTAATAAGGATAAATGTAAGGCGAGTCTTGCCTGGGCTTCCAAGTGTACAGGCTACGTTTGTAATCTCTCATAATGCGATGTATTCTTTCAGGCAGATGGCTGTAGCAAATTATTCCTGAATAGTGAATTGCTAAGTGGTGAATAAGTATATTTATATGTGTGTTGTTTGAAATATTTTGCTCCATCGAAAATATATTTTAAATAAGATGCACAAAGATTTGAATCCAGATCAGCACTTCAAAGAAACATCGGTGGATGAACTGAGAGGCAGAATGAGAGAGGATGGCAGAGATATGGAAAGACCGGGCTTAGCTTGGTGATGTAAGATCTAATTAAAATGCCTGATGTTATTAATATATTAAAAATTGATAACTCCTGTAAAATGAACAATGGTGTGTCACTACTAGTGCAATGACTGTTTAGATATCAACAGCCAACGGCGCCCCTCGGTTCTCCTTCTTCCGTGGTTGCTATGGCAATTTGAGCAGGTAGAAAATGACTGAAAGCAGATGTAAGGAGGATCATAGCTCAAGGCCTCTGGGGGAGACAGGCAAAGTCTAATTACCATAATGTGGGTGTGCATGTAGGTTTTTGTGTAACTGTAGATGTGTGCACATTTATATTGTTGTGCTAAGTTTACCTTCAGTCACAGTTAAGAGTTCATCTGAGTCAGAGAAGGTAGTGAATCTCGGCCAAGTGCACTTCAAGTACCTAATAAGGAATCAGATGTAATAATTGAAAATCAGAAACTCTAATGGCTTTCCTGTGCTGAATCCAGGAAGAAAGAGCAGCTTTATGGGAAGCGGAGCTTGAGCTGCAACTTCTTCAGGAGCTTGAGTTAGGTTACAGAGATGTCCAAGTGTTTGACTGTTCTTATCCTAGCCCTGACAGTGCAGGAACTGGATGGTGAGCAGACATTGTGCTGTGAATGAAGCATGCTGGATCCTTCCCACTATTACTAAACCCTGAGTCATCCTCTAGGGTGCTTAAATCTTGTTTCACGCTGTTCTTCCAATAATAATATTTAGTGGGTCATGGGTTACTGGCATGTTGCATTCCAGCCCTGAATATTGTGTTGGTTAAGGCAAACACTGATATGAAAGTTTGACTGAGGATTTGATTTGTCTTTGTTCTTTTAAGAAAACCTTGGAATCAGAAACCTCTGGAATGTGGTCAGACGTCTATGAGGAGGTAAATGTTCTATCAAGCTAAGGAGCTAAGGAATATCATATCTGAATATCTTTGCATAGCTGAGATCTTTCAGACCCACTATGACCCCTAACAGAAGCTAAGGGTTTGTAAGCTGATTTTTCCAGTATATTCATTCCAAGGGAGGGATTGTTGGCCAATTGATTGTTGGCATATGTGGTCCCCCAAACAATGGTGAAGTCTTCTGACCCTTTCTTTCCCGACCCCCTGATTAGATTGATGCCGTATTTCATGTTTACTGAACGAGGTCCGGGGGGCTGAGGGGGCTGGGGGGGAGTAGGTCAATCATCTCATGACCCACAGTTTGAGTGCCACTACGGCCATTGTCAGTTGCCTCTCTGTTCTTGGACATGCGGCATCTTCCACAGATACAAAGAATGTTTCCGATTCAGTGTAATTAATGCTAGTGTATGACGAGATATTTTTAATTCTCGATCCTTGTAGAGTGGTGCAGTGAACTACTCTCCGCTGGATAATACATTGAAATAGATTTTGATTGAAAGTGGTGCATGTCTATGTGGGGGAACAAAAATGCAGCATCTGAGATCAGAGGGAACGCTGCAGATGACAAGCCGTCAGAAAGATTTACGCTACAACATACACTGTAACTGATTTCTTTCTCAGCTGGGAATGCCTCGGAGATCCCTGCTTTTCCTTGGTGCAGGTGTGGCTGTGTTGTTCATGGGCCTCATGGTCAGGCCTGCTGCAGAGCCGTCCCTGTGCGCCTGCGCATGCCACCCCCATGCAGCTGCGGCAGCTCTGCCCTCCACCAAACGTGCAGCTGCACAGAGTCTCTGTACAAGATAGCAGGCATCCAATGGGAAGGATTCCCTCTGGATCTTGATTATGTCTTTTAACACGGCACTGGAAAATCAGCTTGGGCTGTCATAAGATTATACTGGTGAAACCAGCTGTGATTAGAGTTTCAGCCACATTGGGCCATGACATCCTGTGGTCTAGATAATAAAGACAGAAAAGCCAAGCGACAGACATAGAAGCTAATAAATTGAGGCGATCCACAGCGTGCTGCACTGAACACAGCAACAAAGGATTGAATTTAGCAACGTAACACTTATGCAAGCACCAGGATATCATGTGCTGTTGTCCTTCCTTTTGTGATTTACACAGTTTCGGTTGTGTCTGTGCAAAGATTTAGGCATAACATTTTTCAGGCTTCATGCCCTCAGTCATCGTTCCAGTTTTGCATGCACTGGATCCTTGCAATTGAAAACGACGCTACGTTTGGGAGAAAATGTGCAGCATTCTGTCATCGTGCATAACTTTGTGTCATTTCTTAAATAAAACAGATTAAATGTGGTGTCGCTGATATGCAGATTAACCGGTAGGATAGCATGACCAGGACATGCCTTCATGGCCCGTGAAGTCACTGTGACCCTTGATGTTCTGGGTAGGCGATGGTGGACAGCTACTCCAGATGTGACCACTGTAAAACCCCAGGCCAACAATTTCTCATGCACCGCCTTGGTCCCTCCTCCTCTGTTTCCCTCCCCCACTACACAACTGCTCCAAGTGCCCTTTGGCTTTCCTCCCTCGTGTTTCCTCTTCCCACCCTTCGGGCCATGCTGGCTGAATGGGAGTACTCCACTCATCACTTAATCCTCCATGATCAAACCCAAATAAACTGAAGTAAATGAATGAAACCCAGCTGAGTTGGGGAGGCCCTCGGGAGCAGGTCTGCCAAGAGTAATGGACGTCCCAGCAGATGATGGATGAGGTGGCTCCACGTGGTTCCAAGTGCTCATCATAGCATGTTTTCTGCTTGGCACCGGGTAGATGTTGCCCGTGTAGCCTTGCTGTGCACCAGAGCTGTGCCCCCTGTCAACCTGCGACTGGTGATAATGGTGATGATATACTGTACCTCAGGTTAGTGGTGAGTGCAGAGGTAATACGAGGAGGCAGCTCAGAAGGGGGTAACAGCCAATACTGACTATGCTAAGACAAACACAAGCTATAAGAATGCTGCAGACAGGATCAGTAAATGGCAGCACTCAGACTGTTATGCATGAGCTTATCTACAGAATGCCAGGCAACATCCTGATGCAGACGACCATGTGAGGTGTCAGTGGAAAAGGACGTCATTGTTATGTGAGGGAATCTCTGGAAGCAGTTTCTCATTTGGATACACGGTGTGCGGTTAAGTGGGCTAAGCGTCTGTATCTGCGATCGAAAGGTTGGCGGTTCGAGCTTGGCTTTGGCCGAACAGTCACATGTCCATGAGCCTGTGAGCAAGACCCTTACCCCCCAGCTCCATGGGGGGGGGCTGTCTTTCACTGTCAAGCTTCCTCTTTCCTACGTGTGTGTCATGGAGAGCAAGATGGGAGTAGACTAAGGCCTTGTCCACATGTACATGGGTATTTTTACAAACATAGGTTTTTTCTATGCGTTTTGGCCTTTAATCCACATGCAAACAGTGTTTTACATCACTGAAAATGGAACTTTTGTAAAACCAGGGTGAAGATTTTCAGAAAACTTTTGTCTTGTTTGACATCAGATTGTACGCCGTTGTTGACTCTTTGATGTCAAAACGTTTCACCGTTGCTGTTTACCTGAGCTGTTTTTAGCCTAGCAGAACTGGTAATAAGGCTTCTGATTGGCCAGCATGGTTTCACGGTTAGAGTTATATTGCTCTTAACAGTGCTTTTTAACGTTTTCATTTAGACAGGGATTTAATTTTAACAACGGAGGAGGAAAAACCCTGTCTTAAAAAATACCTGTGTACGTGTGGACAAGGCCTAAAATGGAACTTCCCCACAAGGATCAATAAAAGTGTCATTATTATTACACCATATATGTCATGGTCATTTGATTCAAGGGGGTACCTCTTTGTATCTAATCTCGGCCCCTTCAGCCGACACAATCTGAAACTTTTCACACCGGATTCCTGATTACGGCCGAGACTGTGTTATGTATTGAGTCCTTTTGCATCGGATGGATTTTTGTATTGAGGCTGAGCTCAGCTATGGCACAGTATTGTCTCATGGTTTTCTCATGTCAGGTCTTCAAGGCAGGAGATAAGGAGGGATTATCACTCGCGTCTGTTTGTCATCATGTTATGGTCACTGCTCTCCCTGGTTATAAATACCTTCCTTCCGCATGCTGTTTGATAAAAGTTTGCATTCCTAGGAGCAGTATAAGAGTCATACATTTTAAAAAAAGCAATAATGACATGAGAAATGGAAATGTTCTGTAATTTTCTTTTGTAAGGCTTTGCATCCTCTTTAAACATATTATTTTTAAAAATGTTAAATTGCTCTACACCACACAGGTTTGTAATGCTGTTGTGTGCTAAATGTTACCTGGTTGACTGATAGAGGTGACCATCTTCTTTTCACTGGACTCAGGAAGGTCTGTAGCTTTAGTAACTCATGTGATATGTACACACACCCTGTGTTTGTGCCCAAATAAATAATCTTTAATTCAGTGATGCTGGGATGCAACCAGAAATGAGAAAAGAAATGCTGTTATTTTTTATTTTTTATTTCCGTCTTAGTTGTTCTTTCACACTAGCAGCAGATTGAGATGTAATCAAGAGCTCTGGTTTTTCCCACAAATTCCAGAGATGTCAGACTGTTCGACTTCAGGATGCGTGGTTCTCCCCAGCTGTGTAATGTAATCTTCTTCCTGTGCACTTTTTTCTCCTTCCTGGGCTCATGTAGTTCAAAGCCTGGCTTGCCAGTGAAGAACAATTGGATCACACAAACGAGTCTTCCGTGTGCACTTACAATGTCCAAAATGGCTCACCGTAAAATGTGCCCTGAGCCCATGACTGGGAAGATGAAGCAAATATGAATGACTTACTCTTTTCACTGCCAAGGGAAGAAGTTCTTTAAAATGCAGAATTTTGCAGATAGTTGTGATGTTGTGTTTCTAGTTTTCATTGGGCTGAGATGCACTCAAAAGTTCTTTGAGATAAATTTTTCGGAAGGACATTTTAAGTAAAATAGGGCTAGTTTTCTCTGCCTGACACCCACAGTGCATCTCCTACTGCAATGCATGATTAATTGACCCTGAGACAAGCAGCATAAATCCAGTGAAATAGCACAAAAGGGAGGAATTAACCAGGGGCTACAATACACATCCTGTTTGTTCATGGCACCCCATTAGTGGGAAGGCTTTGTAAATGTTCATAAAAAAAAAGGTGCCTGACGCTTTGCTTTCATGCAAAGAGAACGCTGTTTGGACACCTACCTCCTTCTGTGCAAACAAGTAGTACATTTAGAAATGTGGTGCATGCCATGTCAAAATACTGAATTTGGAAATGTGAAGTATTCTGGATTCAAATTATGCTGTGATTTTAGGGAGGGGGGCATACAGTATGTGGCCCATGTTTGTGAAAGCCCCTCTGAAACACTGAAGTTTCACCTTCAAGTAATTTCACAATTCAGCTAATGGCTTAATTAAAATGACACTATGAAAAGCTGGATAGGTCTTCCTTCCTTAATTACGTAGGACAATTAAGCCCCAAGGGGAAACCATAATCCAAATGAAGAACATTTTCCATTCATTTCCACATTTACATTACCGTTATATTTTCTCGGATGATACGCTAGACTAGCAGGAACCTGTGCCACGTGTAGGTATGGTCAGGTAAAAGGAACCTTCAGCTCGCTGTCTTCTCTGTGCAGTGCACATATCCATCCATTTTCCGTCACTGCTTACCTGAGGTTGGGTTAGGGTGAGCCTAGAGAAAAATCCAAGAAGTATAGAGCAGTAGGAGGCATATCTCCTGCAAAGGGCACCACACCAAAGACAGCAGGCGCACAGTCACAGACCGATCTGCAGACCCATCGGGGGATCTGGGAGGAAACAGGAGCGTCCTGAGGAGACCCATGCAAAGGCTGCACTAAACTCACTAACCTCGAGGTATATGGCCACAGTGCCACCCACTAACCATATTTTTGTATTATAGACCCTGGAAGTTAACTGCACCCCAGGTTAAGCACGAACTTTGCACTATTTCCCTTTTTGAATCCGCTCGTTTGACCAAAGCTAATGTTCCACCCAGCAGGACCTTATATAAACAGTAATGACGGAAAGCCTTTACCGTGTTGCTATGGTGTGACAACAGGCGACACGTCTTGTTTGTTGGAAAGCGCAGCACACATCAAGCGGTAAGATTAAATGAAAGCAGACCTTCAGAAATTTAGTCTGATTACGGTGTTCCATATACATATGCATGCATTTCTGCTATTCTGATTAATCTGACTTAAGTTATGCATATGCTAAAATACAAAAAAGAAAACTGTGGATGATGAGGATCTGTTCTCATTCTTCTATGGTTCATCATGCAGGGACTGCAAATAGAATATCTGGTAGCTGTCTCTGTCACTTGGAGTGCAAAGTTCTTCGTGTACCACCTACGGTGCTTCCCTGGGATTTTCATGCTCGGCAAAGGCATCAGTCATGAGGTCTGGAATGTGTGAATCCAGAGCAGTTTCAGACATAGGGCCCTGCATTCCTAAACACATCAGCTTTACAATACGCAGTTATAGATTATATTACTTAACCTGCATAACAGCCCTGGACTAGATTCTAGTCCATTGCTATGCAGACACTCGCAGTGATGGGAATTTTAGAGACACCTAAAATGTTTTTGCACTATAACCAGTGCAAACACAGAAAGAAAAGTCAGAGAACCATGAACGGGAATGCAAGCCCCAGCCCTTGAATAATATCCATCGGGCCACTTCACGACTTTTAAACCTCTTGCTGTTGATATAAAATGTGTGTCTCATCTATGCTGAGAAATTCTCATTGACCTCCCTTCATATTGATATTTGTTGCTCATACACATGCCATACACACAATGGTGTAAGAGAGAGTTTGACACTGGGGTGGGGGGATTGGCACAACTTCGTAGTAATTTAAAATACAAAGGTCTATTTATTAATGAATAAATGACTGCAAATATAATTTTGGAGGGTACATGCCACTCCCCCCTGGTTCCAATGCTCCTGCATATCTACATACACACACACACACACACACCAACCAGTAAGCACCAAGCAAATCATATACATCGAGTAGCTGTGAGTATGATTCTGTTTGATCTGAAGCAAATCACTGCAATTTAGCCATGAAGTCATGAAGTCATGCTTAGTCTGCCTCACTGCTTCTATAACAAGAATGTCATTAGAAGACCCAGGATATGCACAGTTTAAGCTTAGTTCAATGACATTGAATTCACCTATCACAACAAATATCAACATTATTGCCACCCTTCATTGTGAACATAGGGAAACCCATGTGTCTTTGTCACCACTGGTCACATCGATTCATAAAGGACAGAAAAGGCCAGAAAAGGACTTGAGGATGACATACTAGATACTTTCCTAAATGCATGCCTGATCTGTTGATGTGGGAAGAGTGGAGGTGCAAGGCCTGAGCGTAATAAATGATCCTCCTCTAGCTCAGAATTAAAATAACCCCCCCTCCCAAACATTGTTCCCATGATCTCTGTAACGTTTCCCCGGAGACTCAGTGTGTGATTTGTGTCTGGACTATTCTTAGTAATCAAGGGTCACACAACAGCCAAGAACACTGACACAGACTTTCCTGTCTGTTTCACACAACGATGATAAAGCACCACGGACTAAGTAATGAAACTCTGTGCTGCATGCGGCTGTTAATAATCATTTAAATGACAGCTGCACCTATATTTTCCCCTGGCACAGGGTTTAAATCCTGCCAAAATGGACGTTTTATCCCTCGGGGCAGAATCGTTCCCAGGCTGGCTTGGTGTGGGCCATTATCCACTCCTGGCCTCTCACCGAGAGCCGGCGGCCCGCTCCGCTTGCTCTTCTGAGCTGCTGAAAGGCAGGACGGCGTTGTGGTACCCTTCTCTCCCCCACATTAACTTGTGTTGACCATTTATTGTATTACTTATTACATGCCAAATTTGGGATTTGACAGTTGAAAAGATTAAAAATGATTTTGAAATAAGCAAAAAGTGACAAGCTTGTTTTAAGCACAAATGCTAAACCGGATAAACAAACTTAGAAGTCCTTGAAAGTTTCCATTTTTTGCTTGCTGTACAGATTTTACTGACTTTTCCTTCACTTTCTCTGCCATTTTCTAAGGTGATACTAAAATAAAAAAAAATGTGACTGGTTTAAATTTATTCACCAATATAATATTGCTGCTGAACCATTTCTGTAAAAAACAATGTATTAGTTATTATACATTTTAGGCAGATTTTATTTTTTCAATATCAGAGCGTGTGGTTTTGTTGTTATAAGGTTTTCTTTCAGTTGTGGAGGTAAATTAACTGTCTTTTGAATATATATATATGTTATAGAACTTATATTTGTCCCAGATGCAAAAAGTTAGAAAACTAGGAATGATTTTAGCAGGTGTCGTCCTGGGTCCTCTTTTGTTTATCCTGCCATTAAGCCCCTCCCCCCATCCCTCCCGCCACTCACCTCCTGTTCCCATCACTCATGTCTCCCCCTTCACAGCAGAGTCATACTCTGTGGCTGGCAGCGAGGGCAGCATCTCCACCTCAGTGGCATCACTGCCCCCCCAGGCCTCTGGAGGTTCTGCCCCCGGCTCCCCCGCTTCCCGCCGCTCCATCAGCACCCTCAAGAAGTGGCTCACCAACCCAGTGCGCAAGCTGAGTGCCGGGCCCAGCAGCGGGGGCTGCAAGGGTGAGCGGACGCTGTGCCGAAGCGACGGTACCAAGCCCCCGCCTAGCCCGCAGACCCAGGACCTGGGCGCCATCCTTGGGCAGGAAGATGGAGTGACGGTGCTTCCAACTGTGGTGAGGAGCAACCTCCTTTCAATAGTGATAGCTAATCACTTTGATTCGGCTTCCTAGTTGAGATACTGCATAGCACCTACCCAGTAATAACTAATCCGCCATGAGGAAAATTGTGGGTGGAGCCACATGGTTAAGTAGGAAGCTCTTAAAGGGGCAGTTCACCCAAAACTGAAAAAAGTATGTTTTAGAGCTGGGGTGACCAATCTTATCCGCAAAGGGCTGGTGTGTATGTAGGTTTTCGCTGCAGCTCCCTAATTAGATTACTAATTAGAGGACTGACTGGCTGAAGAGTTCTCACACCTGGGTTTGAACAGCTGACCTACAGATTATCCCAAAAATCTGCATACACACCAGCCCTTTGCGGAGAAGATTGCCCACCCCTGTTTTAGAGGGGCTTTAGTGCTATCTATTCATCTAGGTTGTTCTGTTGGGACTTGTCTAGTTTTAGAGATATCAGCTGTAGAAATGTTGGTCTTCTCTCAAATACAGTGGTACCTCAGAACTCAAACTTAAACTGTTCAGGACTCGGGTTTGAATCCTAAAAAGTTCAAGTTCTGATCAAATTTTCCCCATAAGAAATAATGGAAAACCAATTAATTGGTTCCTGACCCCAAAAAAATTACACCTAAATATGTTTTTCTTTTTTAGCATTTTATCTTGTTCATTTACACAAAATGAACAGGATAAAACAAGATCATTTTTTTCTTAATGGCTTCCAAAACGATAAAGATCTTATCCCAACATTACCCCTGTCCTGCCCCGATCGTCCGCTCCTTCCGTGTGCCACGCCCCCTCGTTAACTCCGTGTGGAATCTCCTTGTGATCAGCTGTTTCTGGTTGTTGTCATTAATCCTCTGTATTTAGTCCGCGTTTCAGTTTGTTTCCCCAGTCCGGCCATTGTAATGTCCGTCTGCGTTTTGCCTGCCTTACCTGTAATTAAACCCGTATTCCCCAATACCCTGACGTCTGCGCCTTTGCTCAGCATGACAATATTATTATAATTAAATGTATTAATGGTTTATTATTAATGATATTAAAATAATTAAGAAATTTTTATTTTAAAATGGATTTTATTAGACAGTAACAATAATTATTATTGTATATCATTGTCTAAATGTATTTTTACTGTCTAAATGTCACGCCCGGGCTCCGTTCGATCCTCATGTGTGCCACGCCCCCTCATTACCTCGTGTCAATTCCTGATCGTGATCACCTGTGTCCTGTTTCATTTGACTAGTCTTGTGTATATCAGTCCGCTTCTCCCCCTGTTTCCCAGATCCTGCATTATATTGTCGCGTGGTGTTCTGTGTTCGGTCCTGTTCGCTGGGAATAAAACCCATTTACCTGCACTCCTGGCTGGATTCGCCTTCTTCCCTGCTCGCTCGCCCGCCAGTTGTGACACTAAATATATGTATTCAGCTACTGTATACATGCATGATGCTATCACAGCAAATGCGAGGCTGAGACTGAAGCATTACCCTTTGTTTCCGCTGAGAGACATGATGCGTGACTCATTTCCCTGCATGTACAAGTTATAGGTCGGCGTTCAAGGTTCGGTTCAGTTCGGTTATTTTTTCCGAACTGGTTGGTTCGACTTTCAAGAAATTAGAGTCCTAATGAGTTCGAGAACTGAGGTACCACTGTATAATGGGACTGAATGGCATTCTTTCTGTGGTGATTAGAGCGCCAAAAAATATATATTTGAAAAATCCAACAGCAATGTCTCTTACCAGAAATCCTGACCCAGTTATTGAAGATAATCTACAGACTTTGTAGTGAGCAGTTTAATTATTTTCCTCTGGACCCCACACACCAATCATATCACTGTGAAGAAGATATTGCCAGTGTTCATGCTTATATCTTTCATGTGGTGATATGATTTGTGTGTGAAGTTTCTACGGCCGATATCTCTGAAATTAGGCAACTCCTAGGCAACCTAGATGGATAGATAGCACTGAAACCCCTCTAAAACATACCTGTTTTTCTGTTTTGTGGTGAACTGCCCCTTTAAAGCATTGAGTTAGCTGCTGACATTCAGGGATGGCCTGACCTGAGCTTTTTGTGCATCTGCAGGAATGGAGAGATGGTCCCGGTCCTGCTCACCCTGAAGATGGGACCCCACCTGCCTCACCGTCTCACGGCCTGCTGTCTACACTGGCTGGCTGTGAGGTGAGTGCTACTGCACATACACACACACATGTGTTGTGTAATCATATCTTTTTGGGGACCGCTCATTCATTTCTATAGGAAATATGCTAATGCGAACTATGCTAATGCTAACAACCTTAACCCCTACCCAGCGCTAACCATAACCATAAGTAACCGAACAAAATACAAGATTTTTTGCATTTTTAGTTCGTCATGTTGTGGGGACATTTGGTCCCCACAAGGTAAGGTATACCTGGACCCCACACACACACACACACACACACACACACACACACACATACACACACACACACACACACACACAGAGCTATAATTAAGGGGTCCTCCTGCTGACTGCCTTTTTCTTACTTTAATCATTTTCATTAGATTAAAAAAAATTTGAAATATCTTGTATAAATCTTCTTAAAATGTTTGTTTTTTCTTGCGGGGGACATGATCTTTTGACTCCATAAGACAGTCATGTGTACACAGACAGATAAATACATAAATACATAATTTATAATGCATAGTGCATAAAAACATACATGCACATCATACACAGACACATAAACAAACTCACTGCTTTTTGTTCAAATGTTAATTTATGTTAAACAGAACCTGCATATGGAAAATGGTATCTGTGGTTCAGTGTGGCTCAGTGAAGCACAAAGGTGGACAATGGCCTTGTTTACAGAATTCCTTAATCCATGTGAATATACACAGTTACCCAGTCTGTCACTGGGCTCACGTCTCCAGTTATTAAACAGAGCCACTCAGTCTGCAGGCCCTGTGGGGACTTACTCAATGAAAAACAGTGGAGAAAGAACAAATGCTAGTAATCAGGCAGCCATTAGCATTTCTGTAGTCAGACACGCTATCAATGATTCCATTTTATTTGGTGAGATAATCGCAAATAAAAGAGATGTTTATACCAACTTTTATACCAATGCTGCAAAATAATTATTCCTTTGGAGTAAATGAGTGCATGTAGAAGAATAGGTATGACCTCAGACCTTAGCTTGCCAGCAATCCAAAATGGCAAGTAAAACCTCTAGGAGACACCATAAAATGCTATGATGAATTTTTAAACCTGCATGGTCCATCATGGCAGAAACCAATTTCAGGCAGATTGGTGCCTTCCATTGGCAAGTAAATAAGAATCAGACCCTGGGTGAGACAAAACGTACCAGGGCTCAGTCCACTCGAATCTAACACGGAAGTAGACAAAGGGAAGGATAAAAAAATCTTTCAATACATTATGCATTTGCACTAAAAATACTTTAGATGAATAATAGGTGTAAGTATGATCATGCTTTTTGCTGTTATTCTCTGGAGAAGAAGCTAAGGTCTGATCCTGGGGTGAATGAAACATACTGTCATGAGTTCCGAGGCACGGACCAGGGAAGCAGGTAAAGGAGATAAGGACTGGGGTAAAATAAAGGGATTTAATGGGCAAACGAAGGGGCATAAGGTACAAACAGCATAACAATACAATGACAGAACTAGGGAAACAAATTCTGACGCGGACTTAAATACACCGAACTAATAAGGACAACTTGAAACAGCTGGCGAACACTGGGAATCCACACGAGGTTAACGAGGGGGGCGTGGCACAGGAGGATCGGCACGATCAGGGTGTGACACATACCATTATAGTGATAGGTGAACCTTTGTTCATCCATCTTTGGTATTTTTGTTGTTTATTGGCTGAAGGAAAACTATGAGTATTAAATGATCCTTTCTGAGGAAAAACGTAATGGGTTACAGAAATTCTTCACATATATTAGAGAGTCACATTGAGTTACACAACAAGTAGCAGCTTTTGAAGCCATGATACTGACTCCTCAATGCAGACAGATAAATGGAGACACTGCCACTTTTTTTCTGTAGTGGAGAGCTCATTCTTTATTAAAAACCACTGTCGATTAAACATGGCCTCTAGGCCTCTAGGTATAAAAGGAAAGCAAATAAAATATGTCAGGAAACAAACCACAATAGTTTTTGTTGTAGCGCATCTGGTAAAAATAGAGCGCGGAATCCGACGGTCAGGTGATGCCAAGCGAGTACTGCAGGACGGAAACGCTATAAGGAATGCCGGTGTGCAGCCGGGCTGCTGGATAAGGTGTGCAGCCGGGCTGCTGGATGACACCGCCGCCGTTCCTAACCGTGGGCAAAGCCCCAGTCGGCCGACTCCAGATTTTAGCACAGCTCTGGCTCCTGGATGGAGCCTGGGCCTTGGCCATACTGAGGTCCCTTGGTGTTGAGCAGTTGTGTGTGTAATTTAATATTGTTCTGAGGAGTGGTGGTGGGGGTCGGTCCTCATACCTTTATGGCAGGGTTGGGTGGGGGATGGAAAGGGAACCTTGTCCAAACCAAAACCAGAGCTTGTTATGTCATGCCCCTCATCCAATGATGACAAAGGAAGGACAACCCAGTACACAAATACTTTATAAAACTATGATAGACTATTTGCAATATCACAACTGGTGGTTCATCCAAATGCTACGTATACAATGATACTTTAGTTTGATGTGTAATGATATCACCCGCATCAAACGAAATTCCTTGTATTACTTCTGTACTTGGTGAATAAAAGATTCAGTAGTCAGTATTCAGTACTTGGTCCTTGTTGGTAGTAATATTTTAATTTCACTCCTGTTTATACATTTATAAATTTTTAGCTATCTGTGCGTTCCTGAGGACCAGATTGGGAAACACTAGTTTAAGCTGTAGAAGATGGGGTTTTGGGGGTGTGTCCTGGCACAGCCGGGATACCGGCGTATTGCAGGGATGCGTGTGTAATCTGGAGTTTTGTTGAGTTAAGGGTGTGTTCAGACTCACCAGAGCAGAGCTGTGACGGAGGTAAAGCCACGGCAAAGCACACATTGCTGAGATGCAGACCTGGAAACAAACAAGAGGAAATGCAGGCATCACAGCGTTGTTGGGTGGTCTGACTGCGAGTGGAGTTCACAGCTGGAAAGCGATTTGGGAAAACCCCAACATTTAACATTTATCGACAATTTACAGCTGTGTAATTCCAGTTCAGCTTTTTGAAAAACACTCCCCTGACAATGTAATAAACTGTTGTTATTGTAGCTGTGAATGGTGACTTTAAATGTGCAATGGCAGAGGTAGATAATTCAGGTCCAGAAAGTAAAAATCCAGACCCACACAGAGTACTCAACTGGTTGGTTGAAACCAAATCTTGGTCTGGAATTTTACGTACTGGATGTGAACTACCTACCTCTGTGTATTGTGGAGAATTTAGGGTACAGACTTTGATAAATGGGCATAGAGACCACACACAGAGAAGACACAGGGCTACTGTATTTATTCTCCTTCATTCCTTTTATGGATGCAATTTTTGAATTTAAGCTTTGAAGTATCTGTTTCTTCCCCTATTTCATTTCCAGGGTCACCAGTTGGGTCTTTGGGGTTAGAATTCCTTGAAGTGTCACCCACGTCATAAAAAAGGAATTCAGGTTTTGCGTGGATATTTCTGCATGAAGTGTATCAGACTAAACTACAAGGAAGGAATATTCAATGGTTGAAAACAAACCATACAATGGAATACAAATTGGGAAATGGAAGGCAACCTTCCTGTTTATTTTGCTTTCTTTCGCCATGATTTTCGCTGACAGGAAATGTTAATGCTGACAAGATGGTAACCGTATTTGTCTATGTTGGTCCTATTAATTGCATTTCATTGGTATTTATTTGGCGGCAGGAAGCATTCCAGTAACAATTTCCCTTTGCTATGTACATATAACAATAAAAACCCTAGTAGGCACAACTCTTAAGGAAACCCAGCAAAAGCAATGATGGTCACTCCCCAGAGAAGCCACGTAGCTGCACACCCAACAGAATTCAGATTTCCATCAGTGCTTCTCTGTTCCTCACCCTCTCTTTCGGCTGCAGTCTGACTGATGTGGTGGCTCATACATCCTGCTTTTGACTAACGGCTGCACCCCTGTTATCATTCCTGCACTGTCACTGCTATTTGGCTGGTGTACTCTCGTCACCCTGGCAACCCACGCCATTACGGCTCTCTGTCGCTCCCTTTGTTCAGGTTCCGGTTCCCCATTTCCATTTTGCATGCACCGTCAGGACCCCCTTTTCA
>JAODLC010000113.1:8059512-8070672 GCA_026781145.1 Hippopotamyrus pictus
CCCCCCGCTCCCCCAGTGTCCCTTTTGCAAATGTTCAATCTGAAAAGCTCCGATGGAAATATGCGAACGCAATATGATCATGGAAAAAGCAGCTGTGTTATTTTCCGAGGGCACATGAGCATAATTCACATCTGGAATGCCACATTACGCATCATGTGGTTTCCGTACAGATGAGTAATTTTACAAATATGTCTTTATCTCTCCGCTCACCATTTTCAAATTATTAGTTAATGAGGAGTTGCAAGTATTTACCACTAACATGTTGAAATTAGAAACCAAAAAATGTTCCACTTCAAATGTAGGCTGAGCAGAGGGGCACTAGATTATATCTTTGTCTTTTCTTGGCATATTTTGTCATTAGTGCATGTGATTGGGCAATCTGTCCTGAAGACTTTTTTCAATGGCCGCTCCTGGCCATGTAATCAGCCCAAACAGCTTCGATGTAAGCCTTTCACTGCTACGTGTGTACAATACAGAGCCACTTAGGTGTCACAGTAGAAACAATTATTATCTCGTAGTAATTTGTGCTCTTGAGTTAGTAATTTGTGCGCTCTATTTAGTAATTTGTGCTCTCGAGTTACTAATTTGTGCGCTCAACTTAGTAAATCAAGAGCATGGATTTTGTAACTCGAGTGCTCTACTTACTATGAGATAATATTTCTTTCTACCATGACACCTAAGGGGCTCCATAATACACCTCTGTCTATATTCAGGCTCATCTTTTTCCCAGACCTTTTGCCTCTTTGCCTTCACTAAGTTGGAAAGCTTCTCCAGTTTTTGGGTGCTGAAATTTCTAAGAGGATCACATCTGCACAGTGAGGTGTCGGTCTGACGATCGCCAATACAGAAATCTGCTAGGGCCTTCTTGTGGCACATATCCCAGCAAAAACAACATTGCATTTGTAGAAAATAAATGCCTTAAACCATGCAAAGAAGATCCTTATGGTGACAGGTTTCCCTGTGTTGAATGAATCATGCTGCTTATACACCCAATAAAATGGCATCTGTTCAGTAAATGATTCAAGACCGGTGGTTTTCTTTATAGAAAGCAGGGAGAGTATTTGGAAGTTCTCATTAAAATGCTACTACATGCAAATTAGGAGGAAGAAGGAAATATCATTGTGATATACTGGAATATTAAATAGGCACTGATCAAAATTTTCTGATTAATTCCTCAATCTAATAAACTAAATCAAATAGCACCAAGATTCAGGATTTTTATTTGTCGCATGCAGAACTAAACAGTAGAATGGCAAAAGAGCTCTGTTACTGTGGATGAACATATAAAACTGTAAGGAAAAAACAGATATATAACAAAACAGAGAAAAAAGAAAACTATTAGAAGAGGAAATAAATCTGTATGAGTGTAAATGAAGTGTCTTTTTACAATATTTATGTAAAGTGCAAATACAGTATAAGTGGCATCATTATCAGAATTTAAGAAAAATGGCAATAATTAAGCAGTGTTTTGGGTTAGTATGACCTGAGGGAAAAAGCTTCTCCTCCATCTCTCAGCCCAGGCCTTTTGGCTACAGAGGCATTTGGCTTAATGCAGTCGCTGGAAGTCTGTGTTATTAACCGGTAACTAAGTGTTAGTTACACACCATGCTTGTTCATCATTAATCAATCGTGACAGTTCATGTATTCCATTCAGGCACTACATTAGATAACAGTTAACTAATTTGTTAATAATAGTAAGACTTCATTTGAAGGGGCAAAAATGACAACTCATTTAGTACTAACGAACAAATCATGAGCTACTATAGGTTTCCTCCATGAAATATATGAATGGTTGATTAAAACAAATTAAAACAAAGTTAGCAAGTTGGAGTTTCCTTGTCACCTTTTAATTATTCTAAATAAATAAAAATGATTACCTATATTTACAGTAAGTAAACCTAAGTAATGCAATGTAAGTAGAGAAAATGCTGATTTTCTCCATTCTATTTATTGCATTACGCAGTACAGGACTGTATAAACATTTATAAACCGGATTATATAATTTTCACACATTTTATCTGCATTTCCGCTGTTACGACAAGAAATTGCCATGGATTATAACCTTTATACCGCAAATGAAGTAAGGATAGCATATAAAGGTTAAAATGCACAACAATTTCTTGTCATACTGTAGCAAATGCACATAATTACACAACTGCACATAAAATAAGTACGCATTGGCGCTGTTACAACAATCGATTGCTGCACGTATCGCTTTAAAGGTGAATGCGTACTTGCGTAGCAGTTATCTGCATCCCTGTTTATAAGTATACTAAAATGTTATAGATGGTGCAAAGCTGACATTAAAGCTATTTATCTCAAGCAAGTACTATATTTGTTAGTATATCTGTTAACACTGTAAATCTTTGTGAACTAGTACTGGAGGAACTGCTGAAGGAACAAATAATGAATAACACAAGTGAAATACTGATCTCATGTTTGTTCATCATTAATGGCTCATGACACATGATCTTAAGTTGCGACTATTTGTTCATGATTTATTCATGATTTGTACTTCACTAGCAACTGAGATATTACTAAGTACCGTATTTGTGCCCCTCAAGTGAAGCATTACCAGTATTTCTTTTCATTGTGAAATGCAGTCCAATCATTTCATGAGGTCTGTGTGTATTACTGGTGTAAAACGATTTTCCATGCTAACTGCATGGGAAATCTTTTTCAGGACCAGCTCAAATTTTTGTCAGCTTTTGTTCAAGGCATAAAAACAGATCCAAACTGGCAAAACAACGGGTCTTCTGTGTGGTACATTTCTTATTTTAGCCCACTCAGGATGTATTCAAAAATAAATTAACAAATAAGCATCAATGTTACAAACAGATTGGAATACATTTGATTTCAGGAAGAATTACTAATCATTAGAATTACATTTATCAAAATGTGCCTTCTGTGTGCATAGAATGCGCAATGGACCAATCTGCTACCTGATGAAGAGGCTTCCTTGCAGACGGACGACTCTTCCAGCCAATCATTAGCTGTTGCAGAGAGTGAAGAGGAAAGGAAGAGTGCCTTGGAGAAAAGCATGTATGTGAGGCGAAATCATTTCCGAGTTCCCGGTATCATGTTCTGCTCTCTGAAAATAAGAACAGCATGGTGGAAACTCATTGTATGCAATGCAGCTAAACAAATTGCATAACAATTGTTCCTTAATCAAAAACATGCTTTCCACAACCCCCCTGTCTCAAAATGAAAGGCCTGGAAAATGCATTCAGATTCCCCTTTTTTGCATGATTTTAGGTACGTCTTGAAGGAGCTAGTTGAGACAGAGAAACTATATGTGATTGACCTAGGGCTCATAGTGGAGGTGAGTATGTCACAATCGTTAAACTTAATTGTGAAATCTTTCTTTCTTCCATAATCACTTTTCCAGTGTAGGGTCAAGGTGATCTTGGAACCTGTTCCAGGATGCCATGTATGATAAATGTGTGTAAGAACCATCAATACGTTCTAGTATTAAATAATAAATTGCATTTAAGTATCTGTGTTTCTTCAAAGAGACTTGTGCCAGACAATGCATCAATCACCATTTTCTTGGAAGAACAGTTGTCTCCAATACGGTGCCAATTTCTGCTGCAGGGTTACATGGCCACCATGAATGCCAAGGGGGTACCTGAAGACATGAAAGGGAAGGACAAGATTGTGTTTGGGAACATCCACCAGATTTTCGACTGGCATAAAGAGTGAGCACCGATTTGAATCACAATGTGTGGCAAACATGAGAGAGAGCTGCAGTCCTTGGGAGGTCCTCTCAAAGAAACACATGCATACTGGCATGCTGTTATATGTGTATGTGAGAGTGTGAAATATTTTGAGTCTATCACAGTTTTCCTCTTACCTTTGTCTTCTAACTGTAAGTCTGTGTGAGAGGTTACTGGGAGGTCCTTGAGTGTATCTGTATTTTTTTATGGAGGAGATGGTGTTCCTGGGGGGTGTGTTGGTCACACTTCGAGGGGACACAAATAAAGTAGTAGTACATACATACTTAATGTATTAATTATCCAGAAACTAAGTCTTAATTACATACTGATCCCGTGTTTGTTCATCATTAATCAATCATGATGGTCCCTGTATTCCATGCAGAAACTTTATTAGTTAATAGTTAACTAATTAGTTAATTCACTAATATAGTTCCTGCATGAAATACATGAACTAACATGATCGATTAAATGATGCGCTAACACTTACTGGTTAATTACTTCATTAGTCAGTAACAGTGTACTACTATGCTAGTTGTGTCCCCTCAAGAAAGCTGCGTTTCTGTGTCGGACAGAGTTACACTGAGCAACACTTGACTTGACAGGGCATAAATATTATGCTCTTACTGATGTATTAATTATCCACAAACTAAGTCTGAGCTACCTACTGATCTCATGGTAATACATCATTTATGAATTATGATCCATGTTTTATGTCAAGCAATGATTATATTTCATACTACATCTGTTAACCTTTGCGAACAACTGAAAGGACTACTGAAGGAACAAGTAATGAAAATCACAAGTTAAATACTGATCTCATGATTGTTCATCATTAATGAATCATGATGCATCTTTTGACTAACGGCTGCACCCCTGTTATCATTCCTGCACTGTCACTGCAAGCAGTCACTGTTACAATATTATATACTATGTCTAATCCTGTAAACCTCTGTGAACTACTGAAGGAACTAATAATGAATTAGTGAAGGAACAAGTAATGAATAACACGTGAAATATTCAACATGTTTATTCATCATCATTAATCATGACATTTCATCTTAGTGACTGTATTTGTTCATGATTTGTTCATGATTTGTACTTCAGTAGTAACTGAGTTATTACTAAGCATTTGTGTTCCCTGAACTCTCTTTGTCACCCTTCTCCTACACAGCTACTTCCTGGGGGAGCTGGAGAAGTGTGTGGTGGAGCCTGAAAGGCTGGCTCAGCTCTTCATCAAGCACGTGAGTCGCTACGCCATGCCCCTTACCCTGGCTCAGCATTCCCCCAACTACATTCCTTTGACTGCACACTTCTCAAGTTATGTCATCCGCTAATTCTGGCCATCCATCTGATTACCCAGGGTTCTTGTTCCTCGGAGTGCTGACTGTATTTTAACAGCCCCTGAGACTGGCCACCGTCCAGGCGTGGCTGCAGAGATCAGGAAGCATAAAGTTAAACATGCATAACAAGGCTGTAAGGACAAGAGGCCTAATAATAAATACTGTTGAGACTTGGGAGGACAAACTCTGATAGGGTTGTTTTTCCTGTCCGAGTCTGTGGGTGCTGAGGCCCTAGTCTCTGGTGTCTGAAGTGCTGCATGTACGCTTGTGGACGTCAAACAACTTGTACTGAAATAAATGGGACAGAGTGTGAAGGAATCACATGGTCAAAGCCGGCCTGAATGAGTAGAGGCTGAGCTCAGGCTACAAATGAGTCATTTTTTGCCGGGCATAGTGTCATAAATGAGGAATTGTAGTAAGCGCTATGTTTAATGGCTGCTGCCCTGTCCCCAGTCCTGTTATTTAATTTGTCTGACTGGTTTAATCAACTAGATTGAATTAAAAAATTCTCCTGAGGCCACTGAAATAATTTAGAGAGATGAAGCACATCCCTTGGGTAATGAGATGTAGAGGAAGTTTCAAGGAAAGTGAAACGCCAGCATTTCAAGCTGTGAGAAAGATTGATGTGGATAAGCTGAGAACAGGATATGCAATAAGAAGCAGAGCATTGTTGGAGAGGGGTAGTGACAAAATGGGGCTTTCATTTGGGGCAGTAATAGTTATGAATTAGCTCTGCTTCTACACCTCTACACCCAAAGGTACCACCTCAAGTCGGGCAGGTTAATAATGGATATCGCTTATCACATGCTCATGCTATTCCTGGGGGGATGCCTTCTTCGGAAGGGAACTGTAACCTTGGACAAAGGTGGGGGGTTTGCGAGTAAATGATAGATGACCCCATGCTCATCTGTACGCAGCTCCATTACAGCTAAGACTGGGTTGCAGCTTCACTGGACAGACAATTAGAGTTACCATTCCCAACTGGTATCTGTAAGACGTTGTGCTGCACATATAAAGGCAGCCGGTAACACTTCACTTGAGGGGGCAGAAGTATCTTAGTAACTCCGTTACTACTCAAGTACAAATCATGAACAAATATAGTAACTGGATGAAATACTTGAACCATTATGATTGATTAATGATGAACGAACATGAGATCAGTATGTAGCTAACACTAAGTTTCTGGTTAATTAATACATTAAGTAACAGTGTACTACTACATAGTTTCTGTGAGTTTTTGAGAGAATCGCAGAGGACACTCAAAGACCAGCAGATGACACACAAACAGTTTAGCGACTCATAAATGCATAAAATATATATGGGTTGGACAATGAAACTGAAATACCTGGTTTTAAATCACATTTAAATCACAATAGTTTATTAGTATGGTGTAGGGCGTCCTTTTGGGGCCAGTACAGCATCAGGTCATTTTGGGAATAACTGATACAAGTCCTGCAGAGTGGCCAGAGGGATTTTGAGCCATTCCTGTTGCAGAACAGTGGCCAGGTCATTACGTGATGCTGGGGGAGGAAAACATTTCCTGACTCACTCCTCCAAAACACCCCAAAGTGGCAGAGTAGTTTTCAGATCTGGTGACTGTGCAGGCCATGGAAGATGTTCAGCTTCACTTTCATGTTCCTCAAACCATTTGTCACCAGTTTTGCTGCGTGTATTGCTGCATTATCCTGATACATGTCACCACCTTCAGGGTACAATGTTTGAGCCACTGAGTGAACATGGTCCTTCAGAATGGTTCTGTAGTCCTTGGCAGTGATGCGCCCATCAGAACAAGTAGTGAATGCCATGATACTGCAGCCCAAACCACCACTGTTCTGCCCTCATGCTGCACTATGGGTACAGTCCAGGTGGTAAGCTTTTCTGGGGCTTCTTCACACCAAAACTCTCTTGAATGTGGGAAAGGCAGTGAAGATGGACTCATCAGAGAACAACACATGTTTCACATTGTCCACAACCCAAGACTTGTACTGCTGGTACCATTGAAACTAATGTTTGTAACCAAAGGTTTGGCTATAGCAGCCCGACCATGAATATTGACCTTGTGGAGCTCCCAATGAATAGTTTTGGTGGAAACACAAGAGTCGGGGTGCGCATGTGCATGTCGGGCAGCTGTGGTTTTATGTTTTTTGTATACAGTCTGGGTTAGTGCCTGGACGTCCCTTTCAGGCAGGTTCCTCTTGCATCCACAGTTACTCCTGTTGGATGTGGTCCATCTTTCATGGTGGTATGCTGATGTTACCTTGCATATCATGGCTCTCAATACACCACAAAGACTTGCTGTCTTGGTCACAGATGAGCCAGTGAGACATGCATCAACAATTTGTCCTCTTTTGAACTCTGAAATGTTTCGCTTTATGTTGCGTGGCTTGAAATATTTTACATACAGTTGTGCTGTTGCTCTGTTAATTCAACCTTCACACTCTTGTCTGGGCTGTGGTGAGGCGGGTGGGGAGGCCATCCTGTGACAGGAAATTCAGTGTCTGGCTTTGAATCCTAGGAGCGGCGCCTTCACATGTACGTGGTGTACTGTCAGAACAAGCCCAAGTCAGAGCACATAGTGTCTGAGTACATCGAGACCTACTTTGAAGTGAGTGCCTCTTTGAAAAATTGTACGACTGCATCAAATTAAATGTGTGCTGGTGCCATTTTCAATGTCATGGTCAGGTTCCACCCTTATTAGAGCTTTAATTAAATTTAATACCTAAAGAGACTGCGCTCTCCCATGTGACCATGTTTTCAAGAATTAAATCTCAGAATTTTGCTCTTGTTTATAACATTGGTCTCCACAGATGTGATTAATGGAATTTGTGTTTCTGTGTGTGTGTGTGTGTGTGTGTCTGTGTCTGTACAGGATCTGAGACAGCAGCTGGGCCAGAGGCTGCAGCTGAACGACCTTCTCATCAAACCTGTGCAGAGAATTATGAAGTACCAGCTACTGCTCAAGGTGAGCCAGGGCACGGCTCCCTTCCCCGTCTGCCATTCAGCTTGTGGGAGTTTAATTACACAAAAATGTTCTGAGTGCAGAACAAAAAACAACTGGTTCAGAGAGGTTACCAATCAGATTATAGAGGAGGCGGGACCATCCTGTCAGATGTATTGGTCTTGCCTCCTCTAGTTGTTTGGACCGACCTCCTATACAATCTGATTAGTTATCTCTCTGAACTAATCATTTTTGGTTCTGCCCTCAGAACAATTTTGTGTTAGTAGAACTCCCATTAGCTGCCATGTACAATCTGCCAATGCTGGTAAGACGCTCTGCAAACATCATTCTTACAAAGTCACGCATAGGCAACTACGCCCTAACATGGACTGTTGATAGAACAAGAGGATGCTACCTGACGAGGAGTCGGGAATGTCCATCCCCCAAAGCACAGCAGTGGTCACTAGTCTCAGTCTCCGCAGATACTTAACAAATTAGTGACCGTTTGAGAATGTCAGGGCTGGGGAAAGAGATACATTCAAAACTGTCACCCGACTTCATAGATGGTCTGTCTAAATGCAGAACTCGGCTGTTCTGAAATAGAACAGGTGGCAACACATATAATGAGTGAAGAATTTTATTTTTTATGGTTGACATTAGACATTCCTATTACTATTAGTGTTACCCAGCAGATTCACTAAGATTCCAGGGAAAATAACGTCATTATAGACACTTGGCTGTAAAAAGCTTAAGCTTTTTTTGAGATTTACCGAATGAATCAATGTCTCCGTGAAGTCATGAAATCATGAAAAGTTAACCCCCCATGCACCCTGTCCCAAGATTTCTACAATTTCAATTTTTAAATTTCATTCTTAATAGCCTGATTTTCCCCTAAAAAACAATCCTTACTAATTTCTTGTTGGTAATTAACATGAAAGTTTTTAGGCAGTGCTTTGTAATTTTATTAGATGAGATATTTTTCTCTGAAATAGAATTGCTAAGGGCAAAAGGAATTAGATGCCGTGTGACCCAGTAAACCTTGAATCTGTGACTTTTGTATCTCTGCAGGATTATCTGAAGTACTCTACCAAGGCTGGAACAGATACCATAGAGCTGGAGGTAAGCATAACTGATCTGTCTATGTGTTATCATAGAGATTTAATCGGCAGTGCTACATGAAATGACATAATGAAATTTGGAGCAGATTGAAAGATAAGAACTGAGGGGCTTGAAACATTGCCTTCTTATTGTATGTTGCCACGATGTGCCATTGTTTGCATTGTGAAAAAGGTCACTCGTGACCTCTTCCTCATGTACAAAATACTTCTGCTGATTTTGCTCTGTCTTTGTTTTTCTTCCTGGCAGAAAGCAGTGGAAGTGATGTGCTTTGTACCCAAAAGATGCAACGACATGATGAATGTTGGTCGGTTACAAGGATTTGAGGTAAAGAACAGTCAAGATGCATGACATAGTGGGTTACTGGTAGAAGCTAGTAGTTTATTGTCATAAATATGACATAAATATTGACATAAATATGGGGGGCGGGGCAAGTAACAGTAACATTGAACAACATATTAATATCTATGACATACAGTATGAATATGCTGTGATGCTTTACATTAATTGCACCACCGTCATGCATCTATAACGTGCTCAGAAAATATTCATAAGCAGCTGTTAAGGTATGTTACAATGTTATGGCATACTTACGGTACATGCAGTTTATGAATGTTCTGCGAATACATTGCAAAGGTTCAGCTAATGTTCTACAAATGCATTATAAAGGCATTTTGAAGGTGCAGTTAATGTAAAGTGTTACAGAATATGCTGACATTATGATCTTAGGGGGTCAAGGAAGTGAAAATCTACTATGTACACTCCTCTCCAAAACTCTCTAGAAAGGTACAATGATGTTTGCATCCGGTGACTGGGGTAGTCATGTAAGGCATTTTATTTCATCCTGATGCTTATGAAATTGCTTAGCGCTATATATCAGGGAATTATCATTCTAGAATATTGGAACATCTATTGGCTATTATGCTGTACAAGGATGCAGAGCATGTGTCTGACCTCTCACAAGGTGGTTCTCCATCCTTTGATTTTGTCCAAAAATGAACTCATCCCGATTGTATGAAAAAGGGTGACAAATGACTCATTAGACCATAATACCTTTTTTCAATTGCTCCTGGGTTTGTGGTTCTTACATCAGGCTATGCATCATTATGTGATGACCTTGGATCAAAGCAGTTTGATCGGTGGTGCTGACATAAATTCCTGGTTTGTGAAGCTCACGGTGCACAGTGGCTCTGGCTCACACTAAGTGGCAGAGGTGCTGATTCATTTTGGTGGCAACCGGTGAAGCTGGGGTTTCGTGATGTTTGCCAATGCAGTTCTCCATGTTGGGCATATGCTGTAATGATTTTTAAGACCGTTCTCTTTAACATGTTAAGTAATCTTGCAGTTGTTGTGAGTGATGCACATTCAGTTCTGACGCAAACTTTTTGGCCTCTTTGGATCACTGCTATTTACATCATGTTGCTTTGGAACTTTACATCAAAGAGCTGATTGTGAAACCTCTTTTATAGCTGACACATGCTGCTAATTATCAATCAACCCAACATGACTCACCTTTGCAGCTGCATCTGTAATTGTGATTTACTTACCTCAAAGCTGAAGTCTTTTTTCATGTGGTGTTTCTGTTATTTTAACCTCTGGCTGCATTTCTTTACATTTTTGTTTCTAATAAGGGGAAGATCACGGCTCAGGGAAAGCTGCTACAACAGGACACCTTCATGGTCACAGAGCAAGACAGCGGTTTCTTGTCTCGCGCCAAGGAGAGACGCGTCTTCCTGTTTGAGCAGATAGTCATTTTCAGTGAACCGATTGACAGGAAGAAGGGCTTTTCACTTCCAGGTTACATCTTCAAGAATAGCATTAAAGTATGTTTACAATTATTTGTAATGTTATTCATTTCGGTAGTTAACCTCCTGAGTCCCGGGCTTTTGTTTGGTGTGCATGTTTCATTTCCTTTAGCCATTTGGGATTAGTAGGACCTCATAATCATAAAAAGCAAACATTATTTTTTTTAAAAATTAACCCTTTCAGGCTCAAATTAAGTTTTTGTTGCTAAAGGACAACCAAGTCCTGCAGTGGTACTTCTGAGTAA
>JAODLC010000113.1:8094156-8126791 GCA_026781145.1 Hippopotamyrus pictus
TTTAATTCTTCCGACAACGGACGTTTTGAAAAGAAGACAGATTACGGATTTAGCCAGCGTTTTTTTTATGATTCTACATTAAGATTGCAGCGAGATATAAACTGAAATAGACGCGAAAAGTACGCTGCATCGCCGACGATGCACTCGACCCCCAAGAGTTAAAAGTGCACTTTCTGAAAAATACACTTAAAGAAGCAGTTTCGGAAAAATACATTAAAAGTGCATTTTTAGAAAAATACATTAAAAGTGCACTTTCGGAAAAATACACAAAGTGCACTTTCGGAAAAATACACTTAAAGTGCACTTTTGGAAAAATACGCTTAAATTGCACTTTCGGAAAAATATACTTAAAGTGCACTTTCGGAAAAATACATTAAAAGTGCATTTTTAGAAAAATACATTAAAAGTGCACTTACTGAAAAATACACTTAAAGTGCACTTTTGGAAAAATACACTTAAAGTGCATTTTTAGAAAAATACATTAAAAGTGCATTTTTAGAAAAATACATTAAAAGTGCACTTTCTGAAAAATACATGTTACGATCCCCAATCTAGGGTTAGGGACCACCAGAAAGGTAAGGGAAAGGGAGAGGAGTCATCGTGGGCGGGGCCTGGTCAGCAAGGCGGAGCCAAGATGCAGCCGACGAATGACGACAAAGGTGGGAGGTCCGGAGATTCTGCGGGGCTCCCCCTCGAACTTATGGCACGTAACACCCCCCCCACACAAGGGCGAACCCGGCAGGTGTTCGCAATCACAAGTCTCAAAAAAAAAAAACCCACTACAAAAGAAAAGGCGATCGGAGAACAGACAATCGGCGATCAGAGACAATAGTCAAGCACGGGAGAGCATCAGCCAGAGATTAGCAACCCCTTTTTTGTGTTTTATTGCCAGATTGAAGGATTGGACAATCAGCCCAGCGCATAAGGCGCTGGTTTGCATTGCACATACGCTCTAAAAACACCAGAGGATTATGGTCAGTGTACACGACCACTGGTTGAACACTATCTCCGAGGTACACTTCGAAGTGCTATAGGGCCAATAAGAGGGCTAGGGCCTCTTTCTCGATGGCACTATAAGCTAGCTGGTGTTTCACAAATTTCTTTGAGAAGTAGCATATGGGGTGATCGAGTCCGTGGCGGTCCTCCTGCAGGAGGACTGCACTGGCACCCACGCCACTAGTGTCCAACTCTAGCTTGAAGGGCTTGGTGAAGTCTGGGGCAGCTAAAACAGGGAAACTACTAAGTAATAGCTTTACAGCATCAAAGGCGGCCTGGCACGTGGGGGACCAAGCGAACTTAACATTTTTGCGCAGCAACTGCGTAAGGGGTGCGACCACATCGGAGAAGTTCCGACAGAAACAGCGATAGTAACCAGCCATTCCCAGGAACGCTTTAACTCCCGTGGAGTTTGTGGGACTGGGACTGACCCGATAGCCTGGACCTTTATCTCTAGGGGCTTTACCTTGCCATGACCGACTTGTTTCCCAAGGTAACTAACTGTACCTTTACCAAATTCAAATTTTTCTAGGTTGAGCACTAGCGAAGCATTTTGTAACCGAACAAACACTTGCTCAAGTGAACTCACATGCTGCTCTCACGAGTCCAAATAAATGACAACATCATCCAGATAAGCCTCACAGCAAGGGACATCACCAAGCACTTTATTCATTAGCCTCTGAAACGTAGCCGGGGCATTTCATAGACCGAAAGCCTAAACAGTATACTGGAGGAAGGTATCAGGGGTAGCAAACGCGGAGATCTCCGAAGCCCGGGGGGTTAGCGGAACCTGCCAATAGCCTTTTAACAAGTCTAATTTGGTCACGTATTCCACAGAACCGATGTGATCAACGCAGTCCTCCATGCGTGGAAGAGGGTATGCGTCTGGACAAGTCACGGCATTAACTCTCCGGTAATCCGTGCAGAACCAAAACGTGCCTTCCGGCTTGGGAACAAGCAGGCACGGGGAACACCAGGGACTATTACTAGGAATAGCGAGACCGGTCTCTACCAGGTAAGTGGTCTCTCGAGACAGTAAAGCCCTTTTCTGGAGGTTTACCCGATAGGGATGCTGTTTAATAGGGACATGAATACCAACATCGATATCATGCTCGATAACAGGGGTACGCGAGGGGACATCGGAGAATAAGGACCGGAAGTGTCCTACTAAAGACGCAACATCAGCTTGGGCAGATCAAGGTAAGTGGCTGAGCTGGGACGTAAGATTTGCAGGGCATCCGAATTAGGGAGGCGAGCACAAGGCAGACAGTTCCTACCGAGGTGTAAATCGTCACTCTCCGGGGAGTACTGGCTAAGGGACACGACGCCTACAGGTGCGGGGACCGGAGACGGGTGAGGGGGCGGAGTCCGAGCGATCAAGGTAAGGTTTCAACATGTTTGTATGGCACGCGAGTTTTCCTCCTGTGGTTAGGAGTCTCAAACACATAATTGGTGGGACTAAGCTTTTCCTGTATCACATATGAACCTGAGAAACGGGCGCGCAGGGAGGAACCGGGCAGCGGCAGAAGGGCTAGGACCCGGTCACCAGGCTGGAAACCCCGGGACCTTGCAGACTTGTCAAATTTCCTTTTCATTTCCTCCTGCGCGGCTCCCAGAGACTTCCGAGCCAGTTCACTAACCGCTGGCATCCGGTCACGAAGGGAACTAACAAATTTGGACACATTCTGTGAAGGGGATGACACACCTGGAGACAACCATTGCTCTTGTAATGTCTTTATGGGACCTCGAACAGTATGACCGAACACCAGTTCAGCAGGACTAAACCCGGTCGACTCTTGGACAGCATCACGTATTGCAAACAAGAGAAGGGGCACTCCCTCATCCCACTCCCTACCTGCGTCCAGACAGTAAGTACGCAGCATATTTTTAAATGATTGGTGAAATCGCTCCAACGCCCCTTGGCTCTCAGGGTGATAGGCGCTGGAAACTATATGACGCACCCCCAATTCGCGAACGACTTGAGCAAATAGTTTCGACGTGAAGTTGGTACTCTGGTCTGACTACACGTGTTTAGGAAGCCCAAAAGTGGTAAAAAACTTAATCAAATGCTTAACTATGACAGGACTCCGGAGACTGCGAACAGGGATAGCTTCCGGGAATCGAGTAGCGGTACATGGTACGTGAGGAGATGTTTAACTGAATCAGAAAAATACACTTAAAGAGCACTATCAGAAATACACACTAAAAGAGCATAAGAGATACACAAAAAGAGCATGAAAAATATACTAAAAGAGCACTATTGACACGCCCAGCTCCGTCCGATCCTCATGTGTGCCACGCCCACCTCGTTGCCTCGTGTGATTCCCCGATTGTGATCACCTGTGGCTTGTTAAGTTCAACCTGTCTGTTGTATTTAGTCCGTGTCTGAGTCAGTATATTCCCCAGTTCTGTCATTAATGTGCGTCGCTGTCGGTCCTGAGTCTGCGTAATAAACCCAGTTGCTTGTGGATATTCGCCTTTCTGCTCCGTCATTCCCCGCTGCGTGACAACAATGAGAAATACACACTAATATATACGCACTATAAGTGATACATTAAAAGAGCACTATAAGAAATACACACTAAAAGAGCACGATGAGACATACACACTAAAAGAGCACGATGAGACATACACACTAAAAGAGCAGTATAAGAAATAAGTATTTCTATTGAGACCTGTCATGTCTGTTCTGTTAGGAAAATGTAGCTGTTTTTTTCTTCCATTAATAGAAAGTTCACAGTGACCAAACATAGCACAAAAGTTCTTGATAAGCTGACCAGTGACGGTAGGAAAAATGTTGCTCTGATAGAAAAGTTACATAGTAATTAATAGTTACATTAATAGCAACATTAAAATGGTAAAATTAACAGTACAATATACATAGAATATTTGACCCAAATCCAGCAACTTAGTTTTCTCTCGTTTGACAGAATCTAAACAAAGATCACAGAGATTAATTGGTAATTCTTTAATTAACCGTATATAGCATCTGCACTTCTGCTTGGAGACGACCTCGTACTTTTCATTTGACCCCATCCAACCCATTTGCACTCCAAGATGAATCTTCATGCTGGTACATTTTCAGAAAGTGGGGGTGGACATCAAAAATGGAAATAAACCCTCACTTGTGTGTGCAGATCAAAGAGGCGGGATTGTTCAACTTTTCACTGCTGATTGATCTTGTGATAAAAATATATACATATAATGTTGGGGAATTAAGAGGTTTCTGTTGCACTTGCTTGCTCTGTAGACGCCTTTTCTTCTTCCCCCTGTATTTCATATTGAGATCCCTCTACTGTACGTGTCCCCTGAGCCAGTGCCTCTGATGTGTTCAGTGTGAACTCCCTGACTCTTTATTTCGGCAGCTGCAGAGCTTCCTGCATTTCACTGGCACTGGTCATCGTAACAGCAGTGGTAGTGGGAACCACAATGTCATGATTTCATTGCTGCTCAGACCAAAGCTTTAAAGTGTCCTGACATATGCAGGATATTAATATAAAATGCCAAGGAGAATCACTGTAACACAACACCTGTGTATCTGGCTACTGCTGCCCCAAAACTGCTCCGCTACCAATCCCTCTCAATACTACTATTATACTCTCTTTATGTATTTTTATTGCCCCCATTTGCACATGTTTCTACAATGAGCTTCCCAGTTTTGGATTGTGTTTGATTTCAGTCATATGTGGCGGGATGCAGATTACAATACTGTAATTTGATGTATGTTGAAACTTAACTTATAACTTAACATGAAGACAAAAGTAATAACTTTGAAAGAATGGATTTACCTTTGAATGAATTAATTTGATATGAAATTTAACAAATCATCTGATACCTCCTCATATTAAATGTAACAAAATACATATATTTTTCTTTAATTGAAGTTCAAAACAGATTTGGTAAGAAGAGGGCTATATGGTCAATCAATGACAAATACGGGAGTAAGTAAGAATTTGTGTGCCTAAAAGGATGTCATTAAAACATGTAACTACTGAAATAACAAATATCATGGCTGGTCACCCAGAGAATTAATACTTGAATATATGTTTTTAACTTGACGTGCAGGCCAGCAATGGAGTCCAGTTGATCTGATCCATTTACAGTAGCCTCTTCTCGTCAGTAATAATTTTAACCTTCTTTATGTTGTTTAGGCCCAGCTTTATATTCTGTTTCTTTGGACAGATGTTTCATCTCAGAGATCCTATAATAGTGTCTTTCTGCAATACTGTATCAGTCAATATACATTATAATTAGAATTTGGGTTCTAAAAATCATAATCACATGTAACCAACAGATGGATTAACGTAATATTTGTTGTCTGACTCTTTTAGCAGGTGAATGGTTCAACGTTTGGCATTTTTTTACCGGCTGATTGAGTATAGATTGAACAATGGCTGCATTTGGAACACTGCTAGCAAGTTCGAGCTGATTGGTTGGGTTCTGGATCAACGGACACTCATCAGATATGTATGGGTTATCTTCAAAAGTAGCTATTTAATGGCAGCTTGTGCCGAAATAAACTTCAGAATTTGGGTTGGTGATGAACATTCAAATCAAAATCTGTTATGAAGGTTTAACGCAACTGTTACATGTGTTCTGCAAAACATATTTTGTTTCATTTTCTGCTTTATAGTGTGTTATGCATTTTTATAAATATTTATTGTCATGTTTGTAATACTTCACGAATGCATCATAATGCATTATATATGTGTTTATAAATGATGGCCGAAGTAAAGCTTCACCAAAACATTTCGGATGGATTTTATAGTGTGTGTGTTGTATACATGCACATCAGCATTTTGTCCAGGGTCGGATCTACAGGGGGCAAGCTGCTCAAATCACTGAAACAAGCAGGACATGGAGGAAAATTTAACTAAATGCAATCTTAGGTCCCGCAAAATCTTCGCTGCAGCACCGCACTAGAACGCTCTCGGCGCAGAGAACTGGCAGCGCGAGCCCGCCTGCGTGAAGGTGCGGAGGAGAGGAGCGACTGCAGGAGCTGCGCTGCGTCTTAAGTCAGAGCTCCGCCGTTTGAAGGTTAACCAAACACACGAATTTAAGTCAAAGTTTAATTAGCAATGAATGTAATGTGTGCTAAATTAACAATGCATGGCTTGTATGCTAATAGCAATTCAACAATTAGAGTTACTGTTACTGTAATGTTAGCCAAAGTTAGGCTAACGTCGCTCGCTAAACGGAGTTACAAAACAATTAGCTCCTGTCTCAAAAGCAAATAATTCCACCAATGAATTAGTCCGCACCACCAAAATGAGGAGTATAATGAATGCCTACGAGAAACTGGGAACCGACTTCATTCAGAATTTTGGAGCTCAGTAACAGACTTACACTGACATACTGACATATCTAAGCATTTTGGCTCTCATGGTTAAAACGATGCTTATTGTACTTCTTATTTTGGTGGCACTGACTAATTCATTGGTGGAATTATTTGCTTTTGAGAAATGAGTTTATTGTCTTGGGTGAGTTACAGGCTTTTGCTGGTAAACCATAGTGCTTTGCTGTATGCATGAATTGTTTTGAGAAGTGGTCTTACAGTCTTGAGAATGGCAGAATTCATAAAACATAACAAAGTAACTTAGAAAAACTGTATTCATGTCAAACACACCAGTTTCAACATTGCAAGGTTCTACGTTGCAGTATGTAATGTTCACTGGCAGGAGAAAGTTCTACTTGTATTACATGTAACTTCATCAGATCTCAAAATAGTACAATAGCAAAACAAAACGTCACAGTAAAAAGCAATGACATGGCAATACAGGAACAACAAAATTACAACAAAAACATGCACTGTGGGAACCAAAAATACAGCAAGGCATATCACTGCAATTTGTAGAATATATTTTGAAATCATTTTGAAAGCTTGGCAAACTGCTTTGCATGTGGTGACTAACACGATGATCACATACATATACTGTTTTGGGTGTTAAATTGCTACAATGGGAAACTACGTAATCTATTTTGACCAACTAGACTAAAGCAACCAAAAATTGTACCAAATGATGACAGTTGTACAAAACCATTTGCATGTATGTACTAAAATATTTGGAAATTTGTGTAAATCAATGAGAAATGATGTTCCGCTGTGCAGAAGTGACATTATGGTGTAGGGATTACACTTGTTGTTTTGCAAATGTTAATTGTCATGTGAGAAATGTTCCAGAGCAATTAGAGAAAAACTAACATTATTCTAAATATTGTAAAAATGAATTTGTGGATCTTTTGTTGAGTGAATTTGCCTGTAGAAGTACATTTGTATTTCTGTATGAGAAACTCCCACATACTGTCCCCCATGCCACCCTGACAAAATCTCTTGCCACCCCATGTAAAATTTTCTAGATCCACAACTGATTTTGTCTGTGTGGTATTGAGCTTCTTTGGACTTTAAACATGAATGAATTAATACAATTTCTTCTTGGTATTAGTCAGTTATAAGCATTTGGGTTCTTTTTTGTGCACTGTTGTAAACTGAAATAAATGTTGACGTTTGTGTTGTAGTTGATATTTAAATGACTTGAACAAAGTCATTTTGAAGAAAAATTAAGAAAATAGTGTGATTTAGGATATTGGTTGAAACAAATTTTGAAAGTTTTTTTTGTACGTGATGCTTTATATTTCTGCACCTAATTTGTGTCGATTGAAATTATAACTGTTGCACCAGGCAAAAGACATTTTCTCATTCCATCGATGTCAGCATAGGCTACATATTAAGTGATTGTACAGCATTACATTGCAGTTCAGTGTCAGCATAGGCTACATATTAAGTGATTGTACAGTACAATTACATTGCAGTTCAAATATTACCTGCCACGTGTATAAATTTCATGTGAGAACATCAGGAATGAAGCAGAATAAAACAAATCATGTAACAGTATAAAATGGAAGAAGGAAAAATAATAGTCATAGCCTATGGACCGGAGCAAGCGTGAAATGAAAAAGATAAAATAAATCAAAGATGAACTGGGCTTTTGTAGTCTTTGGTGAATAAGGTGTTTGTGAATGATTCATTGTGGGTACCAGAACAAATCCAACGGCCAGGCCCATAGGTGGGTGACGGTAAAACTTATCCAACCCAGGGGGAGGGGTGGATGAATCCTGCTAAATTTTAAATAATTAAAAAAAAAAAGTCAGTTTATCGATCTAATATCTGTCCTCCAATTTAGCTATCCTGTTGTGGCTTGAAACAGTCGTCAATTTGTCTAAGAATGTCACATCTTTAAATAATGTAGTTATGTTTCTTACCACCAGGTGACGCCATTGTGACAGTAATCGTGGCGCTGTGCTAAATGTATACAAGATGTGTCATAATATGACAGGCAGTCGACTGTAATTTGTTTTCAGTGTTATTTTATATGAACTACCTTCTGAATAGAGTTCATTTTTCTTAAACTCAAATGTACGGATGACATCACCAGCCTTCACAGCAACACCCCCCCCCCCAAGCCAGGCACCTGCAAGACCCCAAACTGATGTGAATGATTAGAGAACAGCAGTGCTACCTTAACAAGTCTCCCTTTGATACAGCTCGGACAATGCAGTCTCTATGAGGAAACCGCCAGCCCACTGCTTCTACCAACACAGGGTTCCAGAAAATTTGAAAACTATTTTTTCCAGTGTGAACGTCTAAAAAATGAATGAATTCAGCTTGAGAATAATCAGCTGAGGATTATTAAAATGCTAGAGGTGTACTGGCTTTAAGACCAATAGTGCGATGCCTATACTTCACTTTTCCAGTAGAGGGCCTTGTTGCAGTTTGACAATGAACTCCAACCAACTGCACATTTTTCCAACAAAATCTTATACAAGCACTGTACTGTTAAAAGGAGCCCATTCACTGTCTTCCCTGAAATGCACAATGATTCGACCTTGGTAGAACAATAAATATTGTTTCATCTTTCTTGTGTGTGTAACAGACAACACGTCTGCTCAGTGCTTCCAAACCCGCTTTGACCCCTCTCTACTACCACTGCTACAATACCTTGTTTCATCAAAGAAGGGCAACAGGAGCCAGATGATTAGCATGCAGTGAGTATCTGCCACTTCTGCTTTTCCACAGTGATATAGGGACCAGGCTGTACCCAAACCATACCGTAAAGAGACACCAGTTACAGTGCAGTTCCAGTGCAGTTCCAGCCCGCTTCGGTTTTCCACTGGTAAAGGCGGTGCCGGGTATGAAGGGTGAAAGTAACATAAAACTGAAGAAACGCTTATTTACTGTTTTTTACACAGTGTGCATCATGATTTACTATGTACTAATGTCCTCTTGCACAGCTGAGAGATTCTATGTTAGCATCAAACACAAGTGAAATTAGCATTAGCGTGTGTAAATTTGCATTACGAATCCATTCTGTTCAGCTGTTCTATAGTACTTTTGTAAGTAGGAGGTTGGAAATTTTCAAGTTCCGAGTTATAAGGAAAGCATACTAGTAACCCATTCAAACCAATGCAGACCAACGGTTCTTTCTTGTCTTCATGCATTTTGACCAATCAGATGTTGGTGACGCAAGCAGCTTGGTTAAGTCATAAGTATGATTCCTGATTCTTTCTGACTGGGAGAGCCACTTGTCAGGTTCACTGCTTTCTGTCAACATATCAGCAGATACACCAACATCATCACCATCATTGTCGTCATCACTATCATCACTGACACCATGACTGAAGTTGGAGAGAGGGTTTGTTCCCTTTGCCTCAGATTTTGGATTCATTGAACTATAAAGAGAATATGAAGGCACTTAAGAAAAGAAACCAATTCATTATCAACGATAGCATAACTGTCCATTACTGTAGACAAGGCCTTTATATGGCAGATGCTGGATAGGTGCAGTCATCCTATGAGCTAACTAGCCACCTGCAATGCCCTTCGTGCTTCCACAGTCTCACTCAAAAAGTCGTCCTCAAATAAGAGCAAAAAACTGGGGGGGGGGGGGATTCCCCAGACACTTGGCTTTGTCTACTTTTTCAGCCTGGCCATCAGATAACAGTGAGGACAATGGCTCGCATTACTGGAGCCCGGTCTTAAATGACCAGGAAGTGGCTGTGAGCAGGTCTGGTGGTCTGCTCCCTGGGGCCCCGGCCAGCCCTGGCTGAGTGCAGTGCTGTTCAATGGCTGGAGAAGACTGGGAGGAAATGAGAGGCAAGTGGCCACCCAGCCGGAGCCGCCGACGCCCTTTGAAGCCCAGGACCGAGGGTAACGGGTGTGGTCAGGACCGAGGGTAACGGGTGGGGTACGAAACGCCGACAGAGGAGCGGCGGCTGGAGCAGCGAGGGGCACGGGGACATTGTTCCATCTTCTCATGTTTTACTTCCAAAAAAAAGGAGATATAAAACATTCTCCTGACTGGCTACTAATATGAACAATTCCTGCAGATAAAGCAGCTTCTTATGACATTAAAAAAACTTGTTTTCCAAATATAAACTTCCTGTTGAAATTACACTGTTGAATATTAGTTTTTGGTGATTATTATATTCCAAAAACATTTCGAACACTCCTCATTTGTGTGTTTTTAGTACTAGATTTTTTGATGTATTGATGATTGACAATTTTCAGAATAAAGATATTTGTAGAACAACTCCTTTTGTCAGTTTTTTGAAGCTTTTTAGAACAACCACTGTCCTTAGTGAGGCAGCTGGAAGGATACAAGTTCTTTATTGTGCATAATTGTTTGTTTGTCTATATTGTATTCCATTTATTAATATCTGTGTTTAGGTTTTGTTTTTTCTATATTCTGTTGGTCAGTGTCTGTATTGTGTGTCTACATTGCTAAGTATCTGTATTTAAATTGTGTCTACTGCATTTTGTTGCTCAGTACCTGTGTTTGAGTTATCTGTCTACTGCATTCACTGTTTGCATTATGTGTCCACTGCATTACCTTCTATTGAGGTCTGTCTTTGAGCTGTGTGTCTTTGGCCTTTGAGTGTCTACTCCACTAATTGTGTCAATGCCCAGAAACTGCAGAGTGATATATCGGTGGTTGTAGGTGAAGGTAATATGGTAATATGTGACATGATAATCAACTAAACTTCACTCCATCAAGGTCTGTCAGTACCTTAGGGGTAATGTTCAACAGTTATCACCTTATAGATTTACATTGTATAAGATTAGGAAATTCAGGTATTATCTATCAGTACTGTACATGCTGCTCACCTTAATATTAGATTACTGTAACTCTTTAATGGCAAGTGCCAGTGTGTGCTGTCAAACTATGTCTTAAGGACTCTGCTTTGACCAGCTTATCCTATCATTGACTCTCCTGGACTTTCTATCTCGGTTCCATAAAAATGATTTTACTTGGCACTGCTGGAAGCTCTGTTCTTTTTTGTATTTTGACTTAGTTTCCACTAGATTTTCTTGATGAAATTTATTTGAATTGCTTTTCTGATGTTAGGTTCCAATGGTGTTTTTTTACAGCTCTTGTTCAAATAGTGTTTTGCACTTGTTTACTGCACTCATTGGAAGCTCAGTGTTGCAGCACCCGTACATAGTTTGGTTCCCTTTTGTACGCTTGTGATATATTACCTGCCTCACTTGTTCGTTGCTTTAGATGCAATGCAGAAGTTACCAGGCATGGCCTGACTTGAACTCCAGCTGCACTGATGCGTCCTGAGTGTCCTCTCCAGCAGACTCACATGCAGAAGGCAATGTACGCAAAAAGTTACCCTAGATATCCCGCCCCCGTTCCCCGTGAGCTATCCGTCTGCCCTGCCTGGTTTAAACCCACAAAGGTTTATAAATTAACTATTAAAGAGGAGTTCAGTTGTTAAACCACTATATATATATGGTTTTGAACAAAATCCAAGTTTTGAAAATAGTTTGCATTTGATAACAGGAAGCATTCAATCATTATACCCAGAAAAACAATGAAGGCAACTACTTGATTGCCCCTGCTCCCCTTGCGAGTCAGCCAAGCGTTCTTTGGGCCCTCTGACCCTATTGTTCCAGAACCGTCCGTGCCCCAGCCGGCCCCACGGCCCCATTGCCGTGCTTGGGTTTGTCATGCTCCGCTCTCTGGGGTCACACTGAAAAGACGTTTTGATGTCAGGGGCAGTAGGGTTGGTGGAGGAGGGCGGCCTTTACTAGGAGGTTCAAGGCTGTGTCAGTGATGTTCATTTCGGCTGCCGACAGTACAACACACAATGCTCTCGCACAGGCCAGGATGTCAGCTACTCCGCCCTACGCCCCCAGCACAACCCTGTGTCCCTGAAGCAAATTAGGACAGCAGCCGCTTTATGAGATATACAGCCCTACCTCTCCCTTGCATCAAACTAATATCGTCACCGGCACCAGAAGTAAAAAAACTGTTTGCAGAATTTTGTAGCTGTTTGCTTTGTTTGCGGGAAAAGGTATGTGACCCTCTTTCAGTTTCTATGCAGCAATAATTTCAACCACTCCCAATTCTTATAGCAGGATTGAACTTGCATGTAGTAGAGTAGCTGCATGCAGGCCTCACATCACCAAGTGTGATGCCAAACATTGGATGGAGTGGTGTAAAGCACTCTGGCGCAGGAAACGTGTTCTGTGGAATGACCAATCATGCTTCTCTGTCTGGGTTTGGCATATGCCAGGAGAACGTTACTTGTCTGACTGCATTGTGGCAATAGTAACGTTTGGTGGAGGAGGGATAATGGTATGGAGCTGTTTTTCCAGGGTTTGGGTTATGCCCCTTAGTTCCAGGGAAGGGAATTCTTAATGCTTCAGCATACCAAGACATTTAGGACAATTCTAAGCTTCCAATTTTGTGTGAACAGTTTGGGGAAGGTCTTTTTCTGTTCCAGCGTGACTGTGCCCCAGTGCACAAAGCAAGGTCCATAAAGGCATGGTTGGGTGAGTATGATGTGGAAGAAATTGAGTGGCCCATACAGAGCCCTGACCACAACCCCATCAAACATCTTTTGGATGAACTAGAACAGAGTTTGCAAGCCAGGCCTTCGCATCCACTATCAGTGCCTGACCTCACAAATGCTCTTCTGGATGAATGGACAAAAATTCCCACAGACACACTCTAAAATCTTGTGGAAAGCCTTCCCTGTTATAGCTGAAAGGGGGGACAAATGTCATATCGATGCCTATGGATTTAGAATGGGATGTTATAAAAGTTCATGTAGGTATAATGGCCAGGTGTCCCAATACTTTTCTCCATATAAGTGCATATAGACAGATCATACCACATTTGCAGTTTGCATGTTCTCTCTGTGCTGTCATGGGATTTCCTCCAGGAATTCCAGTTTTCTCCCCACAGTCTTAAAACATAGTAAAGTGAATGGAAGTTATGAAATTGCCTGTAAGTGTGAGTGAATGTTGCGTGTGTTTGTGTGTGTGTGTCTATGTTGGTATGTGTGTGTTGGGGAGGGGTGGATTATGTTTAAATTATATTGTGGGAACCAAATGTTCCCCACAATGTGATAAAAACCTGCAATCAAAAAACTAAGAATGCCAAATGTCTCAGATTATATTTGGTTACTTATGGTTAAGGTTTGGGCTGGGTAGGGGTTAAGGTTGTTAGAATTAGGTGATCAGTGGTCATTGTTAACACACCACACAGTGCGTAACAACGAAATGTGTCCTCTGCATTTAACCCATATGTGACTTTCGTGACATAGCAGGGGGCAGCTAAATCAGCACCCGGGGAGCAGTGCTTGGGGACGGTACCTTGCTCAGGGTACCTCAGTGGTGACTTGCTGGTGGGGGATTAGAACCTACAATCTTTCGATTACAAGTGTGCTTCCCTAAGCGTCAAGCCACCACTGCCCCTGTCATGTTGGGATTAGAGTATTCCCCATATAAATGAATGCAGAGTCCCCATCATGATATAATTAAGAAGGTATAGAGGGTGGTTAATTGTATTTAATAATGAATACTTTATGAACATGCATTTTTATTCTTTGTTCCATTAGGCCTAACTAATTTTAATGGAATCTAAGATTAGAACCCTATAGAAGAAGGTTATAGCTTCAGTCGTCCAGTAAGTTCTTAACATGTTCATTGTTTTTAAATGTACAGCTTCAGTGTACATTATTTATTGTTAACTTTTTATTTCTACAATTAAAAAAAAAAGTTTTACTATAATTTCACCTGATACCCATTCAGTATATTTTAACTACAAATCACATGGATTTATGGAGGGAGTGCTAACTTTAAGCAAATTGAAAAGTACAGGTGATTAAAAGGATGTAAATGTTTGAACAAAATGCTTATAAAACATAATGATTAACCAAAATACAGTTGGCTTAATATATCCATTGTAGGATGTTCACAGCATATTTAAAATCCTCTAAAAACCATAGACTTTAACCTCATCTGGATCATTCCCAAAAGGCAATGAGTGCTTGAAATATTTTATATACACTAAACAACTCGTTTACTTGAATATATTTTTCCAGTTAAAATAATTAACGTTAAAAGCATTTCCAGTTTGGTAGCTCATAAGTAAACTTTGCTGCAATTCCTTCAACAGTGTGCGTTGGGATAAGAGTAATTGGTGTAGGTGGTGAGTTCATAAACATAATTCCCCCAATGTAATTTCCTATTGGGCGTCTAGTGGAGGCGAAGTCCGTCAGGGCTATTTTTACCACCGGCGCCTTATCTTGTCTGTGGGACAAACAAGACAGTGAACGGCCCCTCAAGTAGATTGAAGAGGGGAAGGATGGCCACGGGGCCTGACCTGACCTTGTGTTCTCCCAGGAGGACGATGTATGGCTCTGATGTGGGATGCAGCTCTCCCCTTGGCGTTATGCCCCTGATATCATGGCATAATCTATTCTGTAAACATGTACGTTTGTCAGAGTTTGTGGTTTTCAGGGTTGCCTATCGATACAGGCAGCACACCTCTCTGTTTGTTACTTTGGTTCCTGTATGTCAAAAGTTAATAGCCTTGCTCCATAAGGAAATGGAGACTCACACGCATACACACACAACCAGCCCACACATACCAGTGTACCCTGAGCCATGGGGTCCCTAGCCAGAGCGGAGAGAGGGACAGTAGGGCAAATGATGGTGACAGGAGAGGTAGGAGTGTCGTACATCCACAGTGATCCTGGAACCAGATGCAGGAGTTGTTTGTTGACAATGGGGATAGGGCTTTTGTGTTTTACACCAGCAGTTAACAATATTCTCTCTGAGTAGAATGAAAAAATGTAAAAGTCTAGAATGGAAGATTGGTGAATGACAGACAGCAGACGAAATGTGGAGTGAAAGTAGGAGATGGAAATGGGGAGAAGGACAGAGATAGGGGCCTAGGTGCGGCGAGATGTCCAGCCTAATAGTTAAGGTCAAACCAAAAGGACGGGTCTTGGGGGGTCAGGACAAGCATCCCATAAAGAAGATAAAGAACAATAGGAGGAACTTAAAAGACAAAAAATTTACAGCAGCCCCTCCCAGGCTAAGAAGAATGTAGCGAGCCAGCAGATAATACTGCATAACCCGGGGGATACATAACCTTCAAGGAGTACAGTGGAAAAGCACGAGTATGACTCTGAAAGCGTTTTCACGTCTGGCACTCATTAAACATTAAGGTATTTATTTATTTCATTAATATTTACATAACACAGTCATTGCAACCACAGTCAAAGTAGCTAAACATATCATCCCTTCATAATTAAATGTTAATATCCATTAGGGCTGTATTTTACAATCCTTTAACTAGTATTTATATTGCCAGCAATAACTACTATTTACTAATGTTAATGTGAACTACTAGAAGTATTATTACTTATTATTATAGCTGTTGCCATGTTTTTTTTACATTGTTATTAAAAAAGTTCAATTTGTTTGAATGAGAATTGTTACGCTCTCTGATCCTGCACTGCATTATTAATCATTTTTATAACTTTTCTGGTTTCTGGTAGCTGTCCATTTCTTGGTGCAGATGGACTACCTTTGGATATGAATAGTTCATATCTTCCTCCATTCTGGACATTGTTCTTTTTTACTGCTCATTCATAATATCTTGTTTAAACAGTCACCAAGCGCAGTGTTCTTTCTCCACATTCATAGACTCTCCAGAGCTGATCGACACAATAGATGCATTCCATCTTATATCGCAACATCTCTGCATGGGCCAGAAGTGAATTGTAGGAACAGAGGAGCCAAGCAGAAACACTGCTTATACTTCGGCATATCATTAATCAGTCTGGAGAAAAAATAAGCTAGAAACAAAATCAGACAAACACCTCGAAGGGCTTGTTATCCTGAAGTCTTTTGTTTTATTTAGCTGTGCTTTCGTTTTATTCAACTTCAGCAATCTACACCCGCCAGCGAAAATAACTCCACTTCAAATTTAATATACAGGGTCATGCATGGACTGGGGAGTGCATCTGAATGGGGGGCCTTGGGGGTCATGTCTACTCTTTGCTTTCAAAAAACTCAAATATAACCTTCTGCTTTTTCATTTTACTTTTTAAATTATTAATTGTGTACACTTTTTTTTTTGCCTCGTAATGCATGTTGATTTGACTAATGTTGTCAATGACGTAACATTAAATACATGGTAGATTTACATTACATTTACATTAACTGCACCTTCATAATGCACTAAAAATGCATTCATAGAACATTTATTAACAACATGTATGTATACCTTAAAATTCTAACACACCTTAATAGCTTTAATATGCATTAATAAAAAACATTATACAATTATATCCCCCTGAGACCCCACCCATTCATTTATGTCCACTGTAGTGGACATTTTGTTTTTGCATCTATCTTTTCACTGATGTAAGGAAATATATTTATTCCTGTCGTACACTAAAGAGGACATGCTGTGAAATTAAAAATAAAAATAAATTTGAAAAAAATCTAAATTGTAAGATCTTATTTCCTCCAAAGTCTTATTTCCTCCAAAGACAAATAACCTACAATTGAAGGACACTTTTTTTCCTTGGGTCTCAGGAGGATATGATTATACTGTTTCTATTAATGTATATTATAGCTGTCATGTATTGTTCATAGCAAGTAACTGAATGCAGTGGTCTAAGACATGTAAATGTATACTTACATGCTGCTTATGAATGTTCTATGAATGTATCATAAATGCATTATGAAGGTGCACTGAATGTTCTATGAATGTATAATGGTGCATTTAATGTAAAGTGTTACCCATTTTTGTTTTTTAGAAAGCATGGATATAATTCAAACCATTATTAGTAAAATTTCATCAGTTTGGATTAAATTATTTGTAGGTCATTTTTTCGCCTCCAATTCTGCGGTCCATAGGGTCATGTAGGTTATAATTTTGCATGGTTCACAACAAGTAATGATGGGGTGACAGAACATGCAACAACAGCCTGGTAATAATCATTAAGTAATTAATCCTGTTATATGGAAATAAGTATATGTTGCGTAAAATGCAGATGTGTTTTGTGTGAAAAGTGTGATAAGATAAGATGATAAGGTAGTGGGATAAGCAGTTGTATAAAGACTTTTGTGTTCCCAATGAGAGGTGAGGGAGACAAGAAACTCTACTACAGCTTTAAAATTCTTAATACATTTTTCTCTTTTATATTAGGAGAGCCACAATTATTAGAAGTATTTTTTTTTTATGTAAATAAGAAGTAGTGGGCAAATGACCCAACTGTTCATAAGAACAAAACAGAACATATTGGACCATTCATCATTAATTGATTAAATATCTGAGTATTTATTTTATTGGTATAATTCATTTGCAGTCTATAGTATCAAAATATAACACTGCAGTTGAATTGTATTTACTGGAAATGCAGGTTTGTAACCTTATTCTCACACACACCAGTCAGCCATAACATTAAAACCACCTGCCTAATATTCTGTAGGTCCCCATGTGCTGCAGATCCTGTAAGTGCTGCAAGTGGCAAGGTGGGGTCTCCTTGGAACGGACTTACAACTTCCCGCAAAGTCTGTAGTTTTGGAGATGCTCAGACCCAGTCATCTATCCAACACAATTCGGCCCTTGTCAAAGACCCTTGCCCATTTTTCCTGCCTCCAACAATCAACTTCAAGAACTGACTGTTCATTTGCCTAATATATAATGAGAACCATCACAGGTGCCATTGTAACAAGATAATCAGTGTCATTCACTTCACCTGTCAGTGTTTTAATATTATGGCTGACTGGTGTATTTCTTCAAAAGGTTTCTCTTTAATTGAGTTAAAATGGAGATATAGTTACCATTGATTAAACAAAAGCTATTTAAATATTTGAAAAGGCTCAGTAGCAGACACTGATTCAAAATATTGCACATCAAGAAACACTGATGACATCATACCTCATCACCATGGTGATTGTAATGTTGGCAGGCTAAGACTGGTACAAAGGAAAGGCAGCGGGCAGCTGGTCCTGGGAGAGTAGTAGACAAGGGCTCCATACGTGTGGTTCTGCACGAAGCCTAGCTCCTCTTTGGCTGGAAGAATTATATTTATGGTTCAGCCTTTGGGAGAAAACCAAAACAAATTCCCCAATTGAATTGTATTATTGTTTTTCATTAGAGGTCGACTGAACTACTTAACAGATTGTGATCTGTCACTCCCTTTTTCAATTTGTTTCAACACAAGGAGACATGCGTCTCCATCGGTGGGTTTTTTCTGACATATTTTGTAAGCTTTTAATGATCTTCACCATGATCTCTGTGATTTCCTGCGTGTTTTCTGCCTTTGATTGCCTTCTTATTACTGACCTTTTGCCTGTACTTGTGTTTGACCTTGTTTTCCTTTTCTGCTTCTTGACCGCGACATGTGCTTCCATATCAAACATCAACTAGTTCTACACTTGGATCCTCTCAGGACGTTCATTAAATAATACTTTGCCTGTTTTATAGATGCAGCTGAGGTGGAACGGAGGCTGACATGGCAAAACGATTAAATGCCACCGCTTTGGTGACCATGTATTGACATTGGCTTAACTCCCCACTACAAAATGAGCTTGCCTGTTGTGGAGACAAACAAGACCTGGAAAGGTATATGCAGATGTCGGTGGTGGTGAACAGGCTGTGAAGGAGACCAACCTGAACCCCAGTGTTGCTCACAACACGGATGTCAAGCCCTGAGGAGGAGAGACCTGAGCCAATGCGACTTGGAAGACCTATCAGCCCTGAGGAATGCCAGCAGCTCCAGCACCAAATTTGTTTGAACTGTGGAGGGGCTGATCACCTCCATACCTGAGGCCCAGTCTGTCCTGCACAATACTGTTGCCCACAATCCACTTGAGTGAGAACGTCTGCCGTAATCAGTGTCTGTCACAGTCAATTTACTGTCCTACTGTCTTATGCAACTGTTTATTTGTTCCAGACTTAATCGATTCAGGATCTGTGGGTAATTTTGTGCCAGTGCTCCAGCTGTCTTCCAGTCATCCAATCTGAGATATGATCAATGAATTTTTAACAGTCTACATTGATGATTTGCTTATTTACTTCCTGGACCAGGTGTCACATAGATGTCATGTTACCCAAGTGCTTCAAAGACTGAGAGAATATCACCTGTTTGCCAAAACAGAAAGATGTGAGTTCCACCACCAGATAATTTCTTTCTTGGGTTATGTTGTAGGACCAGGAGAAGTACGGATGGAGGAGAGCAAGGTACATGCAGTGCAAGACTGACAAACTCCAACCATTGTAAAGGAACTTCAAAAATTCCTATGGGTCTCATTAAGTCTATCCTCTGGACACCATCACCAATAAAATGGTTAAACAGATCGTCTGAACCAGGAGATAGGTTGATTCCTATGACAGTACTGCTCTTCTGACCATGTGGATTGGAGTTGTTTCCTGCCATGGGTCATATATGCCCAGAACTCAATTTATCATACATCACTAAAACTGACCCCCTTCCACTGTGTCCTTAGGTATGAACCACCTTTGATCCCATGGACGATTGAAGCTTGTGCTGTTCCTGCAGTTGACATCAGAGCACACAAGTACAGGAGAAGGCTCATACTCGGCTATGGTGGGCCACGGAAATGCAGCAGTGAATCGCTGATTGCTGTCCCCAACCCACACCACTTTTTCATTAAGGGCAATGGGTATGACTGTTGACTCGTGAAATCAAGTTGTGGTTGCCATGTTGAAAACTTGGTCCATGCAAGATCAACCCCATCATCTACCAATTGCAGCTTCCATAAAAATTCCATATCGTACCTACAATTCATGTGTCCTTGTTGAAATCTGTCTTTGTTGGTCCCATGGTATCTCCAACAGAGCTGTCGGTCCTTCCTCCTCTTTGGGAGACTGGGGGACCCGACGTATTTGGTGTGCATCCTCTTGTACTCTAGATGCCTGAGGGGAATTATTGAATACATGGTCAACTGGGAAGGCTATGGTCCTGCAGAGCAATCCTGGGTTACACCAGATGACATCCTAGACCTTTTCCTGACTGAGGACATACAACACACAAACTGGATTCACCTGGCTCCTTATCCTTGTGGTGGGAGGACTGTAACATCTATATCTGACTAATCACAACCATACTCAGCCCCAGAACATTCCCATCTACAGCGACGGTCATCCTCCGAGTGCTGCACAGCACCAACTTATTCCAGGTGATGGTTTTCATGTTGTACTGTAAGTCACTCACAGTGTAAAGTAATGAGTTCCTGCACCTTACCGCGTGTTTCTGTCTGCTTGAGAGCTGTGCCGTGTGTGACCTGTTTTTTCGACATTTTGGACCTCTGATTCTTGCCTGTGTGTTTTCTGCCTATGATTGCCTTCTTATTACTGACCTTTTGCCTGTACTTGTGTTTGACCTTGTTTTCCTTTTCTGCTTCTTGACCGCGACATGTGCTTCCATATCAAACATCAACTAGTTCTACACTTGGATCCTCTCAGGACGTTCATTAAATAATACTTTGCCTGTTTTATAGATGCAGCTGAGGTGGAACGGAGGCTGACATGGCAAAACGATTAAATGCCACCGCTTTGGTGACCATGTATTGACATTGGCTTAACTAATATTATGTTACCCAAGTGCTTCAGAGACTGAGAGAATATTACCTGTCTGCCAAAACAGAAAGATGTGAGTTCCACCACCAGATAATTTCTTTCTTGGGTTATGTTGTAGATCCAGGAGAAATATGGATGGAGGAGAGCAAGGTACATGCAGTGCAAGACTGACTAACTCCAACCATTGTAAAGGAACTTCAAAGATTCCTAGGCTTTGTGATTTTTTACAGGAAATTCAACTGGAAGTTCACCTCCACTGCAACCCCCCTAACCACTATGACCAAGCAAAAGTCCTGACGATTCACCTGGACAGGGGAGGCATAAGCCACCTTTCAAGAATTAGAGATACTTTTACCTCTGCCCTGATTTTCCTGCAAGTTCTGCTGGCCGTCGATGATAGGTGATTTTCATTATGTACGCTCTTGTCCTATATGTGTTTGTTGCCCATCAAAGCCCTGGAACAACTACAGATTCCCCAAAGACCATGGTCCCATATTGCCATGGACTTTATAACTGACCTATCCCCCTCACAGAGTTACACTACCATACTGGTGTTGTAAACAGATTTTCTAAGATGTGCCGCTTGATACCTTTCTCTTGGTTGTCTGCTTCAATGTCACTTGCTGAATGTCTCATTGACCAGGTCTTCTGAGTCTTTGGGATTCCATAAGACATTGTGACAGATCCCAGACCCCAGTTCATGTCCAGGGTCTGAAAGGCCTTTTGCACCTGACTGGGGGTCTCGTTAAGTCTATCATCTGGACACCATCACCAATAAAATGGTTACACAGAATGCCTAAACCAGGAGATCGGTTGTGTTACCTGTTTTTTCGACATTTTGGACCTCCGATTCTTGCCTGTGTGTTTCTCTGGTTGTGGTTGCTTCGCTGATTGCCTTGCCGTCACCGACCTTCTGCATTCACTTGCCTTTTACCTTTTGGACTCTGTTTTTGGCTTGCTACCCTGTTCTGCTTCACTGGTTTTGACCCTGCCTGTTGTTTACCACAACTTATCATTCCATGTTAACCACCAACCAGCTCTGCACTTGGATCCCCTCAGTGTCTTCATTACAGTCACTCTGACTGAGCACCTTCAATTCATAATTTGCTTTTTTTGCTGACTACTATTCAGGGTTTTATTAGATGATATCATTTTAAAAATCATGTATAAAGCATGTAAAAGCACAATAAACATATCAATTAATATGACCTTTCACACACTACAAGTGTTTCACATTTGTTTTTAGCAAAAATTAGTATGAAAAATTGCAAGAGTGAAATAGCTCTACATATTTTATTTATTTTTATTTATGTCTTTTTTACTATTTAATAATTTTAAATAAATGTAGACAAAATAGTTATGTATTTGAAGATTTTGAAACTAGATATGAAGTGAATTATATAACATTAACATATATTTTGTGATGTTACAGCACTAAAATGTATTTATATACTTTTTATATTGTTGTTCTGTAAGAAAAAGCTATTTGGTTTACAGTTTACAGATTAACACTTTTAGGTATCTTTCAGCAGCTTTACATTTGACAGTGTATAAAATTTGACTACTATAAGAAAACTGAATAACAGTCACAAGTTACAAACATTGTATTTGCTGAAATTGCCATGAAACTATTTAATTTATAGGACATGGCAATATTAATTGAAAATTGCACAGTTGTAGTTCCTGAGCAGTTGCCTACCATAGACATAATGCATGAGTGTAATGAGTGACCTCACACAGGGCTCTTCCTGAAACCAGATGAAGGTCACAGTCAATCTGACTAGATGGGTGAGCCCTTAATGTGCTGATCTTTCTTCATCGGTCATCCAGGTACCCATCACCTCATCCCAGCTGTGACGTCAACAGAGGTGCCACACAGCCGCCCACTCAGCACAGGCAAACCTTGGCTTGATCAGTGGAGCACACCGTCCGTGAGCGATTAGATTTCAGTGAGGCCACTTTGACTCCGAACAGCATTCACTGTTGCCATGTGATTAAAACAGAGGGTCACTGAAAAGAGACATCAGATCCCATCGGAAATGACCACTTATTGTAATTGTCGATGGATGCGGTGTGATGTTACACCTACAACTGAACCTCAATGCCACTTTTATCTAGGTGCAGGCTTACACAGAGATGTACATTCTGTCCTCCTAGTGCCCCAGACACCGATTTAAAAGGGAGGGGCCTTGAACAATTACGAACCATAATAATTTTCTGGTGGGTGTGTTTGTGTATATGTTTGGTTTAGAAAGAGACTTTCTTTCCTGCACTACTGAACAAAACGCCTTGAGCGGTAGGACCCAGAGGACCTTTAACATTTACCAACACTCTTGGACAAGCACACCTAAAGAGACCTCAGCCAAAACGGGCGTAAGAACCTTTCCAGAGCGATTCAGCCACGCTCTACAGAAGCTTAACACTGCATCCATTTAAATGAGCTTCTGACCCTAAAAGGAAAGTGGAATGGATCTCCTTACCCGAACGTTTCATATAAGAGGTCTCAGCAACTTTTCTTTGTAACACTTGGCATGACAATGTTTCTTGCGACAACGCGTGGACAGTAATTGAAGAGAATCGTCCGGGAGCGCAAGATGAGCGCATCAGTAGCCGTATATAGGAATATCTACACGGAGGATCGGTTCAGACAGTCATATGGTACTGAAGGCAAGGGCAGCCGCAGTGAGCGACTGCGGGACAAACTGGCCGAGAGATGCAGGTGCTCCCGGGCGGCGTGGCTCCACCTGCTGAGAGAGCGGGTCCCGATTTTCAGCTGGCTGCCCAAATACAAGCTGAGAAAGTGGATATTAGGAGATACGATAGCAGGATTAACTGTTGGTATCCTTCACATACCTCAAGGTGCGTTGGATTGATACTTTTGTCACATAATTCATCGGTAAATTAATTTGAGATTGTTGTTTATTTGTGCTGAAATGATTTTAATACTTAACTGAGAACGGAATGCTCGGCGTAGTAAAATATTTACATATTACAAGCAAATTATTAGATATCATTTATTATTTATATAAAGATGTATTTCACAAAGTTATATTTAGTTTTCCACACTGAAAGCGCTTTTCTTCATAGCAGCTTCCTGATAGGGTATCAGTTATTATTGGGATGACAAAAAATATTAATAACTATTATTCCTGCAGACTCACATTAATTCTGCCAGTCCGGTTACAGGAGGTATATTAGTTTGTGGTAACTTATGAATAATGAATCTACTTTAAATGATGATGATAATTACTACTAGTGGTACTTCTAATAGTAGTAGTAATATTTCGCTTTTTACCTTGCTCTGTATTCTTAGTTCATTCACAACGATCATAGAATGAAAATAATTACTGTTAGCGGAGATGGCAATTACGTAACATGTAAATAACGTTCGCAGTCTTATTTTTTGAGACTTAATACATGATTATTTTTATCTTTAAATGAAATTACATGATCTTCTATTATCCTTCGATAAAATTTATTTTAACAGACGGACTTGTTAATGTGTTCCCTCATTTAATTATTTTAATTAGTTCATTTAATTTGACGCCTTTTACAATTATAGGACACATTACGGTCCCCGTGCATAAGGTACATAAAAATGTATTTTATCTTAGTAGATAATAAATGAATGAAGAAAAAGAGGTAAATACATTTGCGTTACTATACTACTTGGAACAGGTGCGTGTGAAATTGGTAACCATGCTGTCTACATTTTTAATAACTGCTTAGAAAATACATATATAGTAAGTTTGGGTCATGTGTTTGCAGCAGGTTCAGGAGCTTTGGTCTGTGCATCAGAGATTCCATCCGGATCCGTAGATGCTTTTTCAGCACCTTTATCTGCTCCCGAATAATTGCCGGTTGTTGCACTAATAGGAGAATCAGCACAATGTTCCTAAACCCAGGAAATGACCAGCGCGAGATGAACCAGATATTCTTAATAAACTTAATTAATCTGCCGTGTTTAGAAGTCGAAATGGAGATAAATACATAAAAATGACCAGCATCAGTTACTATGGTGATCTATATAATTGTCAATGATGATACTTGTGGGTTTTTGATTGAGACTAGGGTCTGTAGGTCTTCTCTTAATTTATTAATTGAGTTATATCTTTAATCTGCATTATATGTGTTGGCATAAGTGTGTCTCATAACTGAAAACGTATCAAATGTACTAATAATTACAAAAAACTGTACAGAAAAGTTTAACTTAAACATCCACAGATAAAACAATACTAAATCACAAAGAAAAAATCTTTAATATTTACAAACCTAGTTAAATATAAAATTACACTCACAGATCACTCACTATAATATGATGATCTTGGTGTCGGTTTGAGTCCCGTGTTGTATAGAAGGTGGTTTACAGAGACAGACCTGTGAAGTAGACTGTCTTGTGTAGATAGATTTGACTGACTGACTGATTAAATGAGCCTCTCCTCTGTGCCCCCTTCCTTTGTACAGGAATGGCATTTGCCCTGCTGACTTCAGTAGCCCCCATCTACGGCCTCTACACCTCCTTCTTCCCTGTCGTCCTCTACATGCTCTTTGGCACGGGTCACCATGTCTCCACAGGTCAGCACAGCTGTGCCACGCGTGTCTGTGTGTGCGCATGTAGATGTGTGACCTACACAAGTATCCATGCAGGACAGGTCAATCGTAGAGGTGACATAGGCAAGAGCACCATCTTCTGAGGGGTCATCAGTGCCATCCCACTCCCCATGCTGTGTATTCTGCTTGCTTAAAGTCTGTATTAAGTTGTTCTGTGCGTGTCTGTGTGTGTGAGTCAGGTACCTTTGCTGTGCTGAGTCTAATGACCGGCTCTGTGGTGGAGCAGCTGGTCCCCACACCTCTGCAGCTGAACAGCAGCAGCGTGGAAGAGGCAGACTTTGAGGCACAGAGGATCGGCGTGGCCTCTGCAATCGCCTTCCTGTCTGGAGTTATGATGGTAGGAATGTGTGCAGTGGCGCCGACGTGACTCTCCAGCCCCTCCGAGGGGCAATGAACGCCGTGTCCTGGTTTCAGGGCTGTTTAATTGACGTCTGTGTAAGGCTGACAAACAAGTAATGTCTCTTTTCTGTTCCCCCTCCACATCACCACGACGACTCTAGATCTGTATGTTTTGCCTGCAGCTGGGCTTTCTGTCTACGTACCTGTCAGAGCCTATAGTGAAAGCCTTCACAAGCGCTGCTGCTTTCCATGTCACCATCTCCCAGCTGCAGAGCATGCTGGGACTCAGGCTGCCTCGCTCCACGGGCACCTTCTCTCTCTTCAAGGTGAGGCAGCTACAGTCGTGGCCAAAAGTCTTGAGAATGACACAAGTTTTGGTTTTCACAAAGTTTGCTGCTTCAGTGTTTGTAGATCCTTTTTTTCAGATGTTTCTTTGGTATACTTGGAGTTTGTCAGAATTTGTGGGTTTTTGCTTGTATACCCTTTTGAGGATAGACTAGAAGTTCTCAATGGGATTAAGATCTGGGGAGCTTCCTGGCCATGGACCCAAAATATCAATGTTTTGTTCCCCGAGCCACTTAGTTGTCACCTTTCACTTATGGCACGATGCTCCATCATGCTGGAAAAGGCATTGTTCGTCACCACACTGTTCTTGGATGGTTGGGAAAAGCTGATCTTGGAGGATGTTTTGGTACCATTCTTTATTCATGGCTGTGTTTAGGCAAACTTGTGAGTAAGCCCACTCCCTTGGCTGAGAAGCAACCCCACACATGAATGGTCTCAGGGTGCTTGACTGTTGGCATGACACAGGACTGATGGTAGCGCTCACCTTTTTTTCTCCGGAAAGCCTTTTTTCCGAATGCCCCGAATAATCACAAAAGGGATTCATCAGAGATTTACCCCAGTCCTCAGCAGTCCTATTCCTGTACCTTTTGCAGAATATCAGTGGCTTCTTTGCTGCCCTTGACACCAAGCCATCCTCCAAAAGTCTTCGCCACACTGTGCATGCAGATGCACTCACACCTGCCTGCTGCCATTCCTGTGCAAGCTCTGCACTGGTGGTGCCCCGATCCTGCAGCTGAATCAACTTTAGGAGACGGTCCTGGCACTTGTTGGACATTCTTGAGCAACCTGATGCCTTCTTCACAACAATTGAACCTCTCTCCTTGAAGTTCTTGATGATCCGATAAATGGTTGATTTAGGTGCTATCTTGCTAGCAGCAATATCCTTGCCTGTGAAGCCCTTTTTGTGCAAAGCAATGATGACTGCAAGTGTTTGATTGCAGGTAACCATGGTTAACAGAGGAAGAACAATGATTTCAAGCACCGCCCTCCTTTTAAAGCATCCAATCTGCTGTTCTAACCCAATCAACATGACAGAGTGATCTCCAACCTTGTCCTCGTCAATACTCTCACCTGTGTTAAAGAGAGAATCACTCAAATGATGTCAGCAGGTGTTTTTGTGGCAGGGCTGAAATGTAGTGGAAAAGGGTTTTTGGGGATTAAGTTCATTTCATGGCAAAGAGGGAATTCATTGGATCACTCTTTGTGTAACATTCTGGAGTATATGCAAATTGGCACCATAAAAACTGAGACAGCAGACTTTGTGAAAGTTAATATTTGTGTCATTCTCACAACTTTTGGCCACGGCTGTACAAGTTGAAATAGCACCCATGTGTTATTTCAGTATGTACCAGATAGTTGGCAAAAGGCTAAATGATAATTAAGATGTTTGTTGTAATGACAAGAATGCTGACTTAGGAATATGATGGCCAGTCCTGTAATTCCTATTGTACCAGTTGTAACAATCAAGACATGGCATTTTACCTGTAACCTGCTGGGGGGGTAAGGGGCTTGCTGAAGGGTCCACAGACAAGTGATAACAGGCCAAAGCTTGACCTGACAACCTTCTGATCACGGGCATAGAGGCTTAGCCCGCTGTGCCACTTACTGTACCACCCCCCAACAAAAAGGGGTGCAATCAGGGGATAGAAGCAGGCAGAATCAGAATCCTTTTATGCAAGTATAAGGAGTCTTATAAACTTTACCCCATAAGAAAATCAGAAACTTCAAAAAACTGTTGATAAGGAACATTGCTTGATAGCACACATCAGTTTTACATATCACATAAATGAACGCTATTACAAACAAATAATATGGCAGTGTTTTATAAATGAATAATCTGTGCCCAGCAAACGCACAGCAAAGTTGATTGAGTTAGTGGAGCATGGCACATGCTGCTGTGGCAGCAAAATCATGGAAGTTTCAGAGGAGACTTGAAGTGCAGGTGAAAATAGTGACAGCTCAGCTGCCAAAACACCTTTTAAACAGGAGCTACTGGGGACAAATAAGGTCAAGAGATGTCGGTGGTGGTACTTTGGCAATTTTATGTCCGACACTCACCAGACTGGTACTGTAAACTCCGCCGAGAACTGGTGCCAACTAAAACTCGAAACACTGCCAACCGATTTCATCAGCAGAAGCTTTGCCATTCAGCAGAACATTCAGAATGCATGTGCTTACAGTCACAGACACCAGCGATTTGGGTTTCTACTTTCACTCTGAAGAAAGTGGGGGGTAGTGGGGTACCACTCCCCAGGTCCCTGAAAATGAATCAGAAAAGAAAATTGTAAAAAAAAAAAAGTGAAAATTGTGTCCCATATTGGTTCAAAACAGGAGGTACGGTAACAACTCTACCAGCAATGTCAATTCTGTCCCCTGGAATGAGATGGTTCAAAAAAAACCATCTAGCAATAAACTCTACTGTCCGCTCATGATTAACCCCCAATCGCTACATTTTATTTGTGTATGATTCATTTATTAATATCAGATTTCAGTGTGCAGACCGTTCAGTGTCTTCTTTCATGTTCGGAATCTGTATACGGGCAATTTTGGGAGAATTTTAAGCAAAAACAAACAAATTGTATTGTCATGACTGCTGATGTCGACTGATATGACGAAATTACAGTGACAAAACATTTTGCCATATCAGTCAACCCTACATACTGTCAAATAAATAAATAAATAGATTCAAGATAAATAAGAGATGTAGAGAATAAGAGAATGGGCTATCACTAAAAATGCAAACATGCAGGCATATAAATAAGGGTGAGATGACAAGATGTGGGCTACAGACAGTTTGAGGGGTGTGCAGATAAACTTTGAGTCAGTAGGAGTATATACAGTGCATAGGGATTTGCTATAGTCTTATAACAGATACTGATGCCTTGAGATGCATACAGTATAAAATGATATTATTGTAATGGGAGGCTGTGTTACTGGAGTAAACATCCTGTGCTGATGACAGACCCTGGCCTCCGTGCTGGAGAACCTGCCCCTGACCAACCTGGCGGAGCTGCTGATCTCCCTTGTCTGCCTGGCAGTCCTCGTGCCGGTGAAGGAGGTGAACACGCGGTTTCGGCACCGCCTGCGCACGCCCATCCCGGTGGAGATCCTCACCGTGAGTCTGAAGCCGCGTCTGCTCGGGGAGAGAAGGAGACACTTTAATCCGCAAGGTGCCTGGCCCTGCAAATGTCATAGCTTCAGCGCTTAATTACCGGGACCAGGACTGGCTTGTGATGAATTTGTTAGAAATACAAAGAGTCACTGGATTAAAAAAGGTTTTACGTTAGATTGTGTTTTACCACGTTGTGTACCGATTGTTGGTCGGATACTCAGAATAATAGAACAGATTTCCCCTGTCAGATGACCATAGTACCTGTTTCAGTGTAATTGTCAAAATAGTATCAAGAATGGTGACCTTCCGGTTAAAATTATAAGCTTAAATCCAAATAAATAATACTTCGTTTTCTGGGTGACACCCAGTGTTCCCTGACTCTCTAAGCTTTTAGTAAGCTCTGCATCATATATAAGTAGGTAGCTATGCTTTAGGCTGTTGCCAGGTTACCAGGTTACCTGCCAGGTTAAGCATCAGTATCACCCTGGGCCTGTTGTTCTTGCCTCCCACTGCAGGTTATCACTGCCACAGCAGTTGCTTATGCTTTTTCATTGGACTCAAGATATGACATCGAGATAGTGGGGCCCATTCCAGCAGGGTAATCATTTTTAAGGTTTTCCACATAACCGTAAGTTATTTAGAAAGTGGGTTTATATATTTTTACCCAAATATTTTTGGACATTTTGAAAAAGTACAGCTGTGAGTCCAGGGTGGACAACAGGCATAGATTATGGGGGGTGGGAGGGTTGTAAACCCCTCAATAATCAAAATCAGCCAACAACAAGCCCCATTAAATGGGTGGAGACATCAACCCCACTAATGCTCAATCCAAAGTTATGCCCTTGGGGCCAATGCTGCCTTTTCTGGGGCCCCAGGCAATGCTTCACTTGGGAGGCCCCTGTTATCACCCTATTAATGATCATTTCCCCTCCCCCACAACCCAGAAAATTTGGGGGCCTGCGGTAACTGCCTGTTCGGCCTATAGCTGGAACCGGCCTTGTTTGAGTCCTTATTGTTAGACTTAGCTGAAAATGAAGTGTTTTTAAAACTTTGATTCTGTTGGTAGTTTCCCGCAGCCTCGGCTGCCTGCCCTGGATAAGCTTCCGCTGGTTGCTGGAGACACCGTCGCCATAACCTTTGTGGGCTACGCTGTGTCCGTCTCGCTGGCTATGATATACGCCGACAAGCACGGATACTCAATACATCCCAACCAGGTACAGCCAGAGCTACACAGTCCCGCACTAGCAAGTTCTAGAGAAGTCATGCTTCATGCCTGTGCATTTGTGTTGCAGGAACTTCTGGCACATGGAATCTCCAACACTGTGTCCTCACTTTTCACCTGCTTCCCTAGCTCAGCCACTCTGGCTACTACCAACATCCTGGAGAGTGCAGGGGGATATACACAGGTAGATCTTTCTACTTCCTTTTGTTACCTTTTCCAGCCATTCAAACAGACTTTTTGACCCTCCCTTGTTAAAAAAAGAAATGAACGGAGCAAGTCCCTAATAACATCCAATAATAATAACTGACCATTTAACTAGAAAGTTCTAATGCCAAGAGAACCATTTTTTGCTGATCAAAGTGATTTACAGATACAAAAGATCACTTAAACTTACTCATTAGTCCAGTCATGTGTATAGATGTTTTCCAGAAGATGATACAGAAGTTAATCTTCCCACTGATTTGGTCTCTTTTAGTAGATGATTTAAGTAGCCCTGCAACATGATTTTATCAGTCCAGAAATAAAGCGATTTCTTAAGTTTGAATTGTCTAAATTTGAATGTGATTTTCCTTTTTTTGTCTCCAGCTGTCAGGCTTGTTCACTAGCACGGTGGTGCTAATTGTGTTGCTGTTAATTGGCCCTCTCTTCCACTTCCTGCCAAAGGTAGGATCCTAGACGACAGAAGATTTGGGAGTATTTATGTGAAAGAGAGAGATGGAAAAAGAACTTGTTTGTCAGGCCAGCTGACTGATAAATACCTCTGTTCTCTGTTGTTCCGTGTTGTTCCCTGTTGTTCCGTGTTGTCTTCTCAGGCAGTGCTTGCCTGCATAAATGTCACCAGCTTGAGGCAAATGTTCCTGCAGTTTAAGGATCTGCCAGATCTATGGAGAATAAGCAAGATTGATTTTGTAAGTGCCTCGTGCTCCATGCATTAACACACAGACACGCATCACTTTGTTGGGGAAACTTACACCTTTGCCATGTGGTTGAAGGTGGTGTGGCTAGTGACCTGGTTGTCAGTGGTGGTCCTCAACGTTGATCTGGGCCTAGCTATTGGTGTTGTCTTCTCCATGGTGACAGTCATCTGCCGGACGCAGAGGTGAGTGGTGGACCATGATTTTAAGTAGTCCTGCAGCATGACTTTATAAGTCCAGAAATAATGCTATTTCTTAAATTTGAATTGTCTAAATTTGAATCTGATTTTCATGTGATGTAGTTACATATCATGACCACACTGTGCAGAGGGGCAGTGTTGCCTTTGCAATGCACTGCAACCCATGTGACTTCTTTCAGGGCTGACTGCTCAGTGCTGGGAAGGGCTTCAAACACGGAGATCTACAGGCCCATTGAGAATCACAGCAAGGTGAAAGCACATCGTATGACTTTCCTTTCCGTCATTGCATCACTAATAAAGCTTTAGTATGCGTGGTGTGTTGTGGAGTCACCTGACTGGCAACATAATTACAGAATTACTTTAATAGTAACTATGAAATGTTAGAAGTTATTCATAGCTACATAAATACTTAATCAAATGCAATTATTTTGCAAATTGAGTGTTAATGGATCAGTAACCAATCTTAAAGTAACATACAAGATTATATGGTCATCTGATGTAGAAACATTTTGCACTTAAACTTATTGAAGCCCTTAATTTTAATGTCATAATTTAAGGAAACTAGTAAAATTTAATGAGTTAGAGGTATTTTATTTAGTACATAATGTACATAATTTTATACATAACGCACACAGTGGATATGGTTAATTAAGTAAATGCTGCTGTGGCATGTTGTAAAGTCTTGAGTGATAATACAATTCAGTAACTAAATACTAAATAAATGTCAGCATTTACCATAACGCTGTGCAGAGACCTTTTGAGGGGCAGGTGCAAGCCTGTGATTCACTTATTAAAGGGTCTCTCAGTACCTTTAAAGGGAAGCACTTAAAAAGGTTTAGGCAAAAGAAGGAATTGCTTAGGCCACGGGTGGCCAATCTTCTCCGCAAAGGGCCGGTGTGTGTGCAGGTTTTTGGGATAACCTGTAGGTCAGCTGTTCAAACCCAGGTGTGAGGAGGACTCAGCCAATCAGTCCTCTA
>JAODLC010000113.1:8126891-8163211 GCA_026781145.1 Hippopotamyrus pictus
AGCACACAGCAAGAACTCAGTGCTCAAGTGAAATCCAGGTTCTTTTAATTGAAATGGTAATTTACAATTCCTGTCCTCCCTGACATGGATTATCTGGTCACCCTACACTTACTGACCATCGCACAGAAACTCAGCTGGTTTTTCAGCTTGTCCTTTTGTTTCTCTCAGTGCTGCGAGGTCCCCGGAGTGAAGATCCTGACCTACAATGGGCCCATATATTATGGAAACCGCAGTTTCTTCCGGGAGGCCATGACTCGGCTGCTGAGCCTGACCCCGGAGAGGATCCGCAGCATAGAGAAAGCCAGGAAGGCTCGCGAAAGGAGGGACAGGGACGCCGTCCCCACTGTGGTCAGATTCTCATACTTATATCCAGTGGAATCTAGACTGTTTAGGGAAGTTCTGTTGGGTTAAACTAATGATCAAATGTTTGGGCAAGTAATACTTTAAAATAACCAAATGTGATTATGGATGTTTTTGCACCTTAGTCGCTTATAACATCATTCTGTGTCGTTCAGGAAAGCGGAGTGGCTAATGCATCCTTTTCTTCTGAAAACGAATTCTTCAAATCAGGTGAGTTGAATTTAATACATTGTAATAAAAGAGCAAACACTTTTAAATCAAAGAAATCTGTGAAAACTAATTTTACATATAGTGATTATCAAAACAACTACATAGCAATGTAATCGTTATTTACTTGTAAATATTATAATTATATTCTTTTAAAAGGGCATATATTTAGTAGTATGAATCGATCCTCAAAAAGTTTGATTCCACGGATAAGAAATATGGTTTGTATATTTTTCTCGTTTTAAATTATTTCATGGAATTGCACACAGTTTTCAGCTCCAGAATGTACTGATATGACTTGCTTTGGCCCTGGACAGACAATGCAGCGGACAGTGAGGTTCAGGTGCTGCTCATTGACTGCAGCAGTGTGAATTTTGTTGATGTTGCTGGAGCCAAGTTATTCATTCAGGTAATGTTAAGTGCAATGTAAAGACCGCTACATGTTCCATATCCTTACACAATCAGTAAAGTAATATTCTTACTTGTAAGTGTATTTTTGGTTGCACTTTACGTGAAGGGGCACAAATAATGTAGTACCACACATATTCTTAATGTATTAATTAACCAGAAAGTGTCACTTATCCCTTCATTCACCTTTAATCAGTCATGATTAGGCTATTTCATGCAGTTATTATATTTGTTCAGGATTTGTACTTGAGTAGTAACTGAGTTACTAAGTTACTTATGCGCCGTAAAGTAAGGAGTTACTGTGTTTTCTTCCCAGATGTGTACTGAATGCCAGAAGGTGGGGATTCGTTTATACCTGGCAAACTGTAATGGTAGGTACAGTTAATCAGAATAAAATTTAATCTAGAGGTCAGTTATTGATTAATTTCTTCTGTTAAAATTTAAGTCATCAAAAGCTTGGCACAGTACTATTTGAATGCATTTTAAATAACATTCTAAAGTTTCTTTAACGAAATCACTGATACATCATTAATTCTGTAAATTTTATGTTAATGATACATTTATGTTTAGCATATTGTTAAATTTATGTTATATGTGTTGTTTATATAAACAATTGGAAATAGCTATCAGTAAATGTTTTGCTGGTATTTAAAATCTGATAACATTACATAATAAAATGTGGTATAAAAATGATGATGACCGCATAGGCAGGTTTTTGTAGTTTGGTCTGAGACATGATGAACAGTCAACATTTGTCTCCTTAGAGAGAGTGCTGAAGATCCTGACCTCAAGTGGCCTGATGAACTACATGAATCCTCAGCACATTTTCGTTACGGTCCATGATGCAGTGGTCTACATTGAGCAGCAAAAGGTAAACAGTCTTTTGGATTTCTTCCTTATTTTTCAGAAGACATTAGGAGACTATTATGGATTCTTTGCCTTCAGTTGAAATGAGTAATGAAAGATTGCATATTCTACAAAAATATTTGCCAGACTGAACTGGACATGCTTCTTTGGTAAAACTGAAAACAAAATATACCTGTAATGGATTTGGACAAATGTGCGTACAGAGGTTGCATGTGTCTGTGTTGAACAGGTTTTCTCCAGCTACCTCTGAATTGCCTGTAGTGTATGTGCCCTAGGTTGAACTGGATCCTGTCCAGGATGTTCACCTGCCTTGTGCCCTATACTTTCTGGGATAGGGCTCCCTGGGATGGTATAAGCAGTTATGGATAGATGAGTGGATTGGATCTGGGCAACATGATCAGTTAGCAGAGGTGAAAATTTCAGGTTCAGAAAGTAAAAATCCAGACCAAGATTTTGTTTCAACCAACCAATTGAGTGACTTGCTCATTTGCACAAAGTATATGTAACCCTGTAACATACAGTACTGTGGAGAGTACATTCTATGTGTTTCTCACGAGCACACATTTACACCCAGGTGACTGCTGGGATTGTTGAGGCAGAAGCTGCTGGGATTGCTGCACTGAGAGGGTGGTCTATACGCTGTGTACAGTTGAGTGTATGTTGCAGAGGTTGTTTGGGATTGTTTTGTGGTATATTTGTTTGTATGTGTGTGTGCTGATACAGTTTATGTGGGTTGCTGTTTTTTTACTTTGGTCTGCGTGTGCGCTTGTCTATCCTTGTTAATAAACAGCGCGAGTGTTACCGACAGCGAGTTGCAGCTGCGGGTGTAACATACTTGGCAAAATAAAGTGATAGTGATTCTGATTCTGAAACTCTTTATACACAATTGGTTGGTTGAAACAAAATCCTGGTCTGGATTTTTATTTTCTTGAGCTGAACTTTCCACCTCTGTCAGTTTTGGCCCCTTTTGTGTGGCAGTAAAGGCCAGCACTCTGTTATCCTTTAGAAAGTGTTGCCTGTGTTCATGGCTGTTGATTGTGTTGCACAGGAGAAGATTCCAGAAGGCACAAACACTATCTGGGTCTGAGATGTCCCCTTCCCCATCTGATGAATGCAGTCCGCAACCCTCAGGAATGGAATGAGAAAAAGGAACCGTTTCCCTGTGAAAGAGGAGGACCTTATAAACTTTACAGCACCTTCAGGGATACCTGTACAGAGGAGAATCAGTGCGGTCAGTGAAATGTGGGAGATTCCACATGGAATACCACAGTGTCACCCCTAGGGGGCGACCTACTGCTGCACAGCTCTGGGAAATCCAATCTCAGCTGAAGACATGATGTTGCATGTAAAATTGTAAAAAATGCTGTAAAACATACATGTAAGAATATGACTGCATTTAGTTCTGTCATAGCACCAAAGGTGAATGAAGATTACACTTGTATTTTTAATCCTTTAATCATTATACAAAGATGCTACTTTACTTCTGCACATTTACAATGTTCATTAACATTTCTATATTTCACATTATGATTTAAAAATGTACATTTTCAATAAACATGTTTACAAAATTTTACAAATTTTTGTAGTTGACATTTCACGAGATGCACCATTCTGACATTTCATTTTGGATACAATGTCATTTCTAAAAAGTAACATAAAATCAAGTTTACTATAATTATCAAAATGATGATATGGAAGTTAATCTGTAACAATATGGTAAATACAAACCATGAATTTAAACTCATAGGCTCATCAAAAATGTTGAATGTGTGATGTGAGCTGCATTATTTTTGTAATAAACTATTTTGATGAGGAGGACATATTTTAATGCATTTACATGACTGCAGGCACCTTAACGTTCAGTAGAGCACTGTCACAGTGCCCCCTGCTGTCATTCTTTCATCATTACAATTTCACTTTGCTGCTCACAGCAAAAACAACTTTCTCAAAAACAATTTCCTCACTTAATTTTTCATGCCAGTATAGAAGTTTTTGATTTTGAAATCTTGAATCTCTAGACAGCTTTCAAATCTGGTGTTTCTTATTAAGTACTACAGTACTAACTGAAATTAAAGTAAATTTAAAATCAGTTTAAAGTTTACTTCCACTGCTTCTGCATGAGTGCCGCATGTGTTCTCCGAGACTATCATAATCATTTTCATCCTTGCCGTTTAAATCACTTGGAGGTGGGTTTGTCAGAAATTTATGAACTCCTCTTTTGTTTTATAAATACCCCAGTATTTATTACAACAAAATCACATCACTAGGACAGCACAGTATATAAAATATTTTTAAATTTCTTGTCATGCCATTCGGATCTTTTTGTTGTATATGTGGACAGTTTGGGGTATGCACCAAAGAAAACATGGTGGGAAAGCCTATTACTACTACTAGTCATTCTAGTCTCAAAGAATGTTACAATGAAATACTGTATTTGTTGCTTGGCGTAATTGAGAATGGTTTAATGTTGCTGGTGCTGTGGGGGAGCTAGACTATTTACCCTGGGTGCTTTATTTTAACCCCTTCAGTAGATGTCGCCAAGCCAGGGACTCTGTGTGGAGGAAGACAGTGCTCTTTTAATGTCTTTAAAAAGACAGTACAGATTAATACCTCCACCTTTCTTCTGTCTAGTCCAGGGGTGGGTAATCTTATTTATCCGCAAAGGGCTGGTGTGGATGCAGGTTTTTGGGGTAACCTTTAGGTCAGCTGTTCAAAGCCAAGTATGAGGACTCCTCAGCCAAGCAGGCCTCTAATTAGTAATACAATCAGGGAGCTGCAGCAAAAACCTGCATACACAGCGGATCTTTGCAGATAAGATTGGCCAGCCCTGGTTTAGTCACAGACTAGGCCCCTCACACGTCCTGTACAACCCAGTCTGCTCAAGATCGGATACCTCTTAGGTGGGCAGTTGGTCACACAAGATGAGAGGGGGCCAGTGTTCATACCCAGTCTTTGTTTATTACAGAAATAAATGGTAATATAATAAAACTGAATAACAAGAGAGGCAAAAATTTTAGACAATTTAGACAATGAAATTATATGATTATAGTCTAATTTTACATATTAAAGAAACTAAAATATTAAGCAAAAATTTAAATATTACGATAATGAGTATGTGAGAATGACCAATATTGTGTTATCCAAAAGCAGAATCTTCCTTTTCGCAAGCTGAAGTGGCATAAAGAAAAGAATCAATGACTATTAATCTATCATACAAGCCTTAAGGCAGGGGATAGACAATAATTAATGCAGTAGTAATCATGTTCATGTGTTCTACATGGTCTATGAGTCAACAACAGCAAAGAACAAAAGTGTGCAGTCCTGTATTCAGCATTATTTAGGTATTAATGTTTCTTGAGTTCATGATGTTTCTGGTTCCTATAGTAAAGTGGGTAAATGTCAGTTCTTTATTAATGATCTGTAATGCTCTGTAGACGATGAAATAATTCAGAAAAGTCGTTAATCAAGCAACGCTTTATTCAGTTCTTGATCTGCATGATGCCTTCAAACAAATATGCATTGAAAACTAGGCTTAGAATTTAGTGATCAGTGATCATTGTTGACACACCACAGCACAACAACAAAATGCGTCCTCTGCATTTAACCCGTATATGGCATAGCAGGGGGCAGCTAATTAAGACGCCCAGGGAGCAGTGCTTGGGGGCAGCACCTTTCTGGTTAGGCTTTCAAACCACCACTGCCCATAAACATCAACTGCTCAAGAGACCATCAAGAATTGCTGAAGCCAACTGTATTTCAAGTTGTCTTGGTAGGGTATTGGGTTATGTTTTCAACCAGCAATAATCGCGCCTTAGATAAACGTCATAGGCTACGGTCTTGCCACTGTGCTCTTAAAACTCTTTAAAGTCTTAAAACTAATGTTAAATTGGTTTAAAACAATCTGCAATGGTTCATGCATCTGCAGTATGTACATATATTATAATCTAATGAAACATCCCAGTTATACTATCAAACTAAATGTAAATGATTTTTATAATAATTTAAGAACAACTTTTAAAACCTTTTTTGTTAAAAGTATTTCTTTGGTGTGAAATGCTTGCAGGGTAAGGGTTAACTTGAAACGTACAGAGAAAGGTATAACGATTGCACCCTTAGTTAAAGAGTTGAGCAATAATTTTACAGGGGAGTGGAATTTGGACAGGGGGCAAGATAAGGCATGACAGGGCTGAATGTACAATGTGCAAGGTTTCACCCCAAAAGCAAGGAGTGCAGCTGCTACCCCAATGGACTCATGAAGGGCAGTACTGATAGAGAATTAGAAGTCCGCTAATCATTTATCACATTGCTGATGTTTCTCATCTACTGTACATATGAGGTCATCATGGTTTGCAGATCTCTGTTGACTCTCCCAGTCATGTTCGTTTGTTGATAAGATTGCCTGAACCACTCCCAAACACTCCTTTCCGGAAAAATGTGTGAGCTTGTACCAAAACAGCACTGACCCTTACATCTCTGGCATCTGTGTGAACCTGGCAGTGTGCCAGTGGATCTGTTCAAACAAGTACAGGTGTATTCTGCCAGAACATCCAAGCACTGAAAAGCAGACTTACAAGCTTTTGACCAATCCCATTCCACTCCTTTCCTTTTCAGTCTATTCAGTTTAACTGTGACATCACCAAAGTGTGTAATGAATCTGTGGTGCCACCCCATCATCCCCATAAATTTCTGCATGCCCTTAAGATCAGAGGAATTTGGGCAGCACTCACATTGTCTGGGCCTGTTTCCACCCCAACGGCTTACACCACATGTCCAAGAAACCGTATTTGAGACTGGATGAAATGGCACTTCTTAATGTTCAGCTTAAAGTCCAGCTTTGCACAGCTTAGAGAATACCTTTTGTATATCCCTGACATTGGCTTGGTGATGGTGAAAACAATTATGGTTTCAGTGTACACAAAACACATTTTCCCAGTGACACCCCATAAAACATGCTCCAGGAGTCATGAAATGAAGCCACAGAATTTCTCAATCCAAAGACACACATGGAATTGGAAAACCCCACACATGTGATAACTGCAGTCTTCTGCTTGCTTCCCTCATCCATCCTAACCTGCCAATAATCTGACTGCAAGACTAAAACGCTAAAATGTGAGGCAGACTAAAAAGAATCAAGGATCCCATGAGCAAAAGGCATGTTATAATTTCCCAGCACAATGTGTAAACAGGTATTACAAAATCAATCATTCAATCCTCAATCACCACCCATCAGATAACAGTCTTTAAATAAGAGCAGTCCAACAGTTCTCAGTGTAAATGACAAAAAAATAAACAAAGTTGATGATATGGCTCAAAACTGGGTGTGGTGACCCGAAGAAAGCCAAGCCCCTTGCTCACATGCGTAAGTGCTGTGCTCAGTTTATACAGGTGTCAGTCAGGCATCTAACTATGAAACAAATTACACTCCAAAAGACCCTGGGCTTCTGAAACAACAACCTGGGCTTAAGCCCAGTAAGCCATCCCCCCGCTCCGCCGATGATTACCAATAAAGCAGCAACTTCACTACATCTCCCCCCTTCCTTACCATCTTTTCTTTATATACTTGTATATTGATATTTATCCTTTTTGATGGTTGCAAACAAAATATTTTGTGATCACTGGCCACATACTATTTATATTTTCCATTTTATTATTATTATTATTATTATTATTATTATTATTATTTGTATTTTCTTTTTATCTTTCTTACAATTGCACCATCTCTCGCTGGCCATACACCATCATATATATGCAATTCTTTCTTTCTTTCGAACAACATAGGAAGGAGACAATTTGTCTTGTGTTGCTGTGTAAACATTTGCTAATTTATTTAATATGTGATTTGACCCTTAGTTATACAAATACCAAAGTGTAAGTGCTGCAAAAAATTATTTCAGAACTTTCCCCACCTTTAATGTGACCTATAACCTGTACAATTCAATTGAAAAACAAAAAAATCTGTCATGGGAAAAATATAAAAAATAAAAAACCTACAATAAGCTGGTTTGCATAAGTGTACAGAATCTAAAACTAATACTCAAACACGCCTGCACGCGGTAGTGTGAGAACACCCTGATTGTCACCTGACACCCACATCTCTGCCAGTGTGTTGCTGCCCTGAAAATCATCTGGATTGGGGTTTTTCCATTCCATGGAGTTATTTTTGTGCTACTCCTGGCTTGCCGTGGTTGCAATTAAAATAAATCATATTCCAACTCTGTCAAGCCCTCTGTCCCCCCTTCTGTACGAGCATCCTGATGGTAAAGTGATATGTGCCAGAGTAAAGTAGCAATATAAAGTGGTGAAGTGATGTCCTTAAGTCTTGAATTCCATTGAAGGGACTAACCACAGAGCAGAGGTGGAAACATCAGATAGTCTAAGAGAACTTGTTTTGTAATGTTCATTTGATGTGGTGCTGGGCATTCACTGGATTATCAAAGGCATGGGCTCTCAGTTGGTGAAGAAACAACCCAAAAATCTGATCAGGGCAGTGGACCTTAGCTTTGTTTCACTGATGGAATTTCGATCTTGGAGGAAAAACAACTTAGTATCCACTATCTAAGGCCAACTTTAGTTATACAAAGTCACTCTCATGTCCACTTGTAATACTTGGTATCACAGGTTGCAATAAACCATATGTGGGGGCAACATTCCGATAGCCAGTGACCTAGACTGAGGTGTAAACAGTGTCAGATGAGCTGGAGAAACATAGGCTGGAGCAGAATGTGTGACTGATATAAGGATGTGGATCCACTGCAGGATATAACTGGATATGTGGTGAAGAAACTGTGGGACAGGGGGTTATTCTACATTGTTGCAGAGAGTGAAGGGATGCATTTGAGTGTAAGCGACAGTGAAAAAGCTGTATGGTCTTGTTTGGATACTGAAGTCATCTGAATTGCTGCTGCCGATTGTGGTGATAATACTGTGTCTGGATTAGGGTGAATTACTTATGAGGAGGTGTTTTGAGAGTGCTTCATAATTTATTACTATTATTTAAATTCAGTGCCTTTGTTTGGGCAGAATGATTTTGGATTATGTATCCCTCCATCTTTGTCAACTTGTCAGTCTCTATTCCTGTGGGGTTCTCATGCAGTAACCATAGCAACCCTTGATGGCAACCATATACAGTCATAATATCGTAGTAAAAGTCTCTCATGATGCTCATATTGGTAATTGTATTGCACTTTTATTTTGAATTATACTTTAATGCATGAAATAACGCTACATTCGCCATATTTAAAAATATTTTTCCTTACATTTTCGCCTTTGTGGGTAGATGTAATGCACGGAGCTTTTTTTATAAGTCTAGAAATATAATCAGCAGATTTAACGGTCTCACGCAGCTATGAAAGGCCAAGAAAAGGCGGGCTTTAAATAGATTGAAAGGAACAATAGCCAATCGTTGCTTTGGATATGAAGGTTAGAGGGTGTCCCCGAAGCTCAGTATAATTCCTCTTACTAGGTACGTTCTGAAGGGCCTTCTGTAAAGTGTGTTTAGTCCACATTGTCCGTTCTGTGTTGTTTTTTTTTTTTAATCATAATTATAAATCTGGATCGAAATATTTCTGCAAGTTTCAAAGCGCCTGAAAGTGTGCCAGCGCTATAACATTATTAGAGGCATAGTACGCTACTAAACACGTGATCACGCTTCCGGTCAGCAGCCTGCGCAGAATCGTAAAGCGTCCGCAGCTCCCGATGCTGAAATTTCCAAGTTACAATATAATTGAGAGGCACGTGTGTCATTCTAGAGGATATTATTGTACAGAGCATTAATTGCCAGTGGATGACTTACAGTTTCCTTCGGGCCGAGACGTTTAATGTCTGCTCCCGAGTCACTGCCATCAATGTGAGTATTATGTTATATATGCTGACATTTAGTAAACCATCGAAAGCTGATTAGTTTTAAGTGTTGGTACTGCTTTGTTGGTTTACCCTTGTTTGTATCATATAAATGACAAGATGTTTGTAATTTTACTACTTTGGTAAATTGCATATGATACTAATAATAAGGGATGTTGGTATCGAAAACTCAAGATTTTTCGTCATCCGGAGAATCAGTTAAGCAAGAGACGACATGACGTTTTAATCTAATCGTGTTTTCTAAGAAAATAATTCGGTCAAAGTGAATACTTGGATCGTTTCGGGTGACCTACGAGACACTCCACGAAACATAATAAAACGGGCGCGTATTATTAGCTTTTCATTCATTTTGTATTTTCATGTTTCTGCGCAGGCGACAGAATGACCTGCTGTGACAGAGAGGAACACGGCCATCCCCTGACTTTTGTTTTAACTGTGAGTGACTGGAAGTGTTTTGCTTACATTTCGTCCTTCGGCATTATGCGCCGCACTTGGATGGTTGAAACAATGCCGTTATAACCTAGATAGCAAATGTGAAAAAGATAAGACTACTTGATAACAGACTTTTAACTTAAGTTGTTTGTTAACCAGAGCCCTGTTAATGTTTTTTTGTTTCCTTTTTTCTTTTTTAAAGTTAATAAGTAGCCCAGTTCCGGGACCTTCGTGATAGGGCTCAGGGAAGTCCTCTCTTTGGTAAGTCTGTTGTAGTTGCTGCTCCATTAAAGTGATCCAAGATTGCGCGAAAGTGGCAAAATTGTGTTGTATTAGGCGTATTGCTATCTTTGGTGGTGGTTTAAAGAGACGATGCTGTTACTTAAAACTTTTAATGCGTAACATTAATGTACCTGAACACGAATGGCGTTAATACTTTAGCCGAGGGGGCACAAATATAATGTAGTATTATGGCTACTTGCACGATAACCACAAATTAATTGTTGATTGCAAAGTGTTATATGTGACAATTCATTTATGATGAACAAACATCTTTTATCTCAAGCAAGTAATATATTTACTTTATCTGCTCATTATGTGAACCTTTATGGACTACTGAATTAAGTACTGTAGGGACAAATAATGAATAACACACGCGAAATACTGATATCATGTTTGTTCAACATAAATGAACTGTGACACATTATTTATCCCAAACAGGTACTAGTTTTGTTACTATAACTAATACTGTAAATCTTATTGAAATACTGAACGAACAAGTAATGAATAACACAAGTGAAATACTGATTCCATGTTTGTTCATCATTAATGAATCTTTACACAGCTTTAATTTTAAGTAGACTAAATTTGTTCATGATTTGTACTTAAGTAGTAACTGAGTTATTGCTAAGTATTTGTGTCCCCTCAAGTAGTGTTACAAGAAATACAGTAGCTTTACAAACCCAGAAACACAAAGAAAAGTAAACTTATCAAAAATAAATATTAAAATATAACGCTGATTTGAATTTTAAAAAGGATGTACAGATATATGACATGTTTGTATAATTTGTTTTTAAACTTTTTTTGATAATACTGATTGAGTAATATTTGGGGAATGCATTTTAATTGGAAAAAGGTATCGATGTTGTTACAGCAAATGGCAGAGTTTTAAATGTATTACATGATCGGAAAGTTACTGGTTCAAATCCCATGGTCAGCGGAGAGGTTTTACCGTCGATCCTCTGAGCAAGGTCCTTAACCCCCAGTTGCTCTAGGGACTGCCTGCTTTCTTTAAAAAATGTATATCACTTTGGGTATAAGTGACTGCTAAATAAATGAAATCCCTGTCCATTTGCTGCTTCTTCTCAGATATGCGGTGGTAGGACCTTCCAGGCAGGCAGGGGGGATGGCCATGAAAGTTGTCAACTCCAGGTGTGCCTTCTACCTGGGCTTCCTGGTGGGAACCTGCATGCTGTACTTCCTGCTGCACCAGGCTGGGTTTAATAAGACCCTCCCCAAGCTGTCTGATGGCCTGGGAACTACAGCCAAAGCTGTGCCTAAACAGGGGACGGAACACAAGGACTGGATGGTGGAGGGATCTGCCCTTATCAATCAGAACCATCCTCATCACCCGGGTAAGAAGGCTGCAAATTTTACATGTCCATGGCTGCTATGTCCTGGGCATGACGTTAAATGGCACCGGGCCCTGCAAGCAGTCCTCCAACTTGCAGGGAAAGAAAAATTGGGGGTTGATGGTGGGATTGGCACTCCAGCCACCGTAAAACAACTCACAACACCTTTAAAGAAACAAGCACGATATTCTTCTGCTCTCCGCGGGGGTAGCTCTGCTGCAGCCGCCCGCAGGAAGGCTGCACGCACCATGAAGGGGATGGGGGAAAGCCTTCAGGAGTCTCATCCCTGGCTGCGGCAGATGGATGGCCATCTCCGGAGGGTGGGACTGGACCGCGTGTCTGCTATCAGACTCGCGCTGGAAATCTTACGGCAAATCTATATTTCATTATAAAACGTAAAATTAGCTACGTCAAAAGTGTATTTACACGGTTAAATACAAAAGCAGACTATTTACAAGGTAAGAAATGTTACATGTGTGTGCAGACATCTCGAATTGAAAAGCTCATTCAGCTAGCTGGCCGAAGTTCTATGTCACGTGACAATAAATATTGTCAAAATGTTTTTGGATTGTACTGAATTAATTTGATTTGACAGTCAGGTACTGATTACATGCAATGGTGATACAACTAATAGGCTACTTTAAATGTAGATCATTTCATTGACAGTCAGGTACTGATTACATGCAATGTTGATACAACTAATAGGTTACTTAAATGTAGATCATACTAAATAGTTAGACATTATGATCTTCCGGACCTTTGCTTCAAGAAGTTTTCTCTAAGTGGACCTCTTTAAATTTTAGTTGAATACCCCTGTGCTAGATGTTATTCACAAAACTTATATCCATAAATACAAGTATATTAAAAGTAACAGTATCACTATTAATGTATCTCATGCTTTAAAGTTATGACTTTTTTTCATATGGCTTACACTTGCCATATGTTATTTTTTACTGAATGAAAACGGCCCTTGACGTCAACATCAGTTTTGCTGGGTGATTGTTTAATAATGCCACCTCATTTGGTTTATAACAGGGGAGGACAGCCGGATTGCAGATGAGCTGTATAAGAAGGTGCGCATTTTATGCTGGGTCATGACCAGCCCGAATAACTTGCAGACAAAGGCACGACATGTGAAAGCTACCTGGAGCCGGCACTGCAACGTTCTGGTCTTCATGAGCTCAGAGGAGAACCCGGATTTCCCCACAGTCAGGCTCAGCACAGGGGAGGGCCGTGACCAGCTGTACTGGAAGACCATCCAGGCTTTCCACTATGTGCTGAAGAACCACGGTGAGGAGGCCGACTGGTTCCTAAAAGCGGACGACGACACCTTTGTCATAGTGGACAACTTGCGCTGGCTTCTGTCTAACTACACGCCCGAGGAACCCATATATTTTGGCAAGCGCTTCAAGCCGTACACCAAACAGGGGTACATGAGTGGTGGTGCAGGCTATGTGCTCAGCAAGGAGGCCCTCCGCCGCTTTGTGGAAGGCTTCCGGACCAAGGTGTGTACCCACACCTCATCGGTGGAGGACCTGGCTCTAGGGCAATGCATGGAAAAGATGGGCGTGGCCGCCGGAGATTCCAGGGACACCCTGCATCGTGAGACCTTTCACCCATTCGTGCCTGAGAGCCATCTCGTTGGCACGTTCCCCAAGAGCTTCTGGTACTGGAACTACTGCTACTATCCCATCGTAGAGGCAAGTGTGTGTGTGTGTATGTGGGTGGGTGGGGGTGCCTGGAATCTTGGTTTGACACATGCCATAGGCAGCCTGATCTATTCTTCTGGTTCTTTTTTTTCCCAGCAGACAGCAAGTAGATGAAAGATTGATATCCCTGTACTCGGGACTCTCAGGAAGAAAGCCATCCAGTGTGATTAATAAAGAGATACAAACTAATTGTAGACCATAATTTAGTGTTTAGTCATTTTCAAAAGTTGATTTTTTTTCCTGCATGAAACCTTCCCTGGAATTGCTGCTGCTGTTGTTGAAATTATGACATTATGATGTTGTAGGTTTGGACTTCATTGCAGGGGAGAAGACAAAGATTTCTATGAAATGTCAAATTTCCAAGGGTGCCATTATTATTTAAATCTGTTTTCAGTGCATGTGCATGCATCGGTGTTTAGCACAGTGATTTGCATCGTACCCACCAGTTCTTGGTTTTCTGTATATTAAGGGTTTAAGTGACAGCTAACCTGTAATCAAATGTAGGAGTTTGTTTGGTATGGCAGGTTCCTGTTGAAAAGCAATGATATTGTTGAGTCAAGCTGGTTTGAGGTACAGTGTGTGCTTGTAAAACAATAAAAAGCACTCTATAAAAGTCATACACCCTCATGTATTGCTGAGCTAAAAAGACTCTGACAATGAAACGCACATTTTTACCTCCCCTATAATCCTCCCTCTTCTTGCCACCTTTCTTCCCAGGGCCCACAGTGCTGCTCAGACCTGGCTGTATCTTTCCACTATGTGGACGCTGAGATGATGTACCTTCTGGAGTATTACGCCTACCACCTGCGGGCCTATGGGTACAGACACCGCTATCGGCCCCCGCTGCCTGAGAGCCTGGGTGTGTTGCCGCAGACTGTGGGGGGAGGTGGGCTGGTTAACGAACCGGGAGTCGGAGGGAATGCCGTGGAACAGGAACCTGAATCGAAGGCACGACTGGAGACGGAACCTGCTGGAAACAGGACGGCTGTTCTGGAGAAGCAGTAATAGTAATTAGGAGGAGTGAGGTGTGCTTGTGTGTAGAAGGCCTGTCTGGCTTGTGCATATATAATGTGACGGAAGGTGCACATTAACAACCTTTTATCCTATTGGCTTTCTGTTTGACTATCCCAAAGATTGCATTATACAAATGTTTACTTTGAACGGTCAGCCCTTTTTACGTCAGTCACAGTCGTTTGTGTAAAGTAGGTGCATTGTGTGATGACTATTATTGGTTCGCTGCGCCTGTTTGGGCATTTAAATCAAGGCTGAATTATGTACAACTACTGTAGTATGACTGAGGCGTGGTTCATAACATGTGTACCAACCTGTCTAAGTTAATTACAGTTATCACAGACTTTCTTCCCTGTGGTACTGTATAAGGCTAGTGCATTATTTTAATGCCCCTATTTTATCTAGTTTGGTCGGTGACCCTTTCAGTGCATGACATGATAGCCTATTCAAGGCGCAAAGTAGGCACGCCTGATTGGTTGTGTGCCACCCACTTCTTGCTCTGAAGGTTGCATGCGTCAACTGAAGTTATGTGCTCGGAAAGCACCATCCTCTCGAATAGCTTAACATTTTGTTCCAGGCTGCCAGTAGATGGCGCTGTAAAGTGAGGATGGTGGGGGGACAAGCCTAGCCATTTAAACCACCTACTGGAAAGTGAAATGATTTGTGCTGTATGGGTCCACGTATGCTTAATGTGTGAAAGCCAGGCCATTTTAGAGAATTTGGTGACTGTTTTTAGGCATAAGGGAAGGAAAATAAGTGTATGTTTCCCAGTTTGTTTTAATTCATTGAGGATAATCTTTCAGGCTTGTTGTATATATGACAATTTTTAATGTATGTATAGCAACCTGGTGTTTCAGTTCTGTATATTTACTGGACCAGAATACTGGGGGTACTCTCCTGGATGACAGCTGTCACATGGTAGGAGGCCCCACAGGGGTTATGTGGTGAAACATCAGCGGAGCGAGAGGTGACTAAATATATTATGATGGATTTATCAAAGGAATTTTAATTATCTACCTGCTGATTGTCTAAGTATTGATCGGTTGTAATTAAAGTTTGGATTGGGATGTTTTTAGCTTTGGTGTTCGTGTATTCAATGCACTTCACACTTAAGTGTTGATTTCTCTCTTCCTCTGTAAACAAGCAAGATGTAGGTTTTTTTTAGTCTGTGGATTTAGTTTGTAGATTACATTATTTAATTTCTGTGGTGTCTATCTGTGGACCTTGGGTTAAAATTGAAGTGCAGATATCTGATCTGACTTTTTGGGGGGTGTTTTTGAGGCTTCCTCATCATATGTTACAGTATTGGGAACCAAAGCTCACTCAGTCTTCATGTAATCCACCTAAGAACTTTTGATTACATTTCCAAAGCTCACTAAGAAAGTGTATCCCATGGACTGAGTGCATTTTGGAAATGTATTCTTCACTTTGTCATCATCTCCAGGTTGAGAACGCATATTGCTGGTTTAGATTACTTTCCTAAAACCTGAGCTTTTATCACCCATTACTATAGTTTTTACATGTTTTTACTATTGTACAGCACAGCTGCATTACACCATATGTAAACTGAAATCTCATTGATGTATCAAGTAGGGGATCCCTGACTAGGGTTCCACTGGGCCATGGAATGCTGAGAGTTTGTGGAGAGGTTGGTTAATTTAGAAAATTAAACTATATATTTGCAATTTTTCATGAGCCCTTATGTTTGTGCATTCTGTTTGCATGTGAAAAAATGGAAACCGTTAAAGTTATGAAATCTCCTATCGATCCCAGCTCCCTCATTTCACGAACATCAAAAGGTTGAGAAGCCTTTGTGTGAACAGCATTTACTTAATTTCCTTAATCACCAAATTCTGTTTCTTAAAGTTGTATGTGATTTCCCCCCCCTTTCTTTTGGAAAGGGTATTTTATTACCCCCTGCTCTTCCACTACGTCGTGAAACTGTCATGTAAATCAGTTTGGGAGGTGTCTCTTTTTAAAAGAATATGTCTTTGGCATCTTCTGTGGAGGCTGATTGCTGTGAACAATCACTGTGTATAAAAATGTCATGTTTCAAGTCAAATTTCAGGACTTGCTGTCCCAAAGAAATACAGTTAGGTTAATTATCATCTCTATATTTCCCACAATGTGTGCATTCATTGTGATGGACGGACATTTGTTTGGGGTGTTCTGCATTGCACCTCGTGATGCCTGGGCTAAGCGAATGCCTCTTGCGACCTTGTACTGGATAAGCAGTTGGAGCGTAGATAAATGAAATTGTTGTGTTGATTTGGTAAGAAGTCATGCTTATCCAGTTTGGGTTTGTGATGTTGACTCTTTCCCAGGTTATTGTAAGGGTTATCAAGGTAGGAGTTCTGCAAAAAGTTACTGTGGAATCAATTAATTATCATGTTTATTTACAAAAAACATGTTGTTGATTCTTTAAAAATTATAATGCTCTCTAAACCACAAAGGCTCTTATCAATAAAACTGACAGAATATAAACCTTTTCCTCTTGTTATATGACAGAGACGCAGTTGTTTCTTTCCCCTTTTGCACCCTGTAAAATCTGGAACAAAAATTTATTCACTAGGCAGAGTTCAGATATTTTCACGTGAGTGTGATGGGAACGCCAAACTACTCTTCTTGGCGAGACCTGCAATGAAGCAGTAAAGCATTCTAGTTAGACTGTATCTCAAATCTGGTTCAATACGATGTTACCTTATGAGTCACTGCTGATGCTTCATGTCAAGTAGGCCTTTATTGTCACACTAACCATAATTGGTACACTGCATACCGTCACACAAGATAATGTTTCCTGGACCAGCTATATGTATACATAAAGTGCATATGTTAAAAACATTGATACACAATGTAAAAAGTAAACAATTATGAAATATTACTTGAACTACAGAGAGGTTCATACACAGCACTTTATTTGTGGGGAAAAATATTCACTGTACCTAAGTAATGAATTCTGTCAATATAAAACTGCTGACATTACCTGTCATGGGTTTTGTTAGACATAGAAAAATGAATCTATATGTAGTAATTTGTGGTAGTTGGTAGTTTCAAGTCTAACCACAGTTTTTTAATCAGTGTACATGTACATGCAGTGGTACCTCGGTTCTCGAACTCACTAGAACTCAAGTTTCTTGAAAGTCGAACAAACCAGTTTGACCTAGAACTTAACACCTTAATCCAGAGGACTAATGACAACAACCAGAAACAGCTGATCACATGAGGATCCCACACGAGGTTAACGAAGTGGAGTGGCACACGGAAGGAGCGGACAATCGGGGCAGGACAGTTTAATTGCTAAAAAAATTAAAATAACATATTTAGGTGTAATTTTGGGGGCCCGGAAACCAATTAATTGGTTTTCCATTATTTCTTATGGGAAAAATTTGATCAGAACTCAAACTTTTTAGGATTCGATCCGGAGTCCGGAACGGATTAAGTTCGAGAACCGAGGTACGGTACCACTGTATTTGTTTTTTTGATATTCCAATCTGCTACTGCAAATGGAAGCTGTGGTTCTGAGTGTGGAATGTCTCTGTATGTGGTGGTGGCTTGATGGTTAGGGAAGCACCCTTGTAATTGAAAGATTGCAGGTTTAAATCCCCGACCAGCAAGGCACTCTGAGCAAGGTACCGCCCCCAAGCACTGCTCCCTGGGTGCTGAATTAGCTGCCCACTGCTATGTCATGATGTCACACATGGGTTAAATGCAGAGGACACATTTCATTGTGCTGTGGTGTGTCAACACTGATCACTAAATTCTAATTTCCAGATACCTGCTCTGAGTTGTCTAGAAACCGATTTGACAATTTTTAAGCTACATTAAAATGGCCACTTAAAATGATTCCAGTTAAACTTAATTTTTATAAAACAAACTGATATCTACAATGAGATGCCCAACTAACAAGACTTGAGATGATTATCCTAATTTCTACTGAATCCCTTAATTGTGCCTCAGAAAGAAAGCTTTATTCACCTCAGCTTGCATTTATTGAAGAAAATCCCAGCCCTCCTCACAGGGTACTCTTGTCTCCAAGGACGGGATTCATCTGGAAGTACAGGAACACCTTGGTCACTGAGTGATGTGAGGTGCATGCTGAGACGAAATGGCGAAAAAAATGGAATATACGTAACACGCGCGCCCTGTGAAGCAGAACGTCCGAGATCACATGCACTCACCCATTTGTGAACTCCTGCGACCCATGAGTCCCACAAAGACATCATGCATGTCCCCTGTAAGAGACAACAGGTTGTGTTTCTATACGTAATTAATTTATGTTGTGTAATCTATTACAAACGCCATCATAAAATAATTAAGCAAATTCAGCTTACTTTTTTGTAACGGTGAGTTGTTTGTGCCTGGAGAAAAAGAAAACGTCTAAATTTCTTACTTTTATGTAACGATTTACACGAACAGAATTAATGGCTAGTTTTCCACTGATCACGCTACCCCCAGTGTTGTTGTTTGACCGCGTTTTCAGTATTTCAAGCCTTAACTTGCCAATTTTGTCCATATGGTAAGTAAGTAAAGGAAAACAATAAAACTCACTTGAATAAAATTTACTCACCGCTGCTTCTCCTGCCCATCAGTCCCACGAAACTATCATAATCGATATCGCTATACCGTTTCAGAAGTTCGCGGGGAGTGTCAGACAATCCACGACCCTTCTGTATCTGCAAAAAATAAAATCCCATTATATGTACATATATGGCGTTTTTACTTGTTCTGAAAGCCGAATGATGACCACTATAGTATCAAATGCAGATTTAATGCTCAGAACTACATCAAGCCATGCAGATCTAATAATACAGAAAGGTACCTCCAGCTCCGATCTGTGTGGCTCTCCGATCTCCTGCTCTTCGCAGCTGGACTGGCAGGATGGGAAGCTCATCATGATGGACAGAACCGCCAGCAACAAACTGCTCTTCATCGTTTCCTGCTGGATGCACCTATAAGCGGCGAGTGTGGATGGGGTCACATGTTAGTAGGGAGTAATCTAATGACAAAATGTACTTACTCAGGAGACAAGTAATAAAATATGTTATCGGATAATATAAAAAATAAAATAAGAAATTATAAAGATTTAAGGAAACATCTGAAAAGGAAAGTCATCGTACTTTTGACGTTTTTTAAAAAAATCAGCGTCTTGTTTATAAAGTTTTCTCAACGAAATATGTCAGAAACAATAGATAAAACTGCAATATGTTTTCCTCACTTGTTTGTGATTATGCAGCATGTTGTACTTAACAACAATAATTTATTCTTTCAGAATAATATGAATCAAAACATGTGATATCTAAGCTTCAGTAACGGGCACTGTATTTTTCGTAAAAAGGATTCATTAATTACAACCAATTTTTGAAGGGTTGTTTTGTGCCGTAAAACAAGAATTACCCAACGTAAATTAAAAATGTTGAGAGAATTACATAAATTAATTTTAGAAATGTAGTCCAGATAATATAATACTATAGGTTTTATATTTGTTTTTAATAAAATAGGCATTTGTTTTACATATTAAATAAAAACGAAAACGAATTAAATCAGAACAATAAAACGATTATATCTAAGTACGATAATTTAAAAAGCAATACTACTACTACTACTATTAATAATAATAATAATAATAATAATAATAATAATAATAATAATAATAAAAAAAATAATAATAATAACAACTTGTTACCTGTAATAAAGCTATCTGATATTATCGACTTGAAAGGACAAACAGCAGCGAATGTCTTTCTCTGGCGGATGGAAGAGAAGTTGCTGCGTTTGAGATGCTGTAGAACCGCTACAGTGAAATACCCATCCATGTGAAACGCTGGATTATGGAATGTTCACGGCACTCCAATCAGATGCGACTTGGTGGGCGTGGTTTCAGGTAAGCTCTCTCTGTTACTGTCACTGAGAAGCCAGAACCTCGAAATGGGACGTTAACGACGCAAAAACTGCGCTATATCTAACTTCTCGTTGTGACAAAGGAAAAATACTTTTAGTAATAAAAATGGATTCCGTATTTGATTGCTCGATACTTTTTTTAGAGGTTATGCTCCCTGTATTACATAAACTGCAAGAACAGTGATAATAAATTTTGAAAGTCTAAAATATATTCATAAATACGTCTTAATTGTACAAACAAACCGTATGTCTTCTGTTTTATAGTTGATTTTATCAGTCACTGCAGTGAATGGAGAAACTGAAAAAAAATCTAGTTGCTAACTTATGTAATCCAAAAACAACAAATGTGATATGATTCCTTTTGCTCCATCGTTATTACACAACAAAGTGACAATCTTCTCATCCAGATACATTAATATAATATATTAAAATAAAGGATGCAGTTAGGGTACATGGGTACATTCATTTTAACACTATTGAAAATTACATTTATCTATATTGACACCTGATGACTGTTGGATATGTAAATAAAATAGTTTTATAGGCTAGTAGTTTTATGTGAATTATGCCAAGTATTTCCATCCATCTGTCCATCCCTCCCTCATTCCCTAGAGCCATTTTTTTGCTCCATACATTCATGTAACTAATCAAACATTCCATGATTATTTTTCCACATTATAATAAACTATTATTAATCGACACAAAGTGATCAAGAACTTTGAGTAGCATCCTCTGACGGACAATAGGTGGGTGGGGAAAGCATATTATTGAGTTAGCATGTCTGATATGAATTGCCATCTGTCACCTACACAATCACTTCCTGTTTTGTGAAAACAATTATACAATGTATTGCACCTTAAGTGAACAATTATTACAAACAATTGTGACAGTGTACTGTACCTAAAGACACAGACCAAGATGTTGTGAGAACACAATATCCTTGAAAGACTACAGCTGGCATCCATTCAGTAAGGTGAATTTGTGAATCTGTTGCTCTTGCGCTGTGTTGTAATGAAGTGAGCCAGGTCTGTGTGATCTTGCTCCAAGCCAGTGGTAGCCGGTTCTGAATCTTATTTAGACACATTAGTGAGCATTGTTATTAGAAGGCAAGGCTTACACAAGGCTAATTGGATAACTGTTTAAGCAGGCAATAGAATTAGGTGGTAATTATACAATAAATAATAAATGGCATTGTATGCATATTTAAAAAGATATAACAATCAATTCAAATCAATGTATCTATTAAGATCTGACAATAATCATGAAAAATAAACTATCATTATGTGCTGTGATACTTAAATTTGCTGTCTAGTCAGCTTCATAATACAGAAATGCAGTGACTAATACTTTAAAGTACTATGGTGTGCACTTTGAACTCAGTGTGCAATCTGGCTGCAAGTGGAATACAACATGATCCAAATGCCTGCACACCCCCAGGATGGATGTGCAAGTGGGGAGGGCATTTGCAAAAGGGGAGAGTTCAGAGAGTACATTTCGCAAAAGGTTACCAGCTTTCTTTTGACTTCATATGTTTTATTCATATGTTCAGATCTATATTTGCCTAAACCTGTTTTCTGCAGATTACTCTGTTGAACTGGGAGAGAGGTGGAAGGCACAAGATCTGACAGTTGCGGGGGTGGGTAGATAATTAACTGTATTTCTGCATCATTTATGACCAGTCCTTCCCTTCATCATGGAGTCATATCCTGTGGCCTGTCAGGCAGCCCCCCCCAGGATATCTCTGACGACACTGCACACGGGGAGGACAAGGAACTACCTCTCCCGTGGGGCATCCAGGCTGCATCATCAGGCCTAGTCAACAAACTCACATGCCCCCCTCACGGTGACATTGCTTTTAAAACAAAGGTAAACAATGTCTGCAAATGGCAACAGAGAGGATGGGTCAATCTGAAACCAGAGAGTGTTTCAGAATGTAATGCCTTACTTGATTAGTTGTTTGATTTAGAGAAAGACCTGCAAATTGTCATGCTACAAGAAAAAGACTGACTTTTACGGTGCTCTGCTAAAGTTGAGGACAAATATTGAATTGCAACAATAAAAGTGTCCAAATTAATTATAATTAATTCTGACACTACTATTGATGCCATTACTGTAATTGTAATGGATTTTAATATATTATTTCCCAGTAGTAAAATTCTATCCATGCCTTAAACAGACTAAGCAGTTAGAAGATGGATGGATGGAAGTATGGATAGATGGGTGGATTGAAAATCATTAAAATTAAATAACTGGAAATTTTTCATGATTTGTAGTAAAGAACCTGTCTTGTACTATTCAGCCGTTGCATGTATGACCCTACAAGCCACAATGCTATTTATAATTCAAAGCATCAATGTCCTCCAGGCTACTGCATAAACGTAACAAATTGCAACTTGACACTTCAGATGTTATATCCAAGACAGGATGGCTGCCCTCAATCACCTCAGAATCACAGCCTAAAAACCACACAGCCAGTCATCAGTTTGATTTATTTGTTCTGTGGTGTAATCATAGGGCTTACAAGTGATGAGTTTTCAGATGCATTTGAAAACCTGTCACATGACCGATGACAATCCATGGGTCATGTATTTTACCTCTATTTTTAGATCTGAGAAGATGTATGTGTGCAATTCGCATTTTTACCCATGTGACTTGGGTTTCCTCTGGGGACACCTGTATTCTCCTGTGGTGGGTTGCACCAGCTTAGCGTAAGTTTGATCGTAAAGTCAGGTGTAAAGTATACCTTAAGTCTTACGTTGAAACTAGCTAGTTTGAAACTAGTGCCGCGTTCTCAGCAGTCCATCATTTACTGCTCTTATGCCTTTTGTTGCTTGTTACGCCTGTGTATGCACTATGATGGATCAGCATCCCATCCAGGATTTTCCTTGCCTTCTGCCCTGCTCACCCTTGTACTAAATAAGCAGTAGATGGATGAAAGGATGAATGAAAATATGACCTGGGTGACCATACACAGGGCAAGTTTTTGAGTAATGTTACTGGACAGTGTTGCTGACCAATGTTGCTCAGGTATTTTCCTATTCATACTGGGCAACAAATCTCTATTTGACCAACTTTCGTCGGCAGTGGGCAACTTTTTGCAGTCATCCAGATCCACATTAGTTGCCCTTTGTCTTGCCTGGTTGCCCGTTGCCCAGCAACATTGCTCAAAAAGTTACACTATGTATCATTGCCTTTACATGTTTTCACCCATCCATCTTTTAACTCCTTATGCTGGATGTTAGTTAGCCTAACTACGTGTACTTGGACTGCTAGAGAAACCTACATGACACAAAATATGGAAGAGTGGATATGGGATTTTAACTCCAACCGTGAAGGTGTGACATAACAGTGCTACCTACTGAGTCCCTCTGTGATTATTTTTTATGTCTATATAGCAGAATGAGATAATGCCTGTGGTTTGAATTAGAATCTTAACAACTTTAAAATGCTCCAGAAAAAATCCACAAGAAGTCACAAAAGATGTCTTTAGAGAATGCATATATTGTAAATAATGTTGGATCAGTCAAGTATTTATATAATGGACATGTAATCCTCTAGGGCGAGAATCATTTTCCATGGTACTGCAGTGGATATTGGTTGCAGATATTTAACATTTAAAGATTTATCCAAAGAAGAAATAAAACAGTGACGGATCATCTTGCTTGTCTCCTTTTTTGTTTAGTAAAAACATTGTAATGCTTTGTTGTATTGCTGTAGCTGCTATAAGAAACTGAATAGAAAGTATCCTTCATTGAAGGAGCATATTGTATGAGAGAAGAATAATAAAAACGGAACCCATTTCTATTCAGGATGAAATCTATGGGTGTTGATGAATTATTCTTACAGTCGACAGTGGCGTCCTCAATGTTGAAGGCTGTCATTTTTTTCTACTGCTGATGATGGGGCAAAGGGCCAAAGAAGACTGAAGGAAACCTGTTATGCCCCTAGAGCCCCATGCAACTGAAAGCCCTCAGCAATTCAAGAATCAGTCTCTCTCAAGCATGAAAATAAGGCAGCTGAATTTTAAGGTCGATGTGACGCACTTCCTTTGTTCTCGTGATAGTCGCATCTGTCCGAGCTGGTTTTTAAAAACATTATGTATGGGAGAGCTGTGACAAGTTGCAGGGCTCAACAGCAAAATTAGAGAGTTGTTGCTATGTGGGCTGAGAAAAGTAGCAAGGAGAAATGAAGGAATTGCTATAAAGAATGACAATCAGGTAGCGAAGGGCACCAGACAAGATATGACATCGCCATGTGGAGAAACAAACAACTGTGTGAATGGAATTTATGCAAAAATTTGTATGGGGTGCCAATGACGTGAATTACTATCTTCATAACAGAAACCGACACAATTTGTAGCCCGTGGGTATCTGGTACCCTGATATGAGACTCCTTCCATGGATTAATGTGATGCACGCCCCTATGTCATTTCTGAGAAAAAAAGATCTATATCTGTTCTCGGGCTGTCAAGGAGATAATGGAGATGGAGGGAGGTAGGGCAGCTGCGGCTTACCACCCAGAGATGCCACTGGCTTGAGGGTTGAGAGGTTGAGTGCATGTAGAGGAGTGACAGACTGTTTACCAACTTACTTGAAAGGCACCCGCAGTCTTCTTGGCCTGACGGGGACACATATACTCCCAAAAATGTGGGAAGCGTTTTTTTTTTGTTTTTTGTTTTTTTTTTTCTTCAGTTTTTCGTTTGAGTAAAACATGGACTCTTTTTATTTCAGGACAACAGAATTTTTCACTGTCGGTGCATGAATGAAGAGATAAGGTTATTAAACGATACGAATGATATTTCCGGTGACATTGTGTATTTACTGCCCGTCACACCAGGCCAGGGAATAGTAGGCTGTGGTGAAACAGGAAACATTTCCTCTGGTCTTTTGGTTGATAAGTGGAAATCAGCGTCTCTCTTGGCTTAATTTCTAAATGACATCATTTTAATTTAATTTTAAGTAGGAACAACTTGCATTTGATCTATCCACATTCAATTCCATGCCAATTCAGTTTAGCGGCGTATTGGGACATGGGAGGAATAACATGGAAATAAGCAGGGTGACATTTAAAGGTGTAACACTCTCTACTGAGCCATGCACTTCCGCCATCATTCACACATTTCACATTTCCACATAAAATCTCCAGGTTCTAAGATGTAGGTAGAACTACACAATTTATGTTTAATGGGTTTTGCAGATTAATTGCATAAAATTTCCTTTGTGTGAATATTTTAAGGCTATATTCTTAAAGAAGAATGTATAAAAGAGAAATTAAAACTTTCATTTAATGGTACGGAATGAAATGAGCTGATTGTCCAATGTACAAAACTTCATTTAGTTGCTCTAGCTCTTTATGGCCTGACTCCTGGTAAGCGGGATTCATTCAAAAGGACCTTGCTCTAAGGGACCAATTTCTTAAAATCACTGCGAGTGACTTGTACCTGCAGGAGACGGTTAAACTTTTTCTTTCCTATAGAAATACCGGTACTTTAAAATCAAGTTGAATACATAAAAAATAAACAATTTGTGCCACTACAGATCTTAGACAGTTTTCAAACTTATCTTAAAGTTTAAATCTTATTAAACTGTGGTGGAGTGACACTGTGGTAAGAACATTACAAGTGAGAGAAAAACAATTCTTTGCAAGTGAAAGGTTGTTTAGCATTTATGCAATGAAGACAAACCAAGGTATATCCTACATTCTTTTGGTTATTCTGTTGTTAACTTGGAAAAAAAATTAATTTAATTTAAAAATCTGAAAAATATATTATGGAAACTGAGAATTGAGGCATATGCATACATTTTTTTCTGCCTTCATAATAGAAAAAGGCAAAGTATATTTTAAAGTCATATACAAGACGACAATGCACAATACACAAGATGGCACAAGTACACAAGTTTTTACGGCCGTTTAAATTTTAAAATGTACAGTTAACAAGCAAACTGTTGCCGTTTTACAGTTAAAATAAAAATTTAAAATATTGGATATGATGTTTGCTTAACTCTAACCTGATTGGCCTAAGAAGTTTTAAATTGCATGTTGAAAAAGTCTGATGAATGTTAACTCTGGGGAAAACGAATCAGAAAAAATATGGAAATTAAAACAAAAATATCAGAGTAGAAAGGGTTAATAGTAACTTAATAGCGTGATTCTTTCACAAGTTAAGTTATTTCACAAAGTTATTTCACAAATTGTATTTTGCTAAGAGATATGTGACAACACAAACTTTATTCAAAGGTATATTTATTTACAATATGATAATGTAACCATAAAAGCACTCGAGCCACATTTGTTCGCTCTGATATTTAATTTATTTTTAGATATCATATGCCTTATCATTATTGTCATTTTCATTGATGGTTATATGTCAGTCTGACTAGTTTAGACGGATATTTCTATCACCTCCTGTATCTACCACTGACAGATGGCCAGGAGGGGGAGGATCCGTCATGCTGTGAAGACGGCCAGCTGTTTGACATTAAGTCTCCGTGAGCCTGGTCACCTCACCAAGCATCAAGCAGAGACTGAAGCAGGCAGCTGTGATCCTTTCCGACAGGCCAGGAACACTAACAGCTCATTTACTGAAACCTCTGAACCTTACCTGATCACATGAATTTGTGTGCATATTTTTATCTCTGTTTAGACTTAATCTGCTTCATAGAAGAAAATTAAATTCCCAATAGTCAGATCCTAAGCCACCCACTAAGCAACTCAAAGTACTTAATTTTAAAATCTTAATTCTTGCCTTTGTTTATTTTATCTTTTGCAGATCCATATTACTACAATATAATTAGTTCATTTGATTAGTATATATTACATATAATTTCATATCATCATATCATATTCAAAACCTCAAGACATTGTTAAGACACAATATAGCTCTTTTCACACTTGGATTTAAAATGCGTCCTGGGTGATTGGATCACAACACAGCCACTTACATCTGTGTCTGTGTGTCTCCAAGAGGATCAGCTGACCACGTGTTTAGATTTTGCTACTACTGTACCCTGTACATATTCCTTGTCGGGGATGCATGAAGATGCCCTGGCGTTTACACTATGAATCATATGTGGGTCACCTCAGGAAGTGGGTTGAGTGATGGGATCAGAGTAAGTCTTGGTGGTCGTTTATGCTTGTGTTTAGTGCTGTGCACTTGCGGTTTGATCACCCAAGACACGTTTTAAAACCAGGTAGAAACAGGGCCTATGAAATAGTTTCTGGCTGATATTAGCTGCTTCTTTAACTGCAAAGTGAGCGTAAATTAAAAACATGCTGTACTCAAGCGCATAACAGAAGTTGCTACCAGGAACAGGCTTCCAAGGCTGGTGGTGAGTGGAAACACAGTTGAGAGCAGGAGAAGAAAGCAAACCTGGGGCAGAGTCCTAGCTGCACCTTCTGTAAAGAAGGACTCAAAGCAAGATACGGATTGACTAAATGATATATATTCCTAGGGGAGCAACTGGGGAAAGTCTGAATAGCATGGGGGGATGACAGCTACATGTTTAACGACTTACAGCACTGAACAAACGATGAGAAGCGCTGGTTGTTTGTATGGGAATATCTGCCACGATGACTAATGCCTGCAAATCCATTAGTCAAGGATGAAATGTAAGGAGCAATTGCAACCACCATAATGCACAGGTCAATAACCTGGTGAGACAGAGGAGGAGCTGGGTCCAGAAGCACCTCTCAGAGCTCAGAGTCTCCATGTGGTGTAGGCAGTCCCTTCAGAAGTCCAAAAAGGAAAGAGGCAGGTGGTCTAAACCCTGCAAAACAGCTGAGCAGCAGAAGCTCCATGAGGATGTGAACAAGGACTGGAAACAACAGCTAAAGGTGATGTGGGGAGTAGGCTGTGAATGATGACAACCGTCATAGTGATTGTTGACCACCGAGGGGTTTGGTGTTGAGGAAGAAAGGTTAGCCTAGCATGACAGCAGAAACCAGAGGGCAGGAAGAATACACCACATCAGGAAAGAACTTAAATGACTGAGGAAACAGTACCAAGAATTATGAGAAGAAGAATGAGCACCAGTGGCAGTCTTCTGCAGAACCAAGCAACACTGAAGGAGGAGGGACAGGGCTAGGAAGTGGACTGCCTTTATTGACACCAAGCAACTTCTCGGGCAGAGAGACAGTTATGTCACTATGCTGATTTTGTGTAGGTACAATTCACTATAGTAGTAGGTGTGTCTAGGAGTGTGGACAGGCAATGCCTTGCATGACACCTGTTGAATTGCCATTGGCTGTTCCGGAAGATGTGCTTATGAGTGTGGTGAATTGAGGTTTGATAGCACATATTGTAAATAGCACACTGAAGAAGGCACTATTAACATAATATAACATTAAAATTAACATAAATCCGATCATGGAAAGTGTGACTTTTTCTTGTTTGTTAGTTTAAGTGGTTAGGATTGGCAGGAAATGGAAAGCAGAGGATGCAGTAGAACAAGTAGAGTTACGATAGAGTCCTGGTTTAGGCACTGACCAGAGGACAAGCAGGACTGGGAACCTCCACATCCCCCATTAGATAATGCCCAGGGAAAGCAGCAGTAGCAATTAGTCCAGAGAGACATGTGAGCAGCTGTCAAGGAAGAGAGGCCCAGCAGGGCAGAAGGAATGAGACTTCAAGGCAGCTGGACCAAATAGGAAGAAGTTGTTGACAGGAAGATCTTTTGGACAGACTTTTGGTGGGCAGAACCACACAGACTTGTAGTCAAGACTGCCTAAACCAAGACTAAGACACTATCAAGACCAGAGGGTATTGAGACCAAGACTAAGACCAAGACATACTGAGTCAAGACCAAGACAAAGTCGAGACGAGACCAAGACCGAGACCAAGACAGAAAAAAAGACTCCCTTAACTTTTGTGTGCTGTTGAGGACTGACATAACGGGTACTGACTGGTCCCAAAGTCATCTGACAAAACAGCTAACACCTCCAACAACTGTCTAAAGGATGAGATATATGTAACTGATTTCAATTATACTTCATTTGTAGATGAAATTTAACTAACATTTAACTAGCGTTACGTTTCTTTTGCGCGTATAATGCGTATTTTGATTGGATGAGCGCCAATGTCTGAATCACAACAAAATGCATGTATGTCATTGATTGGTTGCTTTTGAAGGGCGCGAAAGGCGAAATAATAGTGATGTTGTATTATCGACCAGTGATGTTGTATTGTCATGAATACTTTTTGCTCCAAATCTCCTGACCACTATGTCGATCTGAGACAGCGAGACCAAGACAAGACCAAGACCATAGACCGTCAGGACTGTGACAAGACCAAGACAGCATAAAAGTGGTCACAAGACCAGGTATGTCAAACCTTGTCTATAACAAGACAGAGGTTGTAGCGAAGGTCTTCAGATGGCTCCACATGCAGAAAATAGGTCTGGGAGACTGCTGCTAGAGCACAAACTGATGGATCAACCACAGCTGGGTCACATGGATGTGGGCCTGATGTTCAAAAGACCCAAAACACCCATCGACCTCATGTAACATCATTGATGATGTGCCTTAACTTAACATCAGTAGATGTATTACTGTAACAGAACCAGTATTTAACTGATCACAAGTTATTATGTTGATTTGTTTACAAGACAAGATTGTGCAAAGTTACACAGAAGTAAGGAAAATTTGATATCAGATAGCAGGCTCAGTCAGCATCCTTGGAGCAGTCGAGGTGAAGGGTCATACTTAATGGCCCAGCCATGGGATAGAGAGGAAGTCACAAAATGCACAGATCCCTAATCCAATGAGGTGCACATGAAGTCTGCTTTATGTGCCACATTATGTAATTGGTACATGATGTTTTTTGGAGCTAGACATCCAAGTCCACCGAGATGGGCCCTTCTTTTGGATTTGACGTGTTATTGTAGTAGGGGTTGTCACAGCTTTGTATAATTCCACACTGCCACTGTGATGAGCAGGGTTGGTGAACTCACTATGCCATCTCCGTGTGTAATTCCCACCTCTCAGCACAGCCGAGCTATCTTAATAATGGAAAATATTTACATGAAAATTGCTGCATGTTGGGGAGCATGTATGGGTCAAGCAGTAACAGAAAAAGAAATTGAAGGGAAGAAACTATTCCCAATTGCACTGAGCATTGATTGCAACAAAATCCATGGTCAACATAGGTCTTTGTGTGTTTCTTTTTGCATGCATATCATTATGATGTTAATCAGGGCTGCCCGATTCTGGTCCTGTAGGGCCAATCTGCAAGAAAGTTTGCAGACTTCCCTGCTCAAACACACCTACTAAACTTGGCAATCAGCTGGTGAGCTGAATAAGGTGTGTTTGAGCAGGGAAATCTGTAAACGGTGTTGCAGACTGACCATCCAGGAGCAGAACTGGACAGCCTTGGTGTAAATGCATGTATTGTGTTGTTTGTACTAATAAATTCTTCTAATTTCCCAACTAACTGCTAGGCTTAAGTTTTTTGGGTGCCCACAAATGTAACAATGCAATTTCAGATCCAGGGCCATTAAAGAACAAAAAATATTCCCCATGGATGAAAACAGATTTTTCTGGAGATCACATCACCTCATTCCATAACCTAACAGACAGCTGCAGATGTTTTTGCTTATAGGAGTACTGGGTGCCAAATGACACATATGAAAATGTGTGATAATGGGTTACTGATGGGTAAAACAGTATTGTGAGTCCTCCAAAGCCATTAGCATTGGTTGTATGATGGTCCAGAAAAAAGACAAACAAAGCATGAAAGCCTATTAATCGCAACTGATGTAACTGTGTTTCACTTTCCTCACACATTAGATATGGGTTATTGCGTATAGCCATGTTGGAATATTAATACTATCATGTTGGAATATTAATACTATACTCATTCGAGTATAGGATAATCCATCCTTTGAGAACTTCTCTTAATTGCACTGATAAAAGTGAAGATACCGCTAGGAACATACATTCTATACATCAGAGCTGGGATGTGTAGTCCTTTGGGAGTTTCTATATACGCTAACAGTTATTTCAGCCATCTCCTTACTCGCCTTTAATGGACTTTCACAGATTGCTGCTTTAAAAAACACATTTTATTACATTTAATCAGTTAGAAGCAAAATGTGATGGTCAGCTTAAAGGCACAGTGTGAAAAACAATGATAAAAGAATACTAGAAATTGTATATTGTTCAGTATTCAAATTTTATAATATAATCATCATCAACAATAACTAAGGATAACAAAGTAAGTCACTGGATTAAAAATGTGGTTTTATTATAAAATTTAAGTTAGCATAAGTACAGGGATTTGATCTGAAACAGAACAGATCATTTGGTTTCTTTCTTAGCTAAGAATAAGATTTGGAAATGCATTGCATTAATAAAACATTACAACAATACAATAAATTATTTTATACATGGTAACATAAACATCAAATAACATACTTGACGGTTACAGAAATCAGCTTGATCTTGTTTAATTGAACATAATACATAAACAGTGTACAAATCATCATGTTGTTAAATTACAGTACTACTGGTACCACCCTCTTGGTTAACAATTTCATCTGGGATTCGGAGGAAATGATCCCATCGATCGTATTTCTGTTTTCATTCCATCATTGCTCCCTTTTATGTGTGTGTGTGCTTTTCCACCATTTCTGTGTATGGCCGCACACGTTTGTATGCTAATGATAATGGAATATAAGACGTGACATCCTGTTGATAGGAAACCATCCATGTCCTCCCCTTTGTTGTGGAAATGTACTGCAGGCAGAAGGGAGATATGAAGCTCCCACAGTCCACACATGCGATTGATGATCTTCTGCTGTACTCTCCATTGTCCCTCACCCATTTGACAACTGTCATCCATAAGTAGCTGCTCATTAATTTTTTTTTTTAGATAATTCTTTCCCAGCTTATCTTAATCTTTTTTGACAGATATATAGTGATAAAAAAAACTATAAGAAGGAAAACCACAACAGCATTGAATGATATTTGAGAGAAGTTTTAACATGTACCCATAATTCAGTCATTCTTTATAAAGTCTATTTGGTTGGAATGTGTATGTGTGCGTGCGTATCTCTGTCTATTAAAAGAAAAAAAAAAAAACACATGTAAACCAAAAGACAGAACGGTTTCTGCCTTTCCTGGCTGAACTATCCTCAAGACCAGATTTACCCAGATGCCTGCATGACAATTTTTCATCCATGCATCAGAAACAGACAAAACCATGTCTAAAGTCTGCTGGACTGACCAAGAAAATAAACACAGTTTCACTGTGCTAGTGTGTTTCTCTCCTCATGAAACTGGAACAATCTGTTAGTATAAAAATAATAAGTACATTTGTTTGGATATCTCATTCATATTAAATAAAGAGTTTCTCTATTTGTCTTACTGGTTCTTTGATTCGTGGCTAGGATTAATGAAGCCTCAAGCATAGAGAATGAGCCGGCATGAACAGAGCAGAAAGCGAGGAGGGAAATATCACAAGCCGGAGAGGAAGAAGCCTCTTGATTGACAGCATCATTCATCTATTTCTGCAGATGTCACATCCTCTAATTAAATATGAAGCAGTAGTTTTTGTTATATATTAAACCTAAATGTCAATTTTAATACCACTCCTTCTGTTGGTATACTGCCATAAAGTGTTAATCTGCAAAATGATGACAGGAGACAAATTTAAAACACTTATTAAGCTAGTAACTTCCATACTTTGTTAACATTTACGACATCACTTTATGATTTTTGTGGCGCTCATATTTACAAACTAAATATTCTGTAATCCTGGAAACAGACAATTACTGTTAATTTAATAACTACCAATAGCATAATATTTTTTCCATTCTAAATGCAATAAAAGTAATAACTTTTATTACATTATGAGCAAATAGTTATTACATTATTAGTTCAGAAAAGGTATTAAATTTTCAGCCAGTGATTACATTATCAATTTTTATGACATAAGAATGGAAAAAATATTATGCTATTGGCAGTTACTACATTAACTACATAGTTATTTAATTATTGGCTGCTACAGCAATCTTAACTCAATATCCTCTTAATATATAGGTGCAGATAAGCATTTTTTGTATCTTAGAGACCTATGATGCAATTATTTATTTTTATTTATTCGTTCATTTTTTTAAAGATTGTAGGGTTTGAACCGGCACATAGCACAATGGGATCAGAATGGGTGGAATAACCCAAATGTGGCCTGTCTGACTCCAGGAACCCAGGTCAGTTCAGCCATAATTGTCTGATTCAATGTTCTTGTTCCTTTAATAAGGTATGGGAGCAATTAATAATAATAATTTTTATTGATACTTTATTGATCCCCGTGGGAAAATTGTCTTTATGGCTCCTCCAACTTGCTGCTTCAGAGAGGCTGGGGGTTAATGGCCTTTGCTCTGGCAGATGTACTGAGGCCTGTCTTCATGACCACAGACACAGAGGTTTATGTCACGCCCTGCCCCTCCTGCCAGCCTTGCCCCCCAGTTCTCCAAGCCACGCCTGTGGTTTCTTAGCCTCATCACATGTCTCTGACCTCAAGGTAATTACTCCCAGCTGTCGTGTGTCGTGTTAGGTCCAGTGTTCCCCATCAATACATGGCTTGCTCCTGAGCAACCCGCATCTGTACTAGGTGGAGAAGGTGAGGCAGGTTTTTGCTGTGCTGAGAAGGACAACGCTGCCCTCCGCTCCTGAGGAGAACGCCCCGCTCACCCCAATGCTCTCTGCAGATTCGCCCGCCGTTGTTCTGCTCACTGGCTCCAGTAGTGGGGGGGAGCAGCCAGTTGATCTTGGACCCCCAGAGGTTTTTTTTCTCCCTACTTGAGAGTTTTTGGTTCCTCTGCTGTCATCTGGCTTTCTTTCATTTCTTTGACTTCCTTTTCCCGTCTTTGAATTATTTTGTATAAATGATGTGGTAATGTATTAGAAACACCCATTCAAAGCACTTTGGACTGACTGTTGCAAAAGGCACTATATAAAAATAAACTGAATTACACTGAATACTGTTACATGCATACTAGCCTTTAGTGTGTGTAAAATCACATGGCACAGGAAAGTCATAAAAGCAGACATGAGCTTCATTATTTCCCATTTTGGAGGAAAAATAGAAAAGAGAGATGAACTGCTCAAAAATAAGGGAAAAACAATTATTATGGATGAAGAAAAATAGTGCTATTTCATGTGGAGTGTCACGCCCCGCTCCGTTCGATCCTCCTGTGTGCCACGCCCACCTCGTTACCCCGTGTTTCTACCCGATTGTGCCCAGCTGTTCCTTGTTTATTCTAGCTTGTCCTGTGTATTTAGTCCGTGTCTCAGTCAGTATTCCCCAGATCTGTCATTGTCTAACCCGTCCCGTCTGTTTCACCCGAAATAAACCCCGTTTGCCCTTCGACTTGGCTGCTCTCGCCTCCATTCTTGCTCGCCGCTCACGCCACGCTGACATGGAGCAAGTGAAATTACCTGACACTTGTATTAACAGATATTAGCAGACATGCTAATATTATGTCCACCAGTTTCACCAAGTTAAAGTGTGTCACTGCAGCCCCATTTTCCAGCAATTCTTCAGTCTTTGTGGCAAATGTGATTCCATTGTGAATCATCAATACTTTTGTTCCCCAATTATTATACAGATTGAAGTGCTGATGCTTTGATTACAATCTCTGAGTATGTGAAAACAAGGGGTGTAATTAAATTCATGGCAAAATGCTATTGATGAGGCTAGCTACAGTATGACTTGTTGTTAAATGAGAATGGATTGTGAGTGTGCTGGCATTGTGGGGTGACTAACCTTCAACACAGGACCTTCTGCTGCTGTATCAATACATCTCAGCATCATTTCTGTTAGATTGCCTTTGGAATCTCTTCTATATTCCCTGTTTCTGAATTATTCTATAAAAATGATGCAGGAGTGTATTAGAAACACCCATTTAAAGCAGTTTTGAATGACTCTGTTGTGAAAGGCATTATATAAAACTAAACTGAATTGAATGTTGTTTCTTTACCTTTATTGTTTATAAATAAATTGCTGAAATTGTGGAGTATTGCAAGAAAAGGCTTTCCAGTAGACAATAACAACTACATCTTACTCTATTATGTCATAAAGAGAGAGATTGAGCTCAGTTGTGAAATAGTTGTGAAACTGTGATTGTATGCATGTTTATTTATAGGTATACCAATCCAATCTATATATCATGTCTTCATATTCATTCTCTAACCATTCATTCTCCATACTTTTCCAGACTGTACTCAGGGGTTCAACCACAGTAAAGTTCTTGGTTGGGGGGGTGGGAGTTGGCACCACCTCAGAAGATGCTTCTTTGGGTAACTGGGCTGAATCTGGCACACTTGAGGCTAACAACTGCTGCTTCACCCATGTTCTAAACAACAAACAAAGTGAGTGAAAACTTGCTTAGGAGCCCTATGTAATCTCCACAGATCCTGCTTCACGATCTAGCTAAATGTTTCTGTGTGTTAGACACAAGTCTGCTGTTCCTCAAAAATATATCTCCAGGAAAATTTGAGAGTTATCATTTTGTAACCATAACATTATCTCTAAGAAATGTCTGACCTGGTACCTCCACCTCATCTATTGTTGACAGATCTGACAGAAGGAACAATTCTGCACCATACAGTATATAACTAAATGGATCTATGGAGTTACCCTGGGAAATAGCACTTTGCTTTGCAAGGCTTTTAATAAATGTGTAATTGTAGAGATTCTGTAACATCGTAATCAATGTGATGCCCGCCAAATGACCAGCCAGCCAATCCTAAACTGTTTAATGCTCAGTCCCTCCTGAATACTAAAAGGATGCCTGTAGCTCATTGGCTTGATTTAATTACTGTGGTATAATGGTGCTCAGTTACAGTACATCCTTCTCCATTTTATTTCAACCCCTGTATTAGCTTAGTTATATCATCTTGTCTTGTTTGACTCTTCTGCCGGCCCCTGGAGGATGGGCTC
>JAODLC010000113.1:8163311-8193599 GCA_026781145.1 Hippopotamyrus pictus
AGAAATGTAAAGCGCATTGAGACAATGTAATGTTGTGATAATGCGCTATATAAATAAAATTGCATTGCATTGCATTGTTCGTGGCTGCCCAGGTTCTGACTTCTGTTTGTTGTTTGGGATTTCTTACTGGTGATTTTCTCATGTTGTTGTCATAAACTTTGTGACCCTCTGCCTGTGTTTGGATTAGATTCAGATCATAGTTCAGTTTTCCATGTTCAGCTGTACCTGTCGAATGACCTACCACAGGTTTTTGGCCTACGACTGTTGAACACAATTTTGGAAAAATACCTGGTTTTATCTGAAGTGGATCCTCTATTGCCTCATCATTACGAACAACATATCAGCCAATTTAAAACCCAGATTTAAGACCATAAATTTTTTAGTATTTGCATTTATTTGTTCCCAATGAATCTATACTGAACACATATATATATATGTAAAATATATTTCCCAAATGGTTTGTAACAGAGAAACCATCAGATCTTGAGAAATAACAAAGAAACAATAGGATATCAAAACCACAGACTCTGGATTTTTCTATAGGCATTGAAGACATTTTCCTTGGTTCTGTTTACAGCCTTACTGAGGACCATTGTCAAAGAGGACTTCATTACTAAATTAATTATTCACTGAAAAATGCACACCTGAACCAAACACCTTGCATTGTGAGAGCTTGAGAGCCAGTGGACATTGAGTGGTACTTGCATAATAGGAGCTATTCTTTTCTGTCTGAATAGTCACAGCAGAATTAAAACAAAAACACATGGACTCATATGTGCTGCTTGCTAAGCAAGATGTGTGCCATTTGGTTTGGTACAAAAAAAATGGTCATTTACATTTAGGTCTCTTTATGCGACTTCTGTGTCATAGAGTTTATATTTTTCTGGCACATAATGTTCACTTAAAGAAAAAAACAAAGCATAAAACCTGGTACGGTTGCAGCCAGGGGCGCTGCTAAGGATTTTGGGCCCCATGAAAAGAATCTTGACAGGGCCCCCAACACAATTTTATTGGGGGCTTCTCTGGGCCCCCTCTCAGTCATGGGCTCAGAGAATCGTCATCGTTTACCCCCCCTTTACAGCGCCCCTGGTTGCAGCTATTAGGATTTTGATCAGAATTTTTGATTATTTGGAATATTCAGATTATTATTAAGCTTATAATGAAAATACAATGACTGTCTTATCTCTCAAAAATACAGACTGCTAATTGTTTCACAGTTTTATTGAAAAATTGCTGAAAATCAAATAATTGAAAATTATTTACTGAAATTATGCTAAATTTATTATGTCTGTTTGAAACTAGCACTCTGTTGCAATGTTGTCTTTCTGCTTCAAATGCAGATTGTGCTGTTGTGCAATGGCAGTTTGTCTTTGCAGATCTTACACTGCACAAAACTATCTGCCACTTGTGTGGAAAAAATGCCAGACCTCTCACTGTTATGGTCTTTGACTGCAGTCTTGGTTTTCTTGCCTTCCCTCCATTTTCCTGCTCATTTTTAATTGATATGCAGGAAAGTGTTGCTGCTTCCACTCTGTGTTAAGAATACAGACTGAAACTGGAAGGTTCTGTAGTTCTGTCATTGATGGATAAGCTACCATTAGAGATTCTTCTAATGCAGCATTTCCCAATCTGGTCCCAGGGGGACCCACAGACAGTCCATGTTTTTGCTAGGGAGCAGAAATGTGGACTGCCTGGCAGGGAACTCAGAGGGAGCAAAAACATGGAACGATTGTGTATCCCTGAGGACTGGATTGGGAAACACTGTATATTTTTTATTTCAAACATTTTTGAATTTATTAAAACAATCAAATATTTGTTGCAGCTCAAATTGGTTGCAAGCTAAAACAATTTAATATCAGCATATATGACTAGGCTTTTACTGGAACCAAATTAACAATATCTTCTGCACCAGTAACAGTAATTCTCTGCCCACACAAAGCACAGCATGCCACAGCTGGTCATAACACAAAAGGCTGGCTGCTTCTTTCTTTGTGATTTCATCCATCTGACAGAGGGAAGAAAAAGATCACCATTTTAACAGTTAACAGAGAAAAACCCACTTTCATGTCAGTTCCACAAACAACCTTAATCTTAACAAGCCAAAAACAAGCACGACCCAGAACCTAAAGCAAAGTTCAACAGCAATCTACCCTAATTAGTTAACAGACACTTTATGTAGTCTATTGTCTACCTATCGGAATATTTGACAGGAGACAGTACCATAATCTGATGTCCATAAGAATGATCTGAAAGTCTTCAGAAACAAAGAACCTGCAGCCATGTAAGAGACACATGTTATACAAGTCACAATCATACTATAAACTCGTCCTTTTTTCTAGAGTTCTGAAGCTAGAACTTTATGTCTGTGCAAAAGAGTAAATATGGACCAATGATATGTTTAGGTGAGGCCCACAAAACTGTGCTTCAGTCAGTAATTTGTAGTTTTGCTCCTTGCTGTTACACATGCGTTTAGAAATATAACAGAATGTATGTTAACACGCATCTGTTTTAATTGTTTCTTTTTTATGCATGCAATAAGCTAAGGGCTGTCTTTGAGATATTGAAGTAGCTCACTCTGTCTCACCCCTCCAGGGTCGGGGGTTCCAATCCCACGTGCATTCTGTATGTTTTCAGTCTGCATGTTCTTCCTGTTTCACTGGTTTCCTCACATAGTGCAAAGACGTCCAGTTAGGATAACTGGCATTCCTGAGTTTCCTGTGGCATATGATTGTGTGCGAGTGTGCATGTGTTCCCCGCAATGGACTGGCATCCTGTCCAGGGCGTGTCCCCAGCCTCGTGCCCAGAGCTTACATTTACATATTTAGCAGATGCTTTTGTCCAAAGTGAAGTACAAGCAAGGCAAATCGTATATTGCAAACATTCATGTTGTCATGGAGTCAACTAAGCAGAAGTGCAGCTAGGCTGAGATTCCAATGAATGCACAGGTACAAGTGTATGCAGTTTTGGAGCGGGAGCTACACCACAGCTACTGTACACCTAACTGTTAACAAAGAAAGAACCTGTTAGGGCTATGCGAGGACCAGTAAGTGCAACAGCGGGGGGGGGGGGGGGGGGGGGGGGGCGGGGCATGGTGAAGGCAGCAATGAGGGTGACGATCCACTGGCGGACTCTGGGTTTATCAAAGGAACTGAGCACACTTGGGAAAAATACAAAACAAAGGACCACAATTAACTAACAATAAACCAACATAACATAAACAATACAAAACTAACACAAAAAAAGCACTGGGCAACACACCAGGAACAGAACTTGGAGAACCAGCAGAGTAACACGCAGTAACAAAACACAATGACTGACTCAGCGGCTGACCATAGGCAGCCACTTGAATGCACAAGAACACCAGGGCAAAGAAGGAACAGGTGCAGGTTACGCTTAAATGAGCATGAAACTAAGGAAGCTTAACATACAACAAATTCAGAAACTAGGGGGCGTAACACAGAAGGCTGGCTACACTACACAAAACCCAAAATCAAACAGGACAGAAGCAGGGCAAACCAAACAGGGAAGCGATATAACAGCAACACTGGGATCAGCGAAAAAAAAAAAACAATAATTAAACAAAACAGGCAGGGCTGGGTTTGAACCGATGACTGTAGGATTAGAGCTATTGTGTTATTTGCACAACCCCACCCCAAGCCATGCAGCAATCCCTAAAGTAAGGGAACAAACAAGGGTTAGACAGGGAGTGAAAAGGCAGAACGGGGTAGTGACACAAAGTGCAGGGGTGGATGGGTGCTGACCCTGACAAAGAGTAGTTAAAGATCAATCAGGTTAATGAAGGAATTCATGGAAGTGATGGGTGTTCAGGCATTTCTTGAAGGTGGAGAGGGAGTCTGATGACTGGACATGGTTCGGCAGCTCATGCAACCACCAAGCCACACAAGAGAACCACCTGGAGTGACACTTCTCACGCTGCCAAAGGAGCTCCAAGTGGCGTTGGTTTGCTGGCCAGGGGGGGCGAGATGGGACATAGGTCTCCAGGACCCTTTTGATGGAGATGGGTGGCAATCCATTAATGGACCTGTAAGCCAGCAATAAGGACTCCAACTTGATGTGAATGTTGATAGGGAGTCAGTGAACAGAGACAAGGAGGGGTGTGACATGAGAACGACTGGGCCGACTGAATAGCAGATGTGCTGCTAGATCTGGAATCATCTGCAGTTGCCTGACAGCAGAAGCAGGTAAACCTGCCAGTAGTCGAGTTGTGGGGTAACAAGTGCCTAGACTAGAGGCTAAGCTGCATACTCGGAAAGAAAAGACTGGATCTCCCTGATGTTATACTATGCTGCGTGGGATATGCCCATCCACAAACATTAACCAGAGCAAGTGGTTAGAAGTTAGGTGGTTGGTTGAATAACCAGCTTTCCTATAGCCTGTGCATAACGTGTCAGAGTAAATGGAATTGCACAGGCCTCAAGCCAATAAGGAGGAAACATTGCCCCCTGGTGTGCAAATGTTTTAAATGCGTACAAGCTGGTTGTGGTAAATTTGACCCACAATACACAGCCAAAATGCCATAAAGGAGAGCTTAACTTGCACAACTTTATTTCTGGAAGCATACAAGACTACCACACAATGTTACACATTGTTTCACCAGTTATTTATATTTACATTTAATTATTTAGTAGACATTTTTTGTCTAAAGTGACATTCAAGTGAGTTAATATATTACAAGCACACAGCTGTCAAGGAGAGACAAACATATATGTGGCTAGTCTGAGCTTCCAATGAATGACCAATACAATTACAACACATTACAAAGAACATAACAAGAACCTAATTACGGAGTTATCCAATTAAAGACAGGGATGAAAAGCATCCATGATACAAAAGATACTAGCTAAGTGATCACAGATAACAGCAGGTCAGAGCTTTGGGGGTACTTGAGATGTTCCTGGAGCTGATGAATCTTAAAGCATTTTTTGAAGGCTGACAGTCAAGTGAAGTTTATTCCTACAGCACGTTTTCATATACAAAAGTCATTCTGGAATATTCAAACGAAACCTAAGTAATTCTAAGAGACAGAAGGTAAAGGCCCATTTCTGGTTTCTCCCTACTGTATCTATACACGTATCTATATTTAGCAGAGAATCCTGCCTCAACCATTCGTTACAAGTGGTCTCCTCGTCTTGCTGAAGCTGTATTGAATTGGAAACCAGAGCTCAGTCATGAGCTAAGACTAAAGCAGTAAGATTGAATGGTGCCGATTGCTATGAAGCATGATTGCTGACGGTGTTTCGATATGAAATTCTCCAGCACTCCTGTTGCTGCCACCGCCACTGTTTACACAGACACATAGGGAGTATACTGCTTCATATTTCTCCTGCTCCCAGCTGCTCCAGAACAGACAGCCTTAAGTGGGCTTGGAACTGGTCCCACTCTGGGTTCCCGGCAGAGAAAGCCGGTCAAGAATCCAGCAGGCACCAGAACCGTACACAGCATGGTAATTCAATACAGAGGACCAGTAACACAGTGTTAAAAGACTAAGTACCAACCACAGGATTAATGTAACTAAAGTAATATAATAAATGTAACATATTTGGTGGATGATTGTCCCCTGCAATGGGCTTACGCCCCATCCTGGGTTGTTCCCTGCCTGACACAGAACACCACATTGCACAGCTACCTAATTGTCTCTGTTGGCATTCAGCAACCTTACAGGAACCTATGATGTTGGGCCCACGTAGATAGAAATGTAAAAATGTGGAGGTGATCTTCAAAGGGTGTTTCTACCTTTTCTGTAGAACAAGTAGCCTAAGCAATCATTTTGGAATGTGTTCTGAAGTGTGAGATGTAAAAAGAAGATTTTAAATCAGATTTCCGTATTACATCATTAGTCCAGGTTACACCAAGAGCTGATTGTGTTCATGTCCCAGGATTTCTTAAAGATCTGTAAAATTTCAGTTTTAATGACTAATCTCCACTGTGTATGTTTAAAATGGGCAATCATGTGTAACATTGTTAATTTTGCAGTTGATAAAGTCTGGATTGTGATTTTTTTTTAAGTGAGCATTCCTCCAGATGATTTTCAGCCATGCTGGGCAACTTTTACTTCTGATAGAGGATTGAATTTAATCATCCTGTAATAGTATGTTGTTGTAAGACATTCAATAAAGTGAAGGTCATAGTAATTATATTTTACAATATAACCTAGATTTATTTATTTTCAAAGTGACTTCATTCTGGACCCCTAAAACTTCTGTGAAGTTTTTACAAAGGGGGTATTAATTCCTAGTGCACTGATCCAGTAAGTGCTTGGTGTTTAGTAGGTTTTAATTAAATAATTTCGACTCCAGCTACACATTTTAATTTAATTTTAATTACAGAAGGAAAGGATATAATACACAATTAGGATGCATTGTTAGTCTAGAGTCTAAGCAACAATGTAAAACATAACCTGCATTAATTCAGTTGAAAAAAGTAGATTGAAGTAATATAAACCAGTATAAACACAGAAATTGGAATTAAAATTATTCAGTGTATAATTGCAATTCCTCTTTGTTATGTAAAAACATTTTTTTAAGTTGAATTACCCACAAGCTATCAGCTTGAATTTTCACAATGTTTCAATGTGCAACATTCACTTTAGAGAAGCCTCGTAGTTAATTAGAAAAAGAGACCCCCGACAACTGTTATGGTTCTATTCTTACTTCTCCCTCTTGGCTAAGGTTAAAATAATCAGAACTAAATTTGGGCATGCACTTGCAGATGGTTTCAAGAAATGAACAAGCATGTCTGAGTTTCACAATGCACACTCCTCTGTGCCCCCTTAGCAATGTAACTTGACTGCGCACAAATCAGTCTTGAGATTAACCTGTGCTTAACTGCAGTTAACGTTTTAATATGTACTGTCTTTTTTGAATTTATACATATTTTGCTAAGGAAAAAAAACATCTGAATATACTGAATAAAAGAGACTCCTTCTGCTGTTTAGGTAGTTACTGTTTGCAACGGTCATGTCTATAAGCAAAGAACAAGGAATAGCTCAGACTAGGCGACAAATGAGTGAAGATCTTGATATTGACAACTTACTCGCCAATCTGTCACCTGAGGAGGTAGAGGAACTGGAGAATGAGCTCACAATGATCGATCCTGACCCAAATGTTCCAGTTGGTCTCAGACAACGGAACCAGACAGAAAAAGAACCATCAACGTTCTACAACAGGGAAGCCTTGCTGGACTTTTGTGAGAATGAGACCAAGAAACTCATTGAGAGAGAATTGTCTTCCAAGGTATCACCTTCTAAAAAACATATTTGATTGCATTGCTAATTATCTGCACCATATGTGATATAGTGAATGATAAAATATTAAATGGTCAGTATTTTAATATAGAATATCAATTTCCTTTTACAGGTTAACATGTTATTAATTCTTGAGGAAGATCGGTTGATCTTACATTGTTATGCTTCATAATATTTGAAGCATTACATTTTGTGTTATTTGTGGAATTTGGGCTGTGGAGAGTTACAGACCTGAGATATCACTAGAAGCAGTTTTTGATGTTGGGAGCCAATAGGACTAGATTTAGGCTGTTAGTCAAATTCATTTCCCAACATGTGACCTGCAACAATTACTGCCTGAGGTTGGTTTAGTTATTATTCATGGCCATTCCTCGTGGCAATTTAAAATAATTGGTTTATTGCCTGAATTTAACATACGTACTTTTGGTTTTTATGGCCATACTCAACCTACTGTCTTAATTGCTGATCTGCAAAGTACATTTCACACATCTATTTATGGAACAGCGAGACATTAGTAAAGTGACATGTTTGTCCATTAAACACTGCTTATTTTGGATCAGGCTGTAAAGCACTGTAATTATCACGATATTAATTTTACTACAACTATTTATTTTAACAGCAAGACATGCAGACATTTCTCAGCGTGGCATACACAGTTGTTCAATGCAGTTTGCGTAATATTATGCGATCATACTTTTCTACGTCTCGGCCTATCTTTGGATTTACAAAGAGATCCAAAACGATGTTACCAGTTGAACTGCCAGACAGGTGGTTCAGAAACAGAAACATGAGCCCCCACCATGGCATCGCTGGTGCAGGATCTCGACTGGGAGGTGTTGCTGTTGTTTGCCTGAAAGGGCTCCAGAGGACGGCTGTGGACAGTTCATCCAAACTAGCAAAATGCCACCCAGACACAGGAGCCTCGTGACTCTACGTTGCCAGGCAACACTATTTGTTCTAGCAAACAAATGCATTAGTTTTATTCAACAAACAACCATTAAAAATAACTCAGTGCAAGTGAGCCTTACTGCTATGAATTATAGCTATATTTCCTTTTCAATTGATAAGCAATACTCTTTTTAATTTCTAGCAGTATTTCATCAGTAATACAGTATTTAACTGTAGAAGTAGCGAGACTGTATATTAAAAATATGATAATATTTAATATACATTTATAATGATATCTTCAGCATGATCCACTATGAAATAATCTATGCAAGAATATAACGTTATACTTATGTGTACTTGAGCATATCAGTGTTCTCGGTCTATAAATATCTGTTAACTTCCTTATATTTACACATGTTAACCTCTTACGCAGCATGGCATGTAACTATTGCCCATGCTCAACCAAGAAATAGTGAGGAGTCCTTACCAGGTGACATATCTGAGCCACTTGGTACTCTTCACCGCAAAGCAATGGATCATGTAACATTTTAAGTGTTTAACTCTGATCATAAAATCATCACTATTCAAGCGTTCTTTGATATTTTAATTTTGTGGTACTTTTTGTGGTCCAGACCCACCCTCTGGCCATTTCCGGAGGGTGGGACTGGACCGTGTGTCTGCCTGGGGGGTCGCCAGCCAGGATCCCGAGGAGTTTCGCTGTGTAGTGGGTGTGGCAACGCGCTGCATCAGCACAGGGTCCCCAACCTGACCTGACCTGACCTGTACTTTTTACAAAACAGGAAGAGGCTAAGAACACAGGAGAGAACCAAGACAGAAGCTTCTGCATATCCGACAGCCAGGATGGTCCAGGCTTTTGTGGCTTGACAGAAGTTGCACTGGAAGACCACAGTCAATCCAAGTGGAAGATGGAGCACATGAACCAGTGGGGGCCAAAGGATCCCAGTGACAGCTGCCTAAGTTCATTGAGTAGCTTAAGGAGAGTGCAGAGCAGTGGCAAGTTGAAAACTGAGGTGGGGGTTGAAACAGTGAGAAAAGAGGAGGGCGAGGCACATGGGGAAAGACTTCAGAGCAAAATGAAAGTCTCCCAACAACAGGATCAGAATGTGCAGGAAGACAGCAAGGAAAGGGATAAGAAAAAAGCAATTTGTAGAACGAATGAGGCGTCCCAACTACAAGATGCACCCGAGCAACCAAAAAACAGGAGAGTCAGTGAGAAAAACATGGCAAGGAAAGATGTGGAACAAACCATCTTGCAGAAGAATGACAAACTAAATGAAAAACAAAATAGGAGGAAGGAGAAATCAGCTGACGAATCTCAAACATCTACTGTACATGAAGAAGTTAGCAGTACAGAAGTGAAGACTGAAAAGCAAAAAGAGGAAGAAGAAGGAGAGGAAGAAAGCAACAAGCTTGATGAGCTCTTAGAGAAGGTGCTCAAAAATGTTCCAGAGTTGACTGAACTTAACGTCAACAACTCGGCAGTCATCAAGCCCAAAATGCTCATACAGTTTGCTGAAGCTTTGCGACATAATACTCACGTCAAAACCTTAGCGTTTGCAAACACCCGAGCAGATGACCATGTAGCCTGTGCTCTTGCCAACACTCTATGCAGCAACAAGACCCTGACCAGTGTCAATCTGGATTCAAACCATCTCACAGGCAAGGGCATCATTGCACTAATCAGTGCCTTGCAACACAACACCACCCTCACAGAGCTGCGTTTCCATAACCAGCGGCACATTTGTGGAGGTAAGACTGAAATGGAAATGGCTGGGGTGCTGAGGGAAAACACCACACTGCTTAAGTTGGGCTATCACTTTCAACTGCCAGGACCTCGAATGGCTGTAACCAGCATCCTTAGTTCAAACATGGACCGTCAACGGCAGCAGCGCCTGAGAGACCAGAAGCAGGCCCAGTGCGATGCTCAGAACAAGGGCCTGGTTGAGAGGTCGGAAGCGACAGAAGGGCTTCAGAAAGCTTGTCCCAAAGACTCATCCAAATCTCTGCAGTTGTCACCTTCTTCCTCACCCAAAAAAACCCCCAGGAAGAAAGACCGAAGCAAAAGTGACACAAAAACTGAACCTACAATATATTTGACACAGCCCCCACCTGCCCCTGTACTGGATGGTACTGTACTGGACGGTAAACTTCTGCGGAAGTTTCTGAGGCCCAGCTCAGAGAGGAAGCTGGACAATCAAAGTGGCGACCATGCTGTTGAGAAGAATCCAAGGGACCAGTTACTGGCCTCAATTCGCAGCAGCAATTTGTTTAAACTCAAAAAGGTAATGAAGAAATGATGCAACAGGACAGGAAGGGTTTTCAGTAAATGACAAATAATGGTCTTTCACTTCATAACTGTTACAGAATCCAAGTGGCTAGAGACCTGTTTGAATTTGTGGTTCACTTCTGTTTCACAGTATCTTTAACATAACATACCCAGTATATAAGGGTTAGTATACCTCATACAGTCCTACCAAAAGTCATGGAATATACGTCGATGGTAGGGAAACAGGTGTGCCTGTGAAGCATGCAAATATATTAGTTGTCAGGAAATAACAGCAGGACATAGCAGTGATTAATACACAGCAGCAATCAACCACAATAATTAGAGCTCGGAATAACATGCCTCTCTTTGTAAAGGTTTGTGATTCCATTACCATTTTTGGCATAAAAAAGCAAGACAGTTCAGGAAGGATTCATCCTTATCCCATACCGGGAATGATCAGGACCTAGACTGTCCTTGTTATTGCTTGGCCTGATATTGGAAAATATCTTTAAAGGGAATCGAACACAGTACCACCATATTTCTGCAATAAATTAATTAAAAGCTTTCTTAATTTTTCACAATCACACATGTTCCATTTATAAGAAAGCGTTATAATAGAGTCTAAAATATGTGAATGCCCTGAATTTGAATGAACGCAATGAATATAGGCCTAACTATGAATATTTACAGTGATATCTTTGCAGGTTTCAGATGCTAAACCAGCTGGGGTAGATGACAGTGGGAACGGGAAGAAATAGAAGACAAAAGAAAATAAGTTTGAGCACCGTGATCCACCAGTTATGGGGGAGACTGGCCGGTGTGGATGTGGTTTATGTTATGGAATGTACAGGCCAAGTTGTTAACTGTTTTTGAAACACAGGTGTCTGCTGTGACTGTTACATCAATAGGTCAATAAGTATAACACCAGTTTTAACCGGTTTTAAGAGTTTCCTAATACTGACATTTCGTAGGTTTTTTGGATAAATGTATTTGACACTGTTTCTTGGACATCTCATATGATGGCTGATTGAGCGTGCACGTTTAATATACTGTGAGTTAAAATATTTTAATGAAAAACTGAAGGACGACACATATATTACAGACATTATATATCAAGCTGAAAACAGCATCAAACAATGTCAAAGTCCTGAAAAATAAACCAGTTGAGTAAAATAAACCAAAAACCACTTCCAATTATAACTATTTCCATTATAGTATATTTTCATTAGAGTGTATGCAGGTACCTACAAATAAGTAATGGTGGATGTAAATGCCAATATTTCATGAACAAAAGGTGATTTTTTTGCTTTTACTATTTTTCTGGCCAAATACGGCCAGATGCTGGCCACAAGAGAAAATTCCCATTCGTCTTATTTTCTTAGACTGGTATTTAATCAAAGAACCTCCTTTATTATAATTATGATAGCCATTGCTTATTTTGTAAATTGAGGTGCCAGAGAGAATATATATCAAGATGATGTCATTCACTTTAACAATGATATTTTGCAATTAATTACTTAAACACAAAAAAATGCAAAATTTTTGTTGACACCTGTTAATTACATCAAATGTTTCATCAGTGTTGCACTTTTCTTGCTCTTTGTTGTGATCCTTCTCATTGATGATAATAATAATAATAATAATAATAATAATAATAATAATAATAAATTATTATTATTGGGGAAATTCTCTTTTTTGCTATCTTGTTCTCTGTAAGTGAGAGCAAGCTAGCCACAAAAGGCAGCCATTGTTGCAGCGCCCGGGGAGCTGGGGGTTGAGGGTCTTGCTCAGAAACCCACGGATGTACCAAGGCTGGGCTTGAAACAGTAACCTTCCGATCATGGGCACAGAGGCTTAGCCCACTGAGCCATATGTTGCATTAGCATCTAGAAACTCTGCTCCTCTCCTCGCTGTCTCTGCTTGATCTCATTAGCATTAGCATCCACAAATGCTGCTCCTCTCCTCACTGTCTTTCTTCTTCTTCTTCTTTCTTCTTTATTATTATTTATCACATGCATAGTTATACAGGTACAACATGCAGTGAAATGTATCCTGATCAACCCGACCATACATATACACAAACATCACATTATAGGGAGTAGACAGGTCAGGAAGACAGGGTATATAGGAAGAACAGAGAAAAACAGAATTACATGAGGAGAGAGGAGAAGAATACAAAAACAGCCCCCAGACTGTACTCCAGTAGGGAGTACAATGTAGGAACCGAAAAAAACACCTCAGCAACATCAGCACATGGTCACTACACCTTACAACATAAATAGTCGTGACTTGCAACAGGGGAGGGAAATGGGGAGGTGGAGGTAGCCCAGCATAGACAGACAGCCATCCGGTCCTGCAGCCATAGAGGCGCTGGTCACAGACCCGCCTGTTCACGCTGGGGGTATGAAGCAGTGAATGCATGAGGTGGGGGGAGGGTGCGGTGAGTGCATATCTGTACGTATGTATATGTGTGTGTGTGTATCCAGGTGTCCTTGGGATTGGGGGAGGGGAATGCAAGAGAGTCTCACTGCCTTGTTCTTCCATTCAGCAGCGGCCTCAATGCTGATTAGGGGGGAGCCAAAAGCAGATAGAATAGGGTTGTTTGGGTTTCCGGGCGAGAAGCTGTAATTCCACAGCTCCTTAAATGTCCACGCTGGTCTCCACCATCCAAAATCCTTTGCAAAGCTTCTCCGTGATGTTATCCAATTTGCGATCAATAGTCACAGTGATGTTATCCAATTTGCGATCAATAGTCAGTCTGAGTGCCAACAACTCTGCCCCCTCCATCAATCATCCCGGGCAGCCTAGTGGGGCTTTGAGCGGCTGTCACCGTTTTCTTCAATCTTCGATAAACCAGGGCGATGCCTAATCCAATCAGCACAAGACCTGTATTCATGGTTCTGAATATGTAGATATCTTCGATGTCCTCCACGGATAGAGCCGCCAGTCACACGACCCTCCACTTCTCCCATCCGTCCATCGTGTAGCCAGCTGCGTACGTTCCTGCAGGACAGTCAGGTTCCCCCGAACCTGTGCTTATCTTCGAGAAGATGGTGTCAATTGCGTTGAGAGACCATTTGATCAAATCCATGATTTTTCCTTAGTTTGGAGAGCAGGGCTGAGAGAGTCTCTTAAAGTATAAGACAGCAGACTAGATGAGATGAGAGGAGAAAAACAAGGAAGATAAGGGGAAGAAGAGAAGTGCGTCCACCTCCGCTGAGAGCCGAAGTAAGATTTCTGTCTCTGCTTGTTCTCATTAGCAACCACAAGCGCTACTCCTCACTGTCTCTGCTTGTTCTTATTAGCATTAGCATCCACAAATGTTGCTCCTTTCCTCAGTGTCTCTGTATATTCTCATTAGCATTAGCATCCGACTCTGCTTGAGCAACTGACTCTGCTTGATCTTCCGCCAGGTTTTCAGGTTAATTTCTGCTCTGTTTGGTAGTGATGGCTTTCTTGAAAAATATTGCTCTGACTTTTCCACATATATATGAATTATTTTGCCCTAACAACCTGGCGTGTAACCTTGTCAATTTTAATGTCCAAAAAGTGCATTTTTTCCTAATACACACAAACCATTTTACAAATATGCATGTGTTTAGTTCTGTTTGCATTAGAAACGCCAGAGTCCTCAAAGCTCTGAGTAGATTGACCACCTAATCCACGTCAGGGGGGACACAATGAGCTACTTCAGGTTTTACAGATTAGGCTACTTTAAAACTGAAAGGCTCCCGTGCTTGACTAAATTGTTTGGTTAGTCTTGTATTTCTACTTGTATTTCTGTTCTATTTCTACTTACTTGATTGAAAGACTCATCCAGCTGTTTTACATTAACATTAGTGGCACATGCATGGTTGTAGGAGACTGACCAAATCAGCACACAGCAAGAATTCAGTGCTTAAGTGAAACCCAGGTCCTTTTAATCATAATTAATTGAAATGGTAGTTTACAAATGCTGTCCTAGCTCAAATTGTCCCCCTTGCCATGTATTTGGTGGTCACTCTGGCTCTGAGCCAGAGGTCACAGAGCTGACTTCCAGCACAAATTAAACATTGATGGTATGCCGATTTGAATTCTAGTTAAATTATGTGTAAAAATAACCACATAATATTGCTGTACTTATTACTGCAGACCTGAATTAAATAAATTGGAGAAGCTTTTTATTATGTTTTGTGTGTAAATCAGCCAGTAACTTTGGTTGGCTAGTTTCTTCTTGGTTATTTCTTGGTTAAAGCTTGGTTATTTATAATACGACGTGCCACTATGATAAGACTGTGTTATCTCCCTCGCTAAACAAAAGCTAATGCCAGGCCCTCTGCGTCTTAAAAGGACCGTGTTCAAACATATCATGAGCATAAATCTCACTGTGAAGAAAGGCATCCATAACCTATCAATTGTACATAAACTTCTATCTCTGTTATTTATATCACAAACATTCAGTGACAGTAACTTTTGTTTGTAAGGGTACAATACCCTATAACTTTTATGCATAATTAACCCTGGGGAACACAGACCATCTTATCATTATAGGAAGAATATGTCCATTGGCTAAAACGATCATACGGACCCAGTGAACCCAAAAACATTTGTAAAATTTGTAAACATTTGTAAAAATAACCCTTTCCCAGTCCATGTTATGAATGTGCCATATACGACCCGCTGGACTGTTCATGCTGTTCCAACTTGTTAATTTCACTTATGAAATAAGGACAGAAATTCTTGTTCAGGAAGGAAAGACAAAATCTTTGTAACATACTCATTGTCAAAATGCATTTATTGAGTTTAACCATCAATCACCATGTGCTGGCAACAAAAAAAAACACAGGCTTCAAATATGCCAACCCGAAGCTGCACTACACACAGTAACTAACATGTTTTTAGAGTATTTCATTTGCTGTGATATTCTCTATAACAATTAGTTTGTCCATTAAAACAAAGAGGAACCTGACACTTCTCACAGATGGTGTCTGTCTTGTTTGTCGTGCTTATGGAGCAGCGATGTCATTTGTTCTCCTTGACAGACCAGTCGGCCACTTTATCATATCAAGCATCAGTGCTTGGATTTGTCCTCACCAGTCTTGGCAGCCTTGGAGAGGTAGTACCATCATCAGTATCGGTGGAAGGCCGACCCCGTATTTTCTGGCCGTCCTGACTTCTATGAGGCCTTGGGCTACCAATGCTTGGAATCTCCTGAGCTTATAGACAGCACTGCCAGTGACTCCAAGCAACAGAGAGTCTCTCCTGTACAGCAATCAGGCATTTATCACGCCAAGAGTAATGAAATGCCAGACCAGTATGAGGTACCAAGTATACCAGACAAAGCATCATTCTGTAATAAACATTTAGCTTATGTCTGTCCTCTTGTAGAATACAACATCAGTCACCTTGTGACCATAGCTACTAAGACATTCATACGCTATGACAGACTACAAATTTTGATCAATAGTATACGGCAGTTCTACCCCACCGTCACTATAGTCATAGCAGATGACAGCGAGCACCCTAAACCAGTGACTGGACCCTACATTGAGCACCACACAATGCCATTTGGAAAGGTAAAGGAACATGGCTTGGTTGCCATAAATTGCATATTTAATGGTCAAAAAGGTATTTCATGGGGATTGTACATGTCATTCACTGTTCCTATCAGGGCTGGTTTGCAGGTCGCAACTTGGCTGTTTGCCAGGTGACCACAAAGTATGTGCTCTGGGTGGATGACGACTTCATCTTTACCAACGACACCAAAATTGAGAAGCTGGTTGATGTTCTGGAGAAGACTACTTTGGATCTGGTGAGGCAGTTAGCATGGAAAGCAGCATGTCTGGAAAGTGTTAAGCAAATCATCATGTCTTGAAAATGTTTTCACAGAGTTGTGGCTATATTCTGAACATTTTTTTTCCTTTTTGTGTACATTTAATGGTACTGCTTTTGGTGATCATAAGTTATGCTTTGTATTTAAGCACATTTCCATTACATTATATACTTTTTTATCCATTTTTCTGCAAACACCTTTGATTCTACTGACATATTTTCTCTGAAAGCACCTTTTATCTCAACATATTTTCTGGAAATATCTTTGTGTGGAGATCGTTAGGATCATATCACTAGGATATATCTAAATAACAGTGAACACCATTGTCCATGGTTTTCAGGTCGGTGGAGCTGTTCTTGAGTTTGGCAAGTACAAGAACACTTTTAAACACACCTTCAGCTGGGAGACAGGGGATCAGGATGGGGATTGCCTGCACGTAAGACAAGGGTCCTACCATGTTGTACCTGGCTTTCCCAGGTGTGTTGTCACAGATTCTGTTGTAAACTTCTTCCTGGCCCGGACTGACAAGGTGCAGCAAGTGGGCTTTGACCCTCAACTGGCGAGAATAGCACACCTGGGTTAGTGTGCCTTTGATTGACTTGCCCCTCTTTCCCCCAGCCCATCCACTGTAATGAGCCAATCGGTTTGGATTACCTTAGGGTGATTTTTGAGTAACGTTGCTCGGGGACTTTGCCATTGATATTGGGCAACAAATTTCTGTGTCTCACCTGATTGCCAATTGCCCAGCAACATTGCCCAATAGGTTGCTCTGAGTATCATCACCTTTTGATGTCATACGGGAAAATTTAAGTTATGTCAGTTATGTAGTTTTATTGTGTCACCCCAGGCATCATTGCATACACTTTTATGAACAAGATATTATTTTGCTTAAACGCTTAAATGTCCAGCTCAAGAAGGGGAATCTTCATGTATGTTTTCCATGCTGCTGTGAATCTGTTGATTTTTGTTTTTTTCCCTCTCTTGCAGAATTTTTTGCTGATGGTCTTGGTACCCTTCATGTTGGTTCCTGTGATGATGTCATAGTCACCCATGGAAAACTTCTGGGACGCCAATCAGACAGCGATAAAACCTATGCAAAGTACCGCCAGCCCACTACCTCTAGTCTGAACAAACAGAAAAGAGTCTTCTGCTTCAAAAATCGACTGAAATGCCTGACTCGTCCATGAGGGGTTGACCCTCATTACACTACGATAAATAATCATTGTGATGTTTATTAAACAATTCGAAGAGTGTTGTTGGTTTATTACCTGGATAATTCAGAGATGCCAGCCCAACTGCTTGTCTTTGGACTGTGGGAGGAAAGTGTAGCACTTAGAGGAAACCCACATGATGCCAAGAAATCATGCAGACCTCACACGGTGATCAGAGGCAGGATTCAAACCCCCAAACCTGGAGGTGTGAGGTAACTGAGCTACCCAGTGTACCAGATGGATACAACGATCCATCTTCCATGAGAGCCTGGAGCCTCTTCCAGGAAGCACAGTGCACATGTGACACTAAGGATGCAGTTGTAGATATTTGCTTTATTGTAGCAATATGAAGCCACTGTACTTAAAGTTTGGGGCTACCACCCTAGTCTGCCAATACAAAGGCACTATCCCCAACCTCCACGCAATGCTAAAGAGGTGTGTCAGCCAACACAGTCCAACAACATTCAGAGCTTTCAGGAACTCTGGGTAAATCTCATCCATCCCCAGAGCTTAAAACTGATGAATTTTTTGACTAGTTCAGTGACTTCAGTGCTAGAGATGGGTATGTCCTCCTATGAGTCTTCCAGCTCTACTTCTTCTTAGGAAGGCATATCAGTGGAATTCAGGAGGTCCTCTAAGTACTCCTTCCACTGCCTGACTGTTTCCTCATTTGAGGTTAACAGTTCTCCATCACAGCTGTAAACAGCATTGGTAAAGCCGTTGTCCCCTCCTGAGTCACCTGACAGTTTGCCAGTATTTCTTTGAGGCAGATCAAAAGTCATTTTCCATGACCCCACCAAACTCCTCCCACATCCGAGTTTTTGCCTCATCAACTGCCAAATCTGTATTTTGCTATTATTCTACTATTATTAATCATATCAATCACTCTTTAAACTAATGTAACCCACAGCTTATTGCAGCATGTTTTCTCAAGTTCCTCATCAAGCTCTTATAGGCCCAGATGTCTACAATTTTAGGTGGATAAACAAAGTAGTGCATGATGTAGCTGCTGTGGCAGCCTGCATAGTAAACATTGTTTGCAAATCAAGCCAGGGATGCTCATTCATTCATTCATACATACATACATACATACATACATACATACATACATGGGTGTCTTACACTTCCACAGCTCAGAGTTTCAGTAGAGACCCTGGCTTTATGTGTGTGCAAGTTCTCCTTGCGCCAAATCCTGATTTGAAGGCATCTCCTTTACTGAAAAGATGCAAAAATAACATTTACTATTCGACCACTAGAGGGAGCCAGATACTACATTTTTTTTCTGACCGCTTCTACACAATTTCTGAATCTATAGCTTATTTTTGCAAAATTTTACATGCAAACCGTGTAAAGAAAGCACACATTTCATTTTGTGATAATTATTATAAAAAGGATATTTTTGCATCAAATCTCTACATACAACCAAATGAGTACACCATCCTAATCGCAAGCTACACACTAATAAGATAAATGCAAAACACTGTGATCCATTTTGCATTTTCAATGTGCAATGCATGTAAATGGTTCCAAAAGTATTTAGGCATTTCTTCAATATACACTGTGTGCAGAATTATTAGGCAAGTACTATTTCCAGAGATATTTTTTTGCAAAAGTTGAGCAGACATAAAAATAAATTTTTATTTTTATTACTTTTCTTCTCAATGACCATCATTGCGGCATATATATCATGGGAAGGGTCACTGTCCTTCATGCATATTATAACCTTTTTGAAAGCTGCTGACTTCTTCCTGTACCAGTGTTTGAAGAAGGTATTGTCTAGAAAATGGCATTAGATCTGAAAGATCCAACAAGTTCATCGCTGATAACTGCAGCCCACACCATCACTCCTCCACAACCTTCTTGGTGCTTGAAGAAGGTGACCATCCACTGGCCCATCCATCTGCTCCATCAAGAGTCACTCTCATCACATTTGTTCACAAAACCTTTATAAAAATCAGTCTTGAGATGTGCCTGTGTGCATTCTTGACATTTCAGCTTGCATGCCTTATTGAGTGGAGGTTATGTTTCAGCCTTTGTGACCCTAGTGATGTCATGTAACACGCTGCACATAGTGCTTCCAGAGATTCCATTCAGATTGCAGTTTTTTAAATGGTGGCATTTGATTTTAAAGTTTCTATAAGTCTCCCGTTTAATTTGACACATAGTTTTGGCAGGTAATTTGTCTTCTTCTTGCTACGTGCTTCTTCCATCCTCTTTGTCTGTTGGCCAGAAAACACTTGATTGTACAGTAATCATGTTTTAAAGGTTTATCAGTTTTGATTGTTTTGCATCCCTCTGACTGGCACTTTACAATTTTGTTTTTTTCTGCTCTCTGCAACGTCCTTTTCTGGCCCATTTTAATAGTCCTAAAAATCGCTTAATAATTCTATACAGGAAAGAATCTACATTCTCCAAACAGAATGTACTCAGACCAAATACTGAACATGCACAGCCTTTTAAACAGTTCAATCTTACTTACAGATTCATCTGGACTGAAAATATTGGTTGGAAGAGAAGATACAAATAAAATACACACTTGCCTAATAATTCTGTACACAGTGTATGTGCATGTAGTCAATAAACATACGAGGGAAAAATCAAGTTTATTTCTCCAAAAACAAATACATTTATTCTCATGTTTGGGCAGGAAAATTACTGTATTTTATGCTTCTAGGGAAAAAAATACAGAAGGCAATACAGAAAAAGAAAGGAATGGACTACAAAGAGATAAAATTAGGCTGCAGCCTGTCTCCTGTTTGGGCCTGGTCACAATCCCTCATCTGTGTCGCCAGAAATGTTTTCCCTGGCAAGACAGCATAGAAAGTATCTTCTGGAGCGACATATAACCCCTGGCATCCATATCTCCACAGGCCTTCTCCATTGCCTGTAGAAGTGGCACACGTCTATGAGGCTGCCGATCATACACCTTCTACCTCCATTATGGGAATAATACTTCAATCAGGTTTAAAAACGGAGACTATGGTGGGAGATACAGGACAGACATTTGTGGATGGTTGATAAACCAATTTTGGACCATAGCAGACGAGTGGAAATTCACATTATACCAGATAATGACAAACCTGGACTGCTGGGATCCATTCTGATGATCATCGGGAATCAGGATGTTGTGTTGGGTGTTAAGGAATGTTATGATGTGGTCAGTATTGTATGGGCCAAGAATGGCATGGTGATGTAAGACCCCATTTTCTCCCATGGCAGCACACATAGCAATCCTACCCTCTCGCTGCCCTGGAACATGGATAATGGCACATTGCCCTATAACATCACTTCCTATGTGCCTTGTTTTGTTCAAGTTAAAAACAACCTCATCAACATAAATGTACTTCTGATGCACTCTGGCAGCATTGAGCTCCATGATTCTCTGGAACAGACAAGGCAAGAGCATTACAGAACACTCTACACAGATGTGGAGCAGTCAGTACTGTATGGTGTTCCGATACACAGTACCTGCAACAACAATGACAAAAAAAAATATAGAAAAGGCTCACCTGCACATATTTATAGGGTAATTCTTTTCTCTATCGGCGTTCCTCTCAAATGGCACTCTGTACAGCTGCTTCATTCTTATTTGACACTGTTACAGGAGACTGGACAAATTGACCCACCTGATATTACTAATGGTTGTGGTGTGAGAGAATATGATTCTGAAGATCTCTCATACAAGTGCTGTAGGGTAAAGAGCCAGTTTCATCCACCAGCAAGTGGCAGTCATTCAATTCTGCATAACCATGATACGAAAGGGTGGGTGTAAGATGTTTTGAAGCACAGAATGAAATGCTGTACATTAACTGTAATTTTTATGTATAGACAATACCGATTATAGATCTACCATAGTATGTAGTGATGTAAAAAGTATCATAGCACTGTGAAGTCGGTAGGGTACTTGCCTGTTTTCATTTCTGAATGTTTGGATGCCACCAGCTAACATGAAGGTTTGGCTGGACTCTTTGCCAAGCCTCCTTTTTACTCAAACCATGGTTAACCACAAGATGAACCAGGGTGGCACGTATTTCCTTATACATGGTCCTTCTTAGTCTTCTTCCTCATCCACATCCTCCTTACACCACATACCTCTTTCTCTCTGAGCAGTATTTGCATCCACTGTTGTCCAAAGCAAGATAACTAACCTGTTGCCTATAGTGATCATGCTCTGTTGTCTAAGAGACATTTAGAACAAAGAAAAAATAGCACATATTGATGCAATCACTTGCTCACACAGATGCAGAAGCATGTATGCGTCACAAAGGAATTGTCCTGCATATATTCTCCATTGGTAAAAACACCATGTTTTTCTCTGTTGCTTTACCAGTGATGGAAACAGTAGCCACATTCACTTAACAAATCAACAAAATCTGCGAAACAACAACGTGTTTGGCAAAACACTTCATTTTCACTGCAAAACTCAACACTCTAATCAGAACAATAAACACTTATTGCAAAACTGCATAATCCGCTCAGTTACAGGAAGCATTATAACATTAACACATCCAAAAACTCACTTGATATTCACATGCATAATGCTAACCAAAATATTGTGATAGATTAACAGCACAGTGTTTCTTACATTTATTTTAATCAACCATAAACATCACTGGCTAAACACATGAGTACACATACACTATATTGCTGAAAGTATTGGGACACCCCTCCAAATCATTGAATTCATGTGTCCCAATCGCTTCCATAGCCACAGGTGTATAAGGTCAAGCACCTTGGCAGGCAGACTGTTTCTACAAACAATTTGCAAAAGAATGGGCCACTCTCAGGAGCTCAGAGAATTAAGGCGTGGTACCATGATAGGATGCCATCTGTGTAAGTCCATTCGTGAAATTTCCTCCCTACCAAATATTCCATGATCAACTGTTAGTGGTATTATAACAAAGTAGAAGCAACTGGGAACAACAGCAACTCAGCCATGAAGTGGTCGGCCATGTAAAATCACAGAGCGGGGACAATGCATGCTGAGGTGCACAGTGTGCAGGAGTCACCAACTGTCTGCAAGTGCAATGCAAAGCGTCAGATGCAGTGGTGTAAAGCACGCCGCCACTGGACTCTAGGGCAGTAGAGACATGTTCTCTGGAATGACGAATCACGCTCCTCTGTCTGGCAATCCGATGGACAAGTCTGAGTTTGGGAGTTGCCAGGAGAACGGTACTTGCCTGACTGCATTGTGTCAAGTGTAAAGTTTGGTGGAGGGGGGCTTTTGGTGTGGGGATGTCATTCATTGGGTTGGGCTTGGCCCCTTAGTTCCAGTGAAAGGAACTCTTAATACTGCAGCATTCAAAGCCATTTTGGACAATTTCATGCTCCCAACTTTGTGGGAACAGTTTGGGGTTGGCCGCTTTCTGTTCCAACATGCCTGCGCACCAGTGCACAAAGCAAGGTCCATAAGGACATGCATGAGCAAGTCTGGTGTGGAGGAACTTGACTGGCCTGCACAGAGCCCTGACCTGAACCTGACAGAACACCTTTGGGATGAATTAGAGCAGAGACTGCGAGCCAGTTCTTCTCCTCCAACATCAGTGTCTGACCTCACAATTGCGCTCCTGGAAAAATGGTCAAAAATTCCCATAAACACACACCTAAACCTTGTGGACAGCCTTCCCAGAGGAGTTGAAGCTGTTATAGCTGCAAAGGGTGGGCCAACTCCATATTAATGCCTATGTATTATGAATGGGGTGTCATTAAAGTTCACATGTGTGCAAGGGCAGGTGTCCTGATACTTTTGGCAATATAGTGTAGGTTATCCAACAAACTGAAATGAAAAAAAAAGAAGCCTATTCTCTGAAATTAAATTTTACTGTATTGGGCATTATACTGTTACAATCAAACTCAAACCTGATCATGAGCAAAATCAAACATTTACAAATACATGATACAGTTAGGGTGCAATAAAAGATACCCTTTGCTTGAGAATCACAATCAAAATCTTGTATTGTGCCTCTTCAGTCCTTCGAACTGTTGGTATGTATGTTACAGGACCATTGTCTGATATTGCTGCACAAATAAAAATGTCTGAATCCCTTTACCCTGGTATCTGTACTGTTGCTCTATGGCCTGTAACATTCCTCCCACAGTTCCTGGTCCTGGTCAGACTGAAACCAGCTTCATCCGCATAAAAACATTTATGTGGTTGAGCACTGAACTCTGCCATGATCCTCTGTTGTTTTCTTGTTCTATTTTGCATTAAAAAGCAAACTATGCCACCCACCCCTTTTATGCATTGTAGCGTATGTTGATTGGTTTAAGACAGATTTGCAACAAGCGTGTCTTCAGCTGTAAGACCAGACCAATTTGAGTTATTTTTTTTTGTGCAAGGTCCTTAGCAGCCGAGGCCATTAAATTGTGTGTTATTGGATGATCACAGTCTGGTGTTTTGTAAAAAGTCCATTAGCACTGGTAACTGATGCACATACAATGAGAAATGGCTCACTGTTGTGCAAAAATGTTTGCTGTTTTGCTCACATTTCTTTAGAACAGACAGCATGCACTGATGGCTTGGAAAAACCTTATAAGGGACTAAGAAAAAACTGCTAAGTGTCCACATGTGGTAAACAGATACCATGCTTTGTCATACACAATGTTAGCATAGCAACTGAAAGGTAGATTTCAGTTATTGTATAGAAGACCTCCAAAGTGATGTACCTTTGGGAAAGCAGAGTTAGCCAGTTCCTGGAGCAGTTGGTGTTAAGGGCACAAAGGTGAAATCACTCTGCTGATTTGAGCCAGTGACTCTGCAACCTTTGATTGATCCAGTTAAGTTCATTTAATAAAATTCCATTTACAATAATAAACTGGCGAAGTGGTTAACCATATTAAAAGCATAAAAAGAGCCATTCATCATGATGAGACTGAGGAAGCAATGTGAAACACAAATGTAAGGGAAAGTAAATACAGCACAGTATCTTCTGGACTGACTGAACTGTCTATCAATTAGGGCTGAACTTAAGAAGGTCGAAACCTCTCATGCATTTTGACAGGTGTTAAACAACAAAGTGCCAAGGATCAGACACGGTTCAGACAGTCCTGCCTGTTTTTACTTCAGCTTTTTACTGTGAGGTTTATGTCAGTAGAAATTCACCCTGCTGGGCCAGCACCACCAGATCAGTTAAAATGGGTGAAAGAGATGCTGACAACCATCCACTAAAAAGTGTCTTTGAGGCGCCCGTTTTCATGGGTGATGTTGTGTACGGAACTAAAGTGTCAAAAATCTGCAGAACTTAGCTTATGTCTATGTGCACCTTCATGAGTGCTCTCCCATCAAACAGAGACACTATGGCAGCCTTTTCGCAAGAATGACATCACGCTGCTGGCCTTAAAACTGGGAGTTTTAAGACTGCCTTTATCACTGTTGATTCATCTGAAGGACTGACCGTCTTTAGAGAGCCCACCTGAAGACTGTTGTCTTCACTTCCTCTTTACACGGAACCCTCCTGTATCTTGGTACCTCATCACTGGTACTGAACTATAAGCTCCAAGGCTGAGACTTGTGCCTGTGTGTTTTGCGTATATGACATACATGACATGCACATGCTAATTTTGTGCTCAAAGTAAGAGATGAAGCAGCTTCTGACTTGATTCAAGACATGGTATTGATTTAAAAATTTTTACCTATACATATCTAACCAGTGTGGCTCTGCTACAACCATAATCAGAAAGTCACTGGTTCATATGGCCAGCAAAGTAAAGTCACTGTTACGCCCTTGAGCAAGACCCTTAACCCTAGTTGCTCCAGGGACCGGCTGTCTCTGCCTTCTCAGTTGTATGTTGCTTTGGATAAAAGTCTGCTAAATAAGTTAATGGTGTAACCCTAAGCATACTTGACAGGCTCTAGAGATCAGTGAGAGTTTGAAATTGCTACTCTCATTTTTTCCCACCTCAACACCACATTGCAGCTTTAGACAACCACAGACCTACTTTAGAGAACATGCTTTAGAAGAAACTTCCTTCAAAAGGCTTATTTGTTTGATTCACGTGGTATCTTCACATGTAGAAGAGAAATGCTTATTTGGTGCTTTCTGTGCATGTCTCTTACAGCCACAGGTGTAAGATGGCCTAATTTGCTCTATAAATTTTCAAGGAGTGCCACATCACATACAAGCCCCAACCACCCAATAACCTCATGACATCTAATTTCATGAATATAACTGAAAGTTCCCAGAGGGGAGAAACAATTAGACTTTGGGGAATGGGGTTCTTCCTGTGACCCGGTTCAGAATAGGAGGTTACAAGGATGGAAATGAAATTATGTCGGAGGTATATACATCTCAAAAAACAGCTAGTAAATACAGTACACATGAAAACAAAACACAACAGGGAGTAGCTCCCTCTGAATATATAAAAAAAATACGTCTGTCGCATTTCTGTCGCGAAAAAGCAACACTATGACAGCTAATTACACCAAAACACAAGTATGGAACATGGAACAGAAACATACGACATAAGAGTACGCACGCGTCAAAATCACCAAAATTGAATAGAATTAAAAGCGTTGTCAGTCGAACTAGCTATCAAAATTAATTTATTCCTTGTAGGAATCGCCCATTATAATTTTCCATCTACAGGCCGTTTTCAGGCGGTATATTGCCAATAGACAGCAGGTAATGCCTGGCCTCCGACATCCTAGCAGCTTATACACACTCACAGAGACAATCGCACCACTTATTAGGGGAGTTATTCGCTATCAGACATGGCATATTTCTTAAAGCGGCATTGTCTGAAGAAGGATCTCAGTACTTAAAACCATCGAAACACAAACTATGTTATCATTAAGCAAAACCTACATGATTAAAAAAAAATCACGGATAACTGAAATCTGAGGTGAACGATTTTCTTTCCCCTCCTTGTACTTCTTACTTTCGGTTGTACATGCAGGAGGGCAAGGGGCTAAACGGCGTTGCCCTTTTAAGAACGTCGTGTCGGCGGCTGTCGGATGACGTCCGCATCTCGGAGACAGGAGTTTATCCGTAACTAGTGGAGTGGCGGAGAGCGCGATAGACGGTGAGTAGTAGAGCAAACTTTCTACGACAATCGTGCCTGTCGAGAGGCAGCGTAGTGGGGGCATGACGGCGGATTGAATCCCTCGATCTACCCTCTAAGCCACCTTAAGGTTAAGCAACGGCTCAGCCGACGGTTTAGTTGGAAAAATACACTACCTAGTCGAAGGCGAAGTAACCCCGCATTCTCGGCGGCTAGCTAGTAGACTCACACCGCCTAGGCCGGGCGGAAGGGAGGGAGCTAGCTTAGTTAGCTGCCAGCATGTCCCGTGTCGTGCCTGGTTTTAACAGCTAGATCGCTGTTCAGCTAGTTGTGTAACTTTAGAGTCTGAAAACAGGACACGGCGAAAAGGAATCGATTTCTGCACTTTTAAGTGGGAATCCGAATTGAGCGCGATGTGGCGCGCGCTTCTCCGTGCGATACGATGTGATTAGACGCAAATACGAGATGATCCGCTCCGGTCCTCTGTAGTATAAGACCATTTAAGGGGGTGTAGTTGTGGTCCGTGTCGGAAAGGCGCTAACACGAGTTTTGGTACGTAGTGACTTGGCTGTGCGTGACAAACTTGTATTCATTTGTTCTGTTTAGCCAGTTAGCTGTGGAAAACCCACTGCCTCCAGCACGAAGACCGGAACATTTTACGCTGTTGTGGGTGCCGTTAGCGAGCTGTGTTTATTTATTTAGCTAGCTAGCTTCACCGTGCAGTAATCTGCCGCCTGCGCTTAACAAATATCGTGCTTAACAGTGATGCAGTTATGTGCTTAAATGAAAAAAAAAAAAATCCACAGCTAGCTGTTTATATGTCGCCCATTCATTCGCATGGCTGTGCAGTTGGGTTTGTAGGTGTAGTGTGAGGCAGCGCAGTCACTCCGGCCTGTTTCTGAAGTCGCATGTGCACCACGCATGACAGAGAGTTAAACGTGACTGTTTAATTCGCTGGTTAATTATGAAATGTAAACGCGAACTTTTGTTCTAAAGTATGTGAAACACGCAGGAAACGCCTCAATGTCTGCCCCCCTTTTTGTAGTAATATCGATAACTCACCAGTTTCGAGTCCCCCTAACAACAGTAGCACATTAACTCAAATGACACCGCGTAGTTTTACATTTTAAATATATATATTGAACAGTTTTATCGGTTTTTCTAGAAGCCTATTTTACTTGTGCCATTGCTTTAACTACTATTATTCGCTGTTTATATTTGCTGTTAACATTAATTAAATGTTTTTCTTTTAATAGCACAAGTGTCTGGGTTCGTTTGATATGTTTTGCTAGTGTTGTGCAGTGGGGGAAGTCATGGACGATAAGATCTCCTTTCGCGATTTTGACTTGACTGCTTTTTCGTTGAATGCCTACATAGCATCTTGACGTAAGAACTATCCGCTCTTCGTTTTATCCAAGTATGCATATATTTGCTTGAAAATCCTTCACTCGGGCTGAGTTGACTTTAAAGATGAATAACTTCCTTTCTTTGTGGTATTTGATCAGCGTAACCTACAACTTGACTCATTCTTTGCTTAGATTTTATTCACAATTATGCTAATTGTTTACCACAGTGCCTGGTCCCTTGTACGCATGTTCTATTTTATTGTGGGTTATTATGTGCCCATTCATTGAAATTGTCCAATCTCTGGGAGGCGTTGAATAAAGTCACACTGTAACTTCGTCATTGCCAACAGCATGAGTCAACTTGGAGAGCGTCCAGGGAGTTGCTTTGATAAGCATAAACTTTACAAATGGAGAAGTTCTGCTATCTAAGGATTACATTCTTGCATGCATGCATGCAGGAGTTCGAGTTATGGTGATGAGAGATTAATTGGGATTTTTTTTTTTAATCTTGTATGTGTGTAAGTTTTTGTTAGCTAACTTTTCCCAATTTGCAATGTTCATTATTAGATGAATTTTTAGTTTTGAAAGCAGTTGTGTTAAACCTTAGCTGTTATGCATGTGAACAGGTCTGTTCATTAAATTATTTGAATCTCGCCGTATGAAACCTATAACCATACATGTGGGTAACCATGAATTAACAAACCGTGTTTGTAACATTGTATGTGATTTTACTATAGACTGTAATAAATTATATACCATTTCTGTTCTCGGTGAACTGAGGTTATTGGGCATTGTATTTTATGCATGTCTAGAGCAATATGGGAAATTTAATCTCATCTAGTAATCTTCAATCACTTGGATCACCCTGGTTTGTAGCCAGTGACTCTCCAGGTCAGCAGCACTGTGACATTCTGGCTGTCTTCCTGCCTCCGGTTGGTAGCTGTCTTCTGTGGGCAGGTGTACTGGGAATGTCTGGGAATCTCCAAAAGAAAATAGGTACTGCTGGGGGCTGGTTCTCTGGTCTCTCAAAGGAAACACACAAATGCCGTATTTGCCCATAGGCTTGTTGTGAATACTTGAACTGTTAATATTGTACAAAACGTAAACAGTCTCTAAAAGCAACATAATGTTGAAGGAAGACTTGGTTACTTCTGAGTTGGCTTGTGGGTGGTGTGGGAGGCAGAGTACACTGGCAACACAGTAGCTGTAGCTCTGATCCAGTTGGATGACACGTACCTATGCAAAACTTTCCTTCAAAAGTGGTTGTGTGCTGGCGATGTAACAGTCAGTCCCTTAGCAGTTGTATAGTCATGCGCAAAACTGACTGCATGGGTTGAGCGTGGGTAAGTTGTTAATAACCTCAGACATTTTTATCTTTTTTAGTGCTAATCAACACTGTTCAGTTGAAACACAAACCAGAGGGGATCCCCAAGGCTTAGCTGTCAGATAAACTAAACATACTAAACAAAATGTCCCTTTCACTCATTGAGGTGTGTCGTGTGTCCATGGGGAAAAAAAAACTGCTTAGCTTATCGGCTTAAACTAAAAACAAATGCTTTACAAATTTTCAGGTGCACCTTGGATTAGAGTAGGTTTGCATGGTCATATAGGTTGAAGTTGAACTGCCATTGGGAAGACTGTTGGTGTCCCAGCGTTGTCGCTGATACTGGCCCACACTGGTTAGTGGAATAACGTTACGGCATTTTTTATATTCTGTTGAAAGGAAGAGGTCGATCTGCTAGTCAAATTTAATATAGAATAATATACAGATGGTAATCTGTATAAAAACATCTCGTGGGCTTGTATTCTGAGAGCTTTTCTCACCCATCCTGTTGTCACCCATCCTGTATTTTATGGGTTAGTTCCATATTGTAAAATAAATCGCTATATCTCATTTTGAACCAATACAGAATGTGATTTGTCCTGTATTTTCAGACTGTGTAATCACTCCCCTCACAGTAGCGTGGCAGCAGTGTCCTTCAGATTGAAAGTGGTACCCTACTTCTAAGTGGTCAATGAGCTGATGAAATCCCTCGTCCTCCACTGCAGAAAATGGCTAATAGTCTAATGCAATCGGGTCGATTATTTTGGTGGTAATGTCTTTAGCTCTGGTGCTGCTAATGTTTAATACTGATCAATTTTAGATATCGGCCAAGACTGACACATCAGACCAATTTTGTGTTGATTTTTAATGAATATCCACCAGTGCTGATATGTTGATGGACGTTGTGCGCCTGTGGAACCCAGATTGTCTTGGTGAGACATGTAGGTAGTTAGATTTACACCCTGCTATGAAATGTGATGACCACAGGTTGTCTGGATTGTGGTGTTTGTGTGTGGGTACCTAGGCTGGGCCTCAGTCACCATGTTTTATGACATTTTCAGGCTTCTTGTTTCCTGGATATATTGCTAAAAAACTCCAGCTTGGTAGTAGAGAATTATGGAAATATTTTTTTGCGGGTGGGGGGGGGGGGTATGCC
>JAODLC010000113.1:8204035-8221650 GCA_026781145.1 Hippopotamyrus pictus
AAAAAATTAAACGTGTGTGAGTACTTTACGACGCTCATGTAGTAGTTAGTGCTTCCGATGGTCATTTTTAAAACTTAATCAAATTTCAAAACTGCTAATCAAATTGCAGCTTTTGAAAATTTTGATTAGCAAAACTGCTAATCAAGTTGAAAATCTTATTTGGAACCCTGAATTTAAAATATGCTGTGGGCTGGTTCTTTGAAACCTCTTCTTAGTTGAGTTGCCACCCATCCTATATTGTACGTGATTGTTTCTTATTATAAAATAAAATGCTTTAGTCCATTTGAACCAAAACAGGACGCCATTTGTCGTGAGTTTTTGGACCAAGTGTCGAATTTGTTGGGGACAGTATCACTGTGGTGGCAACGCTATGGCTAGTGTTGAATAAACCGGCAAAACGTCTTGTCCTCCACTATGGATGATTCTTCAATGCAAAGATCCCCATTGTTTTAGTAGATATGTCTTTATTTGTGGTGCTGTTAACTTTGAATATTGATAAAGGTTAAATATTGGCCAAGGTCAACACATCAGACCAATACAGAAATTCTGACAACATATCCGCCAATACCAGTATGTTAACCAATTTATATCATGCATCTTTAAGTTCTTTTTCCCTTCTCCCTGATTTTTACTGACATATTGACACAGCTGTGCAAGTGGAATGTTGCCCTTTCAGAACTGTGCAGTGGGGTGAGTCAGTGACCACGTGCCGGGATGAACTTCCCCTAGCAGGCAGTGTTCAGTATGTCTCCTAACAGAATACAGCAGAATATTACAGTACCACACTGGTATGGTGCCGCAGCAGACAATGGTTGTATTGAAGCTGTGGTAGTTTAGGATGGGTTAAGCTATGGTTTCTGCTTCCTGGCCCTCAAGGGCGCCCCCAAGTGGTGGCCACCCCCAAATGCAGCTGTAGAGATTTCATTCCAGGAGTGAAACCATTGAAGGCTGCAGTGCACTGCTGGACCATTAAGTTTGCATGGTTAACTCGTTTGCTCCACAGCTCTCCTGAATGAACAGATTTATAAAACCTCTGATTTGATTGTAAATGTGGTTTATCCTAATTTATTCTCTTTTACGTTTTAAATGAAGTGCATGTATTTTGAATTAACAATGTTCCACTTTAAAAACATTGGAATGGAGCAAGTGGAGCTAATTAGGTTTATTATTGTTGTTATGTCTTGGTGTATGTCACCCCATGAAAATCAATGGTCACCCAGTGGCCATCCCATTATAAAATTCCTGCTAGCATTTCTGTTGACTCTGCAGACCTTGTGAGGGGCTCTGTCAGCTCCCATCAGAGACACGGCAAATGCTTCACAGATTATTGCCGATTGCTGCTATCACTCCAGCAGCTGTTGCCCTTCCCAGGATTGTCATCAGACGGCTGATGAGTGCTGGTGATGCTGCAGTGTGTACTGGGAGTAGTTAACTTGGCACCCAGGGGTATTTGTGTTCACTTCCTGCATGGCCTTTTAGTTCCAACCTGTTTCTCCAGCAATTAAACAATGTTTAACGTATATTTATAATTTCCACAAAAAGTTATATGTACTTGATATGGAGCACAAGCAGCAGACTGACTTTACTTAAAGGACTTTTTCCCAGTTTCATCCTGTTGTCCTGTAATGTCTGGGGAATTAGTCAGCAAGAACAGTCAGTAGTTATGCATGAGTCTGTGCACTTGCTCATGCACTCAGGTTTTCAGCCTTTTACCGCAAGTATTATTATGGGCAATAAACTGCATTTCACAGGTTGAGAGTAGTATAGGGTTCCTCTTTGTGTACCTTATCCCAGCTCTCAGTGAATTATAACATTAGGTAAATTGCAGAAGAGGTGGCTGCCTGTGAGGTCTCCACTGATCCTGAATGATACTGAGCAGCATGTTCGACTCCTGTGTTTTTCTGGGCTTCTGGCTGAATTTTTCTCCCCACACTGAAAACACCATTCCACTCCACAGAAATGCTATTTAAGGTTTACCTTTTTAGTGCTTCTGTCCGAGTTGTTTGTAATTTTTGTGTCCAGTTGTTCCGTCATTCACCAACTCTTAGGCCTAGGTCCTGCCTCTTAGGCAGTGGTGAAATTGATAGGTTGTCGCCTGTGACATTGGGCTTATCAGATGCCCCCATTGCTCCCCCAACACAGTGAGAAACACACAGTTTAAACTTCAGGAGAGTCTTGGGTTTGGGACACGGAACGTTCTCCGGCTTGTAAGGTTCATTCCGCAGTGTAAAGTTCAGCAAGCGGATCTGTTCTCCTGCCCCACTGCGCCACTCTGCACCGCCTCATGTTCATTTGTAGGATTACATACCTCTAGTGCTGCTCACCTGATCCCACTTTTAGTTCAGTCCTTAAAAGTTTAACAAAACTGTCCTGTGTTTGGGAATGAGAGTTCAACCAATGGCTTACCCATCAGGATAAAGGATGGGGCCCAAGGTATACCTTTTTCTGCAGGAACAGTGCAGAACAGGGCTTACAGTATGTTTGTCCGCTAATTGTTGAGGATTGGTCAGTTTTAGCGGTGTATTGGTTTCAGCTAGTCACTTAAGTAAAATGTATCTAACATTCAGTATTTAAATAGTGAGTTCGACTGTCTTGGTTCAGCATAAGTAAAGCTAAAGTGGAAGTTTCTGACGAAGCCATTTATCACTTTGATATGTTTCTCATGAGAATTTCTGATATTCATTACTGTGAATTATTGAAATGGACTTTTAGCTGTAACACTCCCCTTACTTGAAATCAGGAAAGGATACAAAACATCTGTAAAATCCATGCTGTTTTCTTCATCCAGTCATTAGCTTATTTCATGGAAAAAATAGATAATTATAAGGTGATGTCATAGTGTTCAGGAAACTATGCATTTACGTGCTTGCAAGAGAAATGACTGTTCATTGTATAATGTGTGTACATATGGTCTGTTTTGTGTGTAGTTTGAGGGAGTTCTAAGCAATAGTTTGGCATGAACACAAGCCGATTTTGGGATTAATATCCGTTTCAGGTGGTGATAAGCTTGTACTGACAGAGCCTTTGTCTAATGAGAGAGCAGAGCAGGGAAAGGGTGGCAACATGCTCAGTGCTGAATCTTTCCCAGTGCCGTCTGCTGGGTGCGACAGCAGGAGACCAGAATCACGGCAGCATCATACGTGCTTCTGGCAGCTACGAGGCACTTTCACTGGATTGGGGTCAACCTCTTGCCTTTTCCTGTCTAGCAGCTTTACTTGTCAGGCAAATAAACGGCTTGAAGAGTGAAGAGTTCTCAGCGTCTGATGCTACGCAGCAGTTAAGCTTTATGGGGAGCCGGGGTGGGGGGGGGGGTGGCTGCTCGGACACGCTGACCTTCAGTGTCTTCGCGTGTCAGAAACTCTACCGCCGGCTGCCCATGTGAACCATTCTCCCCTCCTGTGAATACAGAAACTAGGTGATCCGGTTTTCAAATGCTTCCAAATCTGTCCAATCGCTCCATGCTTTAAAGGGCCTTCATGTCTGGCAGCACGTGTTCTGAATAAAAGTGCTGATTTCACGCTGGGTACTGCCAAGGCGTATACGGGCATGCATGGAAAAATTGGTACCCGTTCAGCATAGCCTCAAACAGCAGTCCCTTGATTAAATTCAGGTTATTTTCCAGTATATTCTGATTTTACTGCTTCTGGCTTGTATGAACTTCCTGTCTGTCACACTTGGGTAATTCCTTGTTAGGTGTGAAGTCAGTTGACTAAAGAGCACTGAACCCACGTAACATTGTGAATGTGGAATACCTCATGAGACGTAGGATGGCTCCATATGCCATAAGGAACATCATCTCTCTGTTCAAACTATGGTGGGTTGCTAATGTATGTGTGGCAAAGGGTTGTAAGTTGTCAAGATGCCTCTCTGGAGAACACCTGGAACCAGAGGAAGCGCAGTGATGCCTGCAGGTTCCACGTATGAATGTCAGTATGAATCCAGCCCTGTCCACCCCTGATGTCATGGACCGTTGACTTGGTCTGTCACTGTGAAACACAGCGAGAAATCTGCAGTTAAATGGGGAAAGAGCAGCTTTGTTTTTCTGTGGGAATGAAATTGGTGTCCCAAAGATAAGCAGCCTATGCTGAACATGTAAGCCTGCTTTGAACAACCCTTGTGTAGAACACACACACTTCTATTGTTTAGGAGGGTGGGGTGGCTGTTACAGTATTCTCTGCTGTTGTTGGTTTCATGTGGTATAGTATTTGGTATCAGGATTATGATGACTGAAGGAATCTATTGGTCTGGTTGTTCTTTGCTGCTCTCTCTACAGATATATCACAATATATCTGTAGCAATCGCTGCTGGAATGATGCTTAATGTGCTGATGCATATTTTAACAATTATTCTGTTTTTCTCTTCCTCTTTGTCTTTTTAGACTGCTGGTCTGTTTGAAGTGACCCCACCATGCGTGAATACAAATTAGTGGTGCTAGGCTCGGGAGGCGTGGGGAAATCTGCGCTGGTAAGTACTTCTGTTACGAATACCTCTACCTGCTAACTGCAGGCTGCCCGTCTGCTGCACTCGCCTTCGTATTGTCTCGGAGTTTCACATAGAACTGAAAAAGTGTTCAGCAGTTTGCTTGATGGGCTGGAGGTAAGTTCATCTGCCCACCGTGAAGACCGTGCCTGGGGGTGGTCACGGCGTGGTCTGGTGTTTCCCAGCTTTCGTCTTCTGTGACGCATTACCTCAGATCTTCATCTTTTGACCACAAGCCCATCCAGGTCCTTGGTGTTTCCTTGTTTTTTTGTCACATGCAGCTGTTCTGTTGTTGCTGACTTTTAAATTGCTTTGTATGGGGACTTTCAAGCAGATTCTCACTGTAATACAGTCAAGTGACGCTTAATGACAGGGATATGTTCTGAGAAGTGTCGTTAGGTGATCTTGTTGCTGTGCGAATATCGTAGAGTGTACATACACAAACCTAGATTGAATAGCCTACTGCACACCTAGCTACAGAAGCATTTTCCTTGTTTGTGATTAGAAACATTACACACTAAAACAACAATAAAAGTACTGTAGAGTAAATACATAAACCAGAAAAAGTTATTATCAAGTATTACATACTGTACGTTATTGTATGTGCTGAACTTTTATGCAACGGGCAGCGCAGTAAGTGTATTCACACCAGCAGCACCGCAAAAAATTACATAATTCCTTGTGCTATGACATCACTGGCAGTGGGAATTTTTCAGCTCCATTTTAATCTTATTGATGGGGTCACCATCATATATGCAGCTTGTCATTGACCAAGTGTCATTACGCGATGCATGACTGTGTCGCCTGCCCTTTTTTTGATGTCAGGAAGTAACCAGACTGTTTTATGGGCAGCTTGTTTAAATAGGCAAATTGAAGTCCTGAATATCCTGATGCACCTGTTAGTCATGAACACTTCATTTGACACGCAAGTTTTGAACCAGAAGGCTGCCCTGGTAGCCATGGTTAGCTTTGCATGCATTGGGGCAGCATGGCAGTCTCTTTGCTGGCTGACTGTGACCTAGTGACAGGTTTGGTTTATTGGTTGGCTGTGGTCGACGTTGCATCACTTTGCCCACTCATCTCCTCTATTACAGACAGTCCAGTTTGTACAGGGAATTTTTGTGGAGAAATATGACCCCACAATAGAAGACTCCTACAGAAAGGTAAGGGGAGGGGGGTTATGGGTATGGCCCGAGTCCATCATTAGCGTGTCAAGGGGCCCATCTGACACCACCTTGTCCTTCCCCAAACAGCAAGTGGAAGTGGACGCACAGCAATGCATGTTGGAGATCCTTGACACGGCAGGGACGGTAAGCATCGTCACTCGGCATCTTCCGTTTACATGCAGTATTTACCAGTGTTCAACAACATTATTATTCGCCTTTATGTGCTTTTTGCAGAGGTAGGTTAAGTAGGATATCTATGTACTTGAAAACCCTCTAACAAATTTTCTTATTATTTATTGTAACTTATCTTTATACGTATGTTCCTGTATCTTATTTTGTTCATTTTTAATATTTCATATGGTTTTCCTTCAACTTTATTTATTGCACAAACTGGAGTAGCAGCAATTTCATTTCACTGCTGGTGTACCACTACATTCGTGCATGTGACAAAAAATATTGAACCTAATAAATCAAAATTAAAAAAACTTCTATTGTCTGCCTTGCTTGTATGACACTTTGGACAAAAGCAACTACTAAATACATAAATGTGAACTTAACAGTTTTCTGTTTGTGTCTGCTTTGCACATAGGCATATAATGTCACAACAGGTTTGAAGCTTTTAAGCTCAGATTTTAAGCTCAGAACTGAACGTTTGAGGAGTGTGTGCCCTCTAGTGGCAGTGAGTTCCAGCTTTTTGCTTAATCAGATGTTGGTTTCTGAATCCTGCTTTTGTTGGCCCACTTTGTTTCACTGAAGCGGATTTTATATTGGACAGTTGGGCGACCAAGTTGATTTTCAATTCTTGTAAGATATTTCCATTCAAGTCGAATCTTATCTTTATTGCATTCCATTAACAATCGGGTGGGAATACAGGAAACTATTAGCAGGAATTGCAGTTTTCATCTTGTATCAAATAATAAATAGACCTCTTCATTTTAATGTAAAAATAGAATGAATTAACATTTCTTATCCCCTTTGATTTTTCACAAATGTCTAACAAGACTGAAGAAATGAAGAGCTCCACTGGAGCAAAGGCCATTTGGAAGCCATACCTTGTGTGTCCAGAAGCCTTGGTGTATTTGCTGTACTGTACTTTTCTCTTTATTAAACACTGCAGCCAGAACACTGCTTTATGGATGATGGTACTATTGCCAGTGTGGATTTTGTCCCTTGATCTTAGGCACTGTACTCTGAATTTCTTGTCTCATTGGCCCTTGCTGACAAGCTCTACCCCTGGGTATAAAGGCGGTTTGTAACCCCCCTCCCCCCCCTGCCCACCCTCCACAGGAACAGTTTACAGCAATGAGGGACCTGTACATGAAGAATGGTCAGGGCTTTGCTCTGGTCTACTCTATAACGGCACAGTCGACGTTCAACGACCTGCAGGACCTAAGGGAGCAGATCCTACGAGTAAAGGACACTGAAGATGTGAGTATCTCACCGCTCTCACGCTGTTCTGCAGGACAGATGCCTGGAGACCTGTGGGCCAGTGGCTCTCTGTTCGGGAGTACAGAAACCTACCTGTTCTCTTTGTATGTGTCCTGCCTTTAACTTTGTGTGAGCTGGTGCCCACAGCCTGTTAGCATGTGTGTCTGTGTGTGCAGCTGTGTTCCTCTCTATTCATTTATACCATCCTGTGTAACTGGGTGGCTCTACTCGGGTGTCTGAACCAGTACAGTGCATTGCCCCTCAAAAATGGTGTTCTTTAAAGCCAAACAATTAAAATGATGCTTTGTTTACTTCTGGGTTTACAATTTCATAAAAAGAAAGCAATTTTTCTTTGACTGGCTTGTTGACCTTTGAGACGATGAAATGTCGCACACAAATTATCAGAAGTGTTTGACAGCCATAATGCTGAAACACAGTAGAAAATCAAAGCTTGTCGTTTGGGGCATCGCTGAGGGATTGGGTGGTGCAGGGGTTAGCACTGTTGTGTCACACCCCTGGGACCAGGGTTCACGTCTCCATCCCGGCTCTGTGTAGAGCTAGCATGTTCTCTCAGTGTTGTCCTGGAGTTTCCTCAAAGTTCTCTGGTTTTCCCCTAAAGTCCAAAAACTTGCTGAGGTGAATTGGAGTTGCCAGCTTGACCATAGGTGTGAATGTATCTGTGTGTGCCCTGTGATGGGTTGGCTCCCTGCCCTGGCTTATTCCCTGCCTTGCGCCCTTAGCTTCTGGGATACACTCCAAACCCCCTTCACCCTATATAGAACAAGTATGCACAGAAAATGGATGGATGGTGCAAGTCATTTATTTTTACCTAAATGCTTTTTCACCTAGTTTGCCAAGGGAACAACGCAGTGAGCAGCTAATGGCCTGGTCATTAAACGATAGCCGCTCTAAAGCGCTTTCGCTTACTCATTTACCCTTGATGGCCTCCGCTGATGTGTACCTATGTCTGGATCTGTGAGGCTAGGATACTACATTTCCTTGGCAGACTGCGAGCCGGAAATATTCTGCGTGTCTAGTGGCCTGAGAATCGGGAACATGTGATATGTCTGGCAGGGCATGAGGCGAGGGCCCTGAACATGCCAGCTGGTCTGAGAGCCCAGAACACTTAATACTTCTGCCAGTTAATTGCTGAACTGTTTGGCAATGTTTAGTAATCTGAGAAACCAAATGTACTTTTCAGTCTGAGGCATTAATATTACCTGGGGGAAGACATCACTAATGGATTCACCCTGCAATACCACGCGCTTTCCATCGCGCCCATCCCCAGAGTGTCATCGTCTTTATTTTTATTTTCTCTAAGTTGCTGATTGAAAGCAAAGATAACAAAATCATTAATCGTCGTCCTTTTATCCAGAATTAAACCTGCATTATTTATGCTAAGTAAGTGTCTCAGAACTGCGTGGTTGTGGGTAAGGGATCTGGTGTTCCTTTTGGTATGCATTTGGTTCCTCATTGGTGGTTGTCTCCCAACCCTACATCCCACAGGTGCCTATGATCCTGGTGGGCAATAAGTGTGACCTGGAGGAGGAGCGCGTGGTAGGCAAGGAGCAGGGCCAAAACTTGGCCCGACAGTGGAACAACTGTGCCTTTTTAGAGACCTCGGCAAAGTCAAAGATCAACGTTAATGAGGTAGGAGTCTAAGGGGTCTCCACCTGTCCAGGTTGCCACTTTCACCTCCACGTCCTCACTTGCATCTCCGTGCCCCTCACAGATCTTCTATGACCTGGTCAGACAGATAAATAGGAAAACGCCAGTGGAAAAGAAAAAAGCAAAGAGGAAGTCTAACTGCACAATCCTGTAGACCTGCCCCCTGCAGCAGCTCTGAGCCAGGTGAGACATGGCGAGGGGATGTGCTGCCCCCCGCAGGGTGTAAGGGGCATTGCAGTGCCAGGCGGCCGTCACCTCATTTCAAAGGGATGGTGGGGCATATATTATGGAAATAATTGTGGTCCGTGTGCAGATCTTCATATAGATTACATGTGAAGATAGGTTTTTTTCGTTTTTGGTCCAGGGTCCTTTTCGTGATCTCCATTGCTGTACCCTGAGCTTGTTTTGGCTCTTAAGCATAGTTTGGTTTGTAAATGTGTGGGGGAAAAAACTGTAATCTCAGAACCTTAGCCAGCAGTAGTGGTGTGACGTAAGTTTCACCAAGGCTATGTAAATGATGTTCTTTTTTTTTTTTTTTTTTCCCCTCTCTCTCTCACTTCCCACAGAATGCTGTAATGACGAACTGTTGCCCAATCAGAATGCCAGCATTTCAGTCCTCAACAATGACGCGTGTGTTAAAGCGACACCAAGAGCAGGTCGCTCTCCTTTCATAACCCACAAAGAGAGAAGGATCGGCATATTTCAGACTCCTCTCTGCTTTTATATCCTACAACAACGTGAAGAATTGTTTTTGGGGTGTTCCTTTTTTAATGTCCCATCTCCCCAAAGGTCCCCTCCAGCAGCAGAACATCGTAATCACTGTAATGCCGCCTCATAATTGTTCCCAGATGCTCCAGATCTCTGGAAAATGCAAACACAAGACTGCAGTATTTTTCATCTTGGCAATAGCTTATTTGAAGACATTGACATTGTGCTAAACACCTAATCTTAAAATGACATGGACTCGATTCAGATCAGTCTAATTGTTGCAAGTGAAATCAAGTGGAAATCAGCCTTTTTATAACCATGCACCCATCTTTCTGCACTAATTATGTTGGCAGTAATAGATTTACGTCCATGTGTCCTTACAGGGACGTCTGCAAATAACATCTGTTTTATAATTTGCATCACCAGCTTTCATATTTTCCCCATAATATATTCCAGGTCCAGTTTTTGTTTGCATAATAATGCTTTGAAAAAGTTCTTTTTATAGAAGGACATTGGGAAAATAGTAAGTTGATTTCTATGTCTCTTGAAGCTAAATATATTATACTAAACCAACTCTAATATTGCTTCTTGTGTTTTCCTGTCACAAAATACTTTTGAGCTTTTATGAATGATTAAATTTTAGTACATTTTCATTATTTTTGGTCATGTTTTTTGTTTTTGTTTGCATTAGCTGTCACATTTATCAGGACAGATTTGCCTCATTAGGTCTGAGAAATCTTTCAGCTCAATCGGTAATGAATTTGGATTTAAACTGTTTATACAATTATCGGTTCCACCTGAGTGACAGATATGTTGACTTTTACAGTCCATTAGTGGTGTTACAATATTTATTTTCTCCTGGAATTTTATGTGGTTTTGTAAATTTGATGCATGGAATTTGTTCGTTGGCCACTAGGTGGCAGGGCAAATTTGGAAATGGGTTGATAAGCTAAAATACAATGTTGATTCCCATGACTTGAAGATGTAAAGTAATTGAGTGTTGAGTTTAGTCTCCATTTGAGTAAAGGCAATATTTTGACTGAACTGGTCCAAAAGCAACATTTAATATGTCGATATCGCTGTGATTTTACACTAATACTAAACTGGAAAGTCACCACATTGCAGTATGATTCTAAACATATTTTTATTAACAATAAATGCACTGCCAGTTCGTACTATGTAATTACATAATTTTGTGCTAAAAATCATCTCACTATACCATGTCAACTTCTGAGTGTTCATACAGGCTAATGGGGAATTTAACAGTATGCTAGGAATTCACATCCATAGTTAACAGGAAGACAGGTATGTCATATTGTCCATAATCCATACTCCATAATGACATGTTCAGGTACCGGAAGGGGAACAAAAGTATTTTCCTTAACACAGATTTCATGAATTTTTCATGAAAGTTGCAGTACTTGAAGCATGTTATATGCTCCACCTGTATCATAACAGTGTTGTCATTTGTATGAGAAGTTTGAATTGGGGAATGGAATGGTGCTACACTGGAATCTTGAACCTGGGCAGCTCTCTGGTGAATTTGTATGAAGATGTGAATGAGATCCTGCTATCTGTTGCACTCATCTCCAGACACTGCTTTGTGCTGCTGTTTTGCCCTGGACATGTCCCTAGCGGACTCTTCTACAGACTATGATGGATTTCAGAAAGTCTAGCAGTCACCTGAACTTGCCTTTAACGATACCCAAGTTGATCAACTTCAATAAGTTACTGTTGTTTTAATGGTAGTTCCTGACAAAGGCATCCGTCGTACAAATTCTTCAAACATCTCTGAAATCCTTCCTTAAAACCATTGGTTTTATAGTAGCTGCTGAATGGCATCATTCACAGAGTAAAATGGTACAAAATGCCTGTTGTCAACAGATCCTTTCCAAAGTCTGCTGTTGTAATAAAACTCAAGAAAACCCCAAATATTCTTTTATTTGAACCCTCAGTTATAAGGATCACTTGTATACTGGATGTTCTAATTTGCATGTTTGTGTTACATGGTATCATGTCAGCTGAATGACACTGTGTGTAGAGCATGCGATGAAGCTCTTTCACTGTCTGGGGCAGAGTTGTATGTGCCCAGAGATCACAACACAGTCTGCACTCCATGGAACAGACCTTTTATTTACCCTGCAATGTCTGAGAGATGGTAGGCATCCATAAACCTGAATGCCGTGGTACGCATATGAGGGATGGGCTCGAAAAGGAACTGTACAGAATTTAGTGCCGGTCACTGGTTACTGTCAGCAAATTGGAGAATATTTTGTCATTCTCTAATCACAATTGTTTTTACTGTCAAATACTCCTTTTTAACAGTACAGATGCAACCAGTGATGTGTATCTTACAATTGCACAAGATTGATTTTGTGACTATACCTGCTGAGTTTTTGAATAACAGGAGGAATTTTTCTGTGTGTTATATTTTTCTTTTTCAAGTTTTAACCTTTTCTAAATTGCATCGCTTGCTACCAAATCCTGGGCTGCATAAATAATAAATGATTACTGGTTTTCTTAACCCAGAAGCCCCTGGATCATCGTTTGAATGTATAATGTTGAAAACCCTGTTTTAAGGTGTGCAGCCTCTAAAGCACGGCTAGGCAGCTCGCTGTCCTCAAGGTCTGAGCCCTGCAATTTTTTCCAGCCTGCCTTCACCTGTGAGCCAGGTGTGAAGCCTCTGGCCACTCAGAATCAGTATTTATTAAACTACCTGGGAGGACTGAAAACCCGGCCTGGATTTGGAATGGAGGTCCAGAGTTGAATAGCCCTGCTCTACAGGCAACAAAGAGGTTCAGCCTCTGATGACAGGTGTGTTGTTCAATGCATGAACTTCCCATGAGCAATTCTCTTCAAAAGTCCATGACACAATTCAGTGGCCAGCTTGGGTTTCCGTGCATCTGCATGCCAGTATTTCATTACAAGTCACACAGTAAAATCTGCTACACAGTTATGCATTTCAGTTGAATCACTTTGTTTTTGTCACAACACGGAGACTGTTGCAACACCTTGTACATTTTTTTAGAATTAAAAAACACCTATAAAATATACACATAGACACTCAGAAAAATTATGTAAAACTCCAAACTGGTAATGTTGCAAGTGGGATGACTGACCTACACTGTGTGTGTGTGTGTGTGTGTATATTTCTTTCTTATTCCGTCTGAATCCTAGGAAATGTCCAAAATGGTTAATTCTTTGGAGAAATTACATTTCACATGTCCATCTGCAAGTTTCAAGAAGTGCTAATTTGTCCGTAAGATTTTTTTTTTTTTTAAACTACGTTATGAGTGTAATTTGTAATATGATGGTTACTGCTCAGTTACATCACATGCAACAGCTGTATTTTATTCACTTGTTTCCCGTTTAATTGTTAATTGCTTGGTTGGAGAGGGAATCACATATTGCCTGCACCTGTTTTCTCCCCCAGATTTCATGCTTTTATTAAATGCAGGAGTGTAAGCACCCTGAAGGATGGCTCTTTTTGCTTGTACGCAGTCTTGGCTTTTGTGTCTGGTTTTATTTTTTATTATTAAATGTAAGAACAAACTCACCATGGGCTTTTGCTTATTTTTCCAGATTTTTTTCCCCCCTGAGCTTATAATAGGTTACTGGCATGATCCAGCTGAAAAACACTTCAGTTTTTGAGCTGCAGTCCTTTTTGAGCTGCCATGTTTCATTTTAAGTTGCATTGATGTGGCATGTTGATCCACCATCAAAGCTTCACTGACTTTCTCTAGGCTAAAGGTTTGCTCTGGGTCCTTACAACTCCCTGCACTGGATACCTTAACCTCGCATTATTTCTGGGGTTCTTCATAACGTTCTAATGTTCGCAAAGTATTTTGAAATTGAGTTTTTGACAGATGTCATGTAATTTAAACCAAACCCAATATCAAAGCATTTGTTACAATACCTGTGAAAGGATGAATCTTGTATACAGCAGCAAAACAACTGGTCTGTACATTTATGACTGGAGACCAGGGTCATAGAAGTGTGGATGTATAAGTGTTGATGATAGTTACCCATAGTTGGGTAAATCAGAAGTTGGAGCAGCGTGCTTCTGCAGTGAAAGGCATTTCACGACTGTGCCTTTGGAGTGATGTCATTTGTAATAATGTCCAACCAAGTTTCTGTTCCACTGGGCTGTCCCTGACTAATGAAAGGAAGTGAGAGGGGCTACTTCACGCTCCAGTGAGTTCTTGGTCACCTTCCCCACCCAGTGGGGGGGGGGGGGGGTGAGAGGTGTGGATGGCATCTCTGATGGAGGACACTCAGAACAACACACCTTACAAAAAAAAAGTTTCAGGTATGAGGTGGGTCATTGGCTTGTAGCTGGATGACTGGGAGACAGGATTAGTACTCCGCAACCAACGGCACAAAGTAAACTGTCATGTTTCTTTTTTTTTGTCTCTGCCCCCCATTGCAATATTTTTACCATAGTGCTGGGTTTGCTTTGTGATAGTAGTGAGTGAGGGCGTCTCCCCTACTGTCCATTATTGACAATATTGTAGTCTGTGCTGTAACTTTGTCCCAATCTCTGTACCCAACGATTGCAAATCCATCCTCAATTTGCAAGGCACGCTAAATCTGAACACACCCCAAGTGCTGGGCACATCTCACCCACACACTCATCCCTCATGCTTAGAACATAGATCAGGTGAATTAGTTATGAAATTAAATTATTACCTTTGCTGACAAACTAGGTGCTGATGAAACGGCTATTGAAAAGACACGATTGAAAAATTAGTGATTCTGAGGTCATAAACGATGCTCTGTAAGTACATGGTGGAATAATCTAGGCAAGAAAATGAAGAAAACTAACATTACTCATTTGATATTATTAGATCAAATAAACTAAATGACCCCTGCCTTGTCCCCTGAGCTTCCTAGGTTACACTCCAAGATGTTTCCAGCTCATGGACTACAAGCCGCGATTTGCCCTCTAAACACTTAATAGAATTCAGATCCATTTTTTTCTGTGTGTGTGTCTTGGGTATTTAACTCTGTTGTGGATCATGAGCTCCGTGCTGGACGTGAAAGGACAATTAATTTTGACGTCGCTACCCTGGTTGATATACTGTTGTATCACACAAGTATTGTAGCTCCTTAGATTATTTTTTTTTTTTTGTAAAAGCAGCTCACAGTGTAAATAAGGTTGGAGGCCATGACTCCAGGCTCACCACACCCCTGTACTGGATAAATTGTTGGAAAATGGATGGATGTACTCAAGCTGTGTTATTTTGATAACTCAGATTAGCATTTGACACAAAGAAGAACCTACCTCAACTGCATATTACTTTCAGTGGCTTGAATGTTTATTTCTCTGGACAGAGTGTTTCAGTGGGTATAGCTGCATACTCACTGTAGCTAAGCCTTTGGTTTAATTACAGCCTGAGCTTTGTTTTAGGAGTCTACATCTGCTCCCTCTTTCACACAGGTTTTCTCTCGCAATCCAAATGCAAGCTGGTCTTTTGTGACATTGTTGGTCCTGTATAACTGGTGTTATCTGGGGAAGCCTTCAGCATCACTGTGACCCTAAAACAGATGACCAGTACTGAGAATGACTCAACGAAAAAAAACGAGATAAAGCATCTTGCAAGGAGGATGACTCAGAAGATGAAAGGCCAGGCAGACGTGCCCTAGTGCTAAGGATAAGAGACAGAAGGGTGGCAGGTTTACTCAATGGGAGGGAGCTACCTGGGTGATCCTGCCAGTACCATATGGCTGTCTTAGAGATTAAGTCATGCATGTCTACCCACAGCTGGATCAGGGAGCAGGTTGTTCGTTTAAGGTTGCTCGTCTCCTCATGTGCTGTCGGAGAATGTTTTTGCAGCAAGGAAATATTATTCTAACCCCATATGGATCTTAAATATCTGATGTAATATCACATCTGTAGAATTAAAAATCTGATAAGGATTGTTGCATCATATGATGGGGATGTAATCTGCACTACATGTTTTTTTTTTACCCAAATTAAAACTTTTGTCATGAAGAAGATGATATGTTAATTAAATACATCTGTATTTACTAAAAAGTCTACCAGTATCTTACACTCTGTTGTTATGAATAAATTTGATTTTCGGCGTTTCAGTTGGATGGCACAGTGGTTGGCGTTTTGCACCACAATTCTAGGACTGGGCTTTGAGACGCCGTCCAGGCTCTGCATGTGTGGAGTTTGCATGTTCTCCCCGTGTCATTGTGGGGTTTCCTCCAGGTTCCCCGGTTTCTCACCACAGTCTAAAAACATGATGAGGTTAATTGGAGATTTCTAGATTGACCATAGATGTGTGTGTCCTGCAATGGGATGGGTGGCAACTCTAATCCTCACATTTCCTAAAAGATTCAATCGCATAAATGCACTTCCATGTTACTATGGCACACACACACACACACACACACACACACACACACACACAATTGGAACAAAAAAAAAAAAAGAACAAAGAACATTCTTATTTACAGTATATACACGACATTAGCTCCAGTCAACAAGTAATGTATTTATAAATCAAAGTCTATTTAAATAGAAGTCTTGGCTCTTTCAGTTAGAATACTTCAATGCCTTGTCCACAGACCGACATGGAATATTGAGTATTGTGAGTTCATTTTATCAACCTAATGGTGATGCTATTTTGTACAATTGCACAATATTTTGGCAGTCATTTTTGAACTGCCACACTTATCCCTGGTTTCACATGAAAATGGCATTAAAAAGATATTTTATGTAACATGAATGTTAAGGTGTTTTTTTTTTTTGGCTTAAAGAAACCTTCACTTGTGGGATTTATATATCTGGTTCAGAGCAACAGAGCCACTTTCTGCAAGGTAAGTGTAATAATAGTGAGTTAAGAAATCTCACAGTGTGTGCAACACATACATTTAAGTAACAAACCTAAACAGTAGAGAAACTAACAGTAAATGCAAGTAAATCATGCAGTAAATTCTCGTGTTTTGAGCATTTCAAGGGCCAGGATTTTAAAGTGTGCATTAAAATTCCATGTACTCCAAACTATATCAGAGGGCATGGATTCTGAGAGGCAAGAAAGCAAGAAAAACAAGAAAAATGGATAATAGGGTTCATCATGTTAGACTCCGTCCTGAATGTAAATTTAAAAAGCTTTTCCTGAACAGGGAGTTGTGTTTGCGCTTAGTGCACCAATGTAAGAGATGTAAAAAAGAGGGTTTAACAAAGAAAAATGGTTTCATAATGCCTGCAATGTCATTTCAAAAGCAATAGACTGTTTCGGACACACTAGAGATGTACCCTCCTTAGATTCAGTTTCACATTCCCAAAAGAAAAACATCTTTTGTGTCATTAATACTTTGGGTAATGTATTTCCTTTGAGAAGTGTATTATGTATAATGCTATAGTTAAAAGAGTTGGTTTCTACCAGACTGCCTTCTTATTATGTAAGAGTCTGACAAGTGGTATTATGAAGGAGGACAAGGGGGACTATAGTGAGGAGAGCTCAGTTAGGAACAACCTTTTATTTATTTTCATCTGTTACCATGAAACCATGTGAACAACCCATTCATAGACTCTGTATTTGGTAACCAGACAATGGATGACGTACAGTCTGTGTAGGAGATCCTCATTTTAGTGAGTAAATGCATGGATAAATCATTATCCAGAATTTTGTCAGAACAAACCTAAGAAAACCATATGTATGATGCAAATCAGACAGTTTTACTAAATAATAAGGTTGTGGGGAGCCTGTATTGGATGAAGTTTAGAAGAGGGATGAATACATGGATTAATATTCATACGCCATTAAAAAACACATATCGTACCCAGCATAGAAAAAGTGGCACCTTGTATTTAATGGTTCCTATTTTAATGCTTCACTGGTAGTCCTTAATTAGCAGGGCATGACAACACTAATCAGAGCAAGTGGCCGCTCAGGCTCAGTGACTTACCCTGAGTTCCACTCTCCCCCGAAGGCCTGCGGAGGTGCGATATGTAGTCGAGGGGAGCTTGTCTACTCTTATCCCATCACCAGGCTCTTTGCCTTTCCCTGCTGACTAAACTGACCGAAGCTTGGGAGACCTTTGGGAAGTAGGTATAAAAACAGAAATGGTAAATGCGCAGTGTTGGGCACGTACCTTTAAAAAAGTAATTAGTTATAGTTACTAGTTACTTCTCACAAATAGTAACTGAGTTAG
>JAODLC010000113.1:8222333-8238555 GCA_026781145.1 Hippopotamyrus pictus
TTTCTAAAGAATGCTTTCAGCACCTTGTTGAATCAATGCCACGTAGAATTAAGGCAGTTCTGAAGGCGAAAGGGAGTCAAACACCGTATTTGTATGGTGTTCCTAATGATCCTTTAGGTGAGTGTAAACCCCTCCACAGCCATGGGATCTGAATGTCTGAGCTGCCAATCAAACGCAGTGTCTGACCCCATCCAGCCACACACCATGTTTCTTGCTAAATGCAGCACAGGGATGAAGAAGAAAAAATGCAAATAAGCTTTCAGTTTTACTTTCAAAATTTATTCAAAGTGGAATGAAGTTTTCAGATGCGAAGAACCAACAAGACCAATTTCTGCAGCAACGATGTTTCACATGTCAATAAAGAAGCATATTCAAACCGTAGATTTTCACACGCAATTGTTAGATGGAAAAATCGGAACAATTACACACTTTAAAAAACTGCTGCCCCATTTTCACTTTCAGTTAGCACAAATAATGTTGATGATTTAGAAGGAATATGCGGATCAGTGAAGTCTATTGATGACCCTTTTCATTTTGTTTTCCGTAGCTTGTGGAATTAAATGGAATTAAGCGCCCAATGCCCATATGAGGCACAAAGGGGAAGATTTACAATTGCACTAGTAGAGGAAACCATCAGTTTCAGAATCTCGTGAATTTTTAGCCTAATATATAAAAGGGACTGCTAAATTAAGTATGTATTTACAGTTATTTAATGTTATAAATTACATAATACCACCTTGAATAGTATTACCTTCACATAAGCCCAGTGATGACAGTACTTCATTCAGAGTTTGAAAGGGCCAAGCAAAGTGATGTTTCAGTGTGTGTGTCCTGGAAGGGACTAACATACATTGCGGGGACGTCCCAGTGCCTTGTGCCCTGTGCTGGCTGGGATAGGCTCCTGGGGCCCAGTGATTCCTCCCCCGTAACAGGGACAGAGCTGGCCACTTCGCCTGGAGGCTGTAGTTACATAGCTTGTTCCTAAGGCATTCGTTACGTTCACAGGGGCGGCAGTCTGCTGGTGGGGGCACACAGCTCTAAGGCACTGGCAGGGCTGTTACAATGAAATCTGCAGAGGAAATGTGTGCTGTCCTTACCTTAATCAGATCTGACTGCACAGGTACTCTTTAGCACTTTAATATAATTATAATGTGTGCTTTGGCTTGATATTAGTGGTAGATTTTCAACATCAGTGTGAAACTAAAGAATTTTTGAAAGCTTATGTTTATATATACAATTACTGATTCACAAGGATATAAAAGGTATGAACACATACAAGATTTCATCATGATTCCTAAATTAGCTTCCCAAGCAAAAAAAGGAATAAGAGAACAGGAATAATTTACTCAGGTTTCACCCAGGGTGGGTCATCTATTCATTTAAACCTCTGGTCATTTAACAGAATGAGCAGAGGTGGAAACTCCAGGCTCAGAAAGTACAAATCCAGACCAAGATTTTGTTTCTACCATCCAGTTGAGTATAAAGAGTGACATTCACAGAGTACTCAACTGGTTGGCTAAAATGAAATCTTGGTCTGGATTTTTACTTTCTGGACCGGAACTTTCCATCTCTGAGAATGACAATACCTCATCCTGCTGTCATCTAGATGTCACACTGATGCACTTTCATGTTGTGTATTATGACAGCTGCTGTGAAAAGTAAGTTCTTATAATAGTTTATAAGACGGCCCATCTTTGTGCATGACAGATTGTGATTTACAAAATGTTGTGGAGCATTCTAGCTCTCGCACTGGACTCCCATCACCTAAGTGATGAACTACAATTCCCATGAGTACATGAGATTCACGATTATACCCTAATAATAAATCTAATAGTAACCATATGTATAACATGGCAAAGTCATTGGACTTGATTGCATACCCAAGTCCTACTTATTCCATACACTGGTCCATACAAAATGGTAGGATGAAAATGGCATTTCCAACAGTTCCATGTCAGCCCATGCTAAGCCAGCGACAATTTTCCACTAAATGAATTCTACACTGTTGGCAGAAAGGCTGTGGAAATAATCGGAGGTGCCATAAAAGTGGACTTTATGCCAAAAGTAAGGTGGGGGTGATATTCAATGTGACTAATGTGAAATTAGTTAAATCACTTAAATTAACTGGCAGGCGTAAGACTCCCCATCAGCAACCATAAACTGCAATCTCTTCAAGGACGGCATGGGATGCATTTTTCATTGATAACGGACCAATGTGAACAGTGCGAATAATTATAGAAGTGTGGCCCTCAGAGAGCAAAGAATGGAGCTTCATCAGACCCAGACAACTGTGCTGTAATCAAACCCAGGCTGTACCTGCCCTGCAATTTCTGGCTGCCTCCCATTAGTGTACATTCCTGTTGTCTGGCTTGTCCCCTCCAATCTCCCCAGTATGTTCTTCCCCTGCTGTCCAGATGAACCAGAGCGAAAGGGAAGATAGAATGTCCCCTTAGGCTTATTAACTTTCTTGGGTCTCTTGAGAAGTTCCGCCTCAGGGTTGTCCAGAGGCATCCAGCCAGGTTTCTCCTTCAAAAGCTTGTCTTTGTCGGGTCTCACACTGCGCAAGAACTTCTTGAAGACGTTGGTGGTGAGGGAGAATCGCCGGTAGATCTCTTGAGAGCGGCTGAGTGGCAGAGGGGGAGCTGGCTCTTCCTCTTCTTCCTGATTTTCAGCCAGTGCCCGCTTGCCCAGCTCTGGCAGGTCTAGCCAGTTGCCCACCAGGTCAGCAAAGACATTGTCACCTAGGACTAGTGGCTGCCGGTTGCGTCCACAGCTCATGAGTGTGGAGGTCCAGTCAGTTGAGTCATCAGTGCTGCTCACATTCGAGTCACTCTCCAGTGACTGTGCAGTTTGATGGAGGGTCTGTGGGTCTCTTGGATAATCCACAGCTTGAGCTAGCTCAGGTGTGCTCCAGGACACCATTCCTTGAGGGACTGGGAGTGAGCAATGGCTGTTGTCCTGCGAACACATTCTCTCTCCAAGTAACCTTTTTGGGAGTGACTGGTGGCATGAAGCAGAGGACATCTTTCCTGGACCGCTCCTATGCAGAGGCTGGTCTCGTCCTTGAGATAAACTGACCTGAGGCTGGCATGACTTTGGGGGCGGGTTACCGGGGTGGCTCAGTGGAGGGGAGTAGAACATCCGATTATTTGGTAAAGGTGAATGACTTTGCTTTCCTGAGATTTCCAGCTGTTCCAGTACAGTCTGTAGCTGCAAAAGTTTGAGTTCCTGTAGTGCGCCCATCATGGAATTCATCTGAGCATGGAGTCCATCTCCAGCCTCCCGCATAGACAGCTATGTGAAGAAGGAAGAGAAGTTATTCTACATGAAGTTTTCAAGCTCACAAGCACAGTATCAGGCCTGCATAAAAGGTACTGTTAGCAGTCAGAGTTATGATGCTGCTGAGAAATATCACAAATGTGTTGTCTGACGGAGCTGCCATCGTTTTTGATGGATGACATTTTTAATTCAACTCTGAGAAATTCTTTCACTCGTGAACGTGAGAAACTGTTCAAAACACTTATCTCATGAGTTTTTATGCTGTTTGAAACATTCGACACTAAAATCCTTGCTGATCAAGGATGCTGGCTCTCCTCCTGATCTTCCACTCAGTGATCAGTGCCTCGTTCCCTTCCACCATAATCCCTCTCCCAGGGTGGCCTGCTTGGTGTCTGTCAATGATCAGCTATTAAAGACCACTTCAATACCAGGGTGAGGAATAGAGAATTCTTCTGTATTTTAGGTTCATTCAAGTACAACAAATCAAGTCAAGTCAAGTCAATTCGATCTTTAATATCATTTGTAACCACAACACACAGTACAGTACATAGTTAAAAATGAAACAGTGATTCTCTTGGACTAAAGTGCTGCATAAATTAACACAAAACTAACACATAACAACCTAGAGAGTAGAGTGTACAGTATAGTGTGCAATCTGTGCAAATGTACCCATCGGTGGCGCAACCGGAATTTATTGGCTAGTGGTAAAACCCCTGAAAAACACGCTGTAGTCTTCTCACGGTGTAAGTACAAGAGGGGATATTTATGATACTCAAAGTCTGCAATAGGTGTAAAGCTCCATCGATTATTAAGACACTGGACAATCAGCTGTTTTCCTTAGTGGGGAACAAGGGATTTTGTTAGCTCATTCGCCATTAGCAGTAGGGTTGCCACCCCCCAAGCCCCCCAGCAAAGTACCGGCCTGCCGCACGTTTATAATGCATTACTTAATCTGGCCCACAGATCGATCTCTCATTTTCCACAACAAATAAAAAATGATGTAATGTCATTCTATGCAACCCCCCCCCCCCCATCAGGTAGCTCTGCCTTTAATGTGTTTCACTTTTTCTGTACAGTTCAGTAGTTGGCTTTTGACAATTAATTCTCATTAAATTCCCATGGCAATATATGTGATTTTTTTCGGTTAAGTTAAAAAAGGTTTTGATTTAGACTATCAAAATAATTGAATAATCAAATCACATCATGACAGTAATTAAATATTTCCAATGCATTGAATCGTTTCCTCAATAACCATAATGGAATCCAATTGCTTGGGGCCAGTGATTTACACTGCTAGTCTGCAATAATTCCATGATCTCAAAGATTTTGATCATCTTACTGCATTGGTCTATTTACACCATAGGCCCAGAGGCTAAGACCAGCAACCTTCAGATCATAGGCCCAGAGGCTAAAACCAGCAACCTTCGGATCATAGGCCCAGAGGCTAAAGCCAGCAACCTTCGGATCATAGGCCCAGAGGCTCAAACCAGCGACCTTCAGATCATAGGCCCAGAGGCTAAAACCAGCAACCTTCAGATCATAGGCCCAGAGGCTAAGACCAGAAACCTTCAGATCATAGGCCCAGAGGCTAAAACCAGCAACCTTCGGATCATAGGCCCAGAGGCTAAAGCCAGCAACCTTCGGCTCATAGGCCCAGAGGCTCAAACCAGCAATCTTCAGATCATAGGTCCAGAGGCTCAAACCAGCAACCTTCAAATCATAGGCCCAGAGGCTAAAGCCAGCAACCTTTGGATCATAGGCCCAGAGGCTCAAACCAGCAACCTTCAGGTCCAGAGCCCACTGAGCCACAAGCTTTGGTCACTTTTATAGCTTTTATATTTCTTCCTTTTTATATTTATTCCTGTCCTTGCTTCCTCACATCATGTTCTTTACACATGTCATACAACTTACTCTCACCAAGGCCTTCTGACCTCCAGCTCCAGGAGTATGTACAAAGACCTTAGATAAAGGGCCTGATTCCCTCAGTGGGTGCAGAGACAGACAAGCACTGAACTGGCCATGTGTGAACATCTTTCTATAACATCTGTCTTAATGAACTGCTTAAGGAACCTGCTTCATCATTCAACACTAAAAGAGCCCAAGGTTTCACTGAAGAAATCTATCACCCCTAACTGCTGTAGATGATAGGGATTGAACCCAGGGCCTTATATATGCAAAGCACGTGTTCTGCCACAGGGCTACATCCCCTAACTCAACGTCTGTATTCCAGTTCTAGTTCTGATATAGTATATAATACTTATATAATGTTCTTGTGGGCCATGATAACAAGCCACTTGAAACTGGATCTGTGTGAGAATGAGAACTTGGCTCTTCGGGGATGAAATGAAATCGGGATTTACTGTGATTAAATCCCCAGCCCGACCCACTAACTTCTACATTGCTAAGTGATTCCCTCAGTCCCTCAGATGAATCATAGCTGTTTATAGAGTACTAGCATTTTGACATTTTGCCTTTTCTGATCTTCTTTGGAATATAATTTTGGGCAGTGCCTGCTCAGTGGGGTTTGGGATCTGTGCCCATGTTCGAAAAAGATTTGGGTTTGAACCCCATAGCTGGCAGAGTATTCATATCACTGTAGAGCTGGTGAGCATGGCCCTTAACAACTGCTGCAGTACTGGCTGACCCTGCAGTCTCATGGCAAGCTTTCCTCACTTGTACATCTGCTAGATACAGTAAATGTACTTCATTAACATAAAACGTGCTACTTCCAAGTTGAACAGAACAATTTCTCCACTGTGCAGATGTGTGATATGGCATGATAAACAAATATGACATGTGGCTCAGTGGGCTAAGCTTCTGTGCCCGTGACTGGAAGGTTGCCAGTCCAGACCCAGCCTTGGCACATCTGAGGGTCCTTGAGGAAGACCCCCAGCTCCGCGGGTGCTGCTATGGGCGGCTGCCCTTTGCCGGCAAGCTCGTTCTCACCTGCCGAGGGCAGGATGGGGTAAACAATACTGTAAGAGAATTTCCCCCTGGCGATCGATAAAGTTTCGCTTCATTACATTACTCCAGATCTTCTTTGTGACTGTAGTAACTGGCATAATGGCATAGGGAACGTGCAATGTAGTCTGCTGTGTTAGGTTTATTTTTTCAAATTTAGCTTTTATCAATATTATGAACAATTTACCAATGTTTATCTTCCACAACTTTTTCCTTGTTACAAGTTTTATGTTACTATTTTTTTTACTGACTCTACTGTGCATGTATGATATGTTTATGCAACTCTGCTCCCGCTGTTTCTACGTAAAATTGTTTATATTCATGTGTATTTATGTATCAGGAACTTTTGCCCGAGTGACATCAAAGTCAAGCAGGTAAAACATCACAAGCTTATAGCTATCAGAGTTGCTGCTAGGCTGAGTTTCTAGTGAGTGGCCAGTAACAAGTGCAAGACAGCATTTGAACAAAAGCTCTAGAAAACGCTACCAGAAATCAACATCAGAAAAACCATAAGTAACTAAGGGCATATAGTAGTGGTCTGCAGTTATTGTAAACAGTGATAATACTGTAAATGGTAAATGCAAAGCCCACAGGTAGCTCTGAAGACAAGGCATCTACCACTATCTACCACCACCATCTACCAATTATTCTGCACATACATCTGTACTTCTCTTGCCTTATGATTGATTCCCTCTGTAATCATACAACTTCTTCACAGTTGGCTGAGCCAAGAGATTCACCCGTGTCTGTGTTGCAGAACCCCAAGTCAACTTGCTGGACTATTTCAGCAGAAATTTCTGACCTCACAAACAGCACTTGTTACTGATTTACCTGAGTTACTTTTTCACCAGGAGCCCACCTCCCTACTGGCATCTGTTTCTATTTCTGTTTCTTTTATCCAAATCTTTCTGTCACACCTTATATAGCTGTTTTATGAGCTCTGTGCATTGACTGGTGTAGCAACAGCTTTGGTTGACTAATGGACATCTGCAACCCCAAGCAGATGAACACAATTAATATGACACATCATCTGGACATTGACCAGGAGAAACCTAAAAGAGCTGTTGAGCTGTTTGAAGCGTTGATTCAATTGTAGAATTGTCTCTGAGATGAACTGGAATAGTCATTAAAACACCACAGATGTTAAAGACAGCAGAAACCTCTTTTCTTAGGAAGATTGTAAGCGATGTAGTCTTCAGGGAAGCATGAAATTTACTGGACTGTTACTCTCTGAATGTATTTGGATAAAAACCTGAAATTGGTCTGATTCTACCATATATATGCAAATATCAGAGCTAAGGAGATGCAGGCTTTGATGCCTTTACTGAGTGAATATAGTCATTGGTGTTTCATTTTTCTCCACACTTTAGCGTTTCCATCATTCTCATAGATATTTCTTTGTTCATCTGTCCACAAAGTCTTCTTTAAGACCTGGGGTTTCTCTTGTTATTTATTTGCGAATCTTAATCTGACCCATTTGCTGGTGGTGCTGATAAAAGTAGCTGCACTATACAGCCTCTTTATTTTTCCAAGCATACTTTTCTCAAGATTACTACTTGATCTTTCTTTTCAGTAATATTTATTTTGGGATTTTTTTCCTACTCTATTTTCTGTCACCATCTGTCTTTTTACATTTCTGGCCTGTTCTCTGCCAATTCTTGACTCATCTATCTCTCAGTTTAGATCCTTAGCAATTTTTCAAGTGTAATTTTCTTTTCAAATCTCGCTCGGCTCTCTTTTTAGCCATATACAGTTGTCTGGTCTTCATGTTGTTTAATGGCATACAGAATATTCAAACCGCTTATTTTTTTCCACATTTTGTTATGCAACAGCTGTGTGATTTCATGGAATACAATTTTTTTTTCCATAAATCTGCACATGATGCACCATAATTGAAACCTAAAAACAAGTGGAAGGCAGTGAGTTACACATAATGGTGACATGTAACTGTGTTGTGTATGTGTATACGCAGGATGCTTTATAGGGTCTGCAGCACTATTCAAGAAACCAAACACGTGTAAATAGCCACTGGTGCACAAACACAGAAGCAATTATGAGAAATTTGGGCTAAACACCCATTTCTCTTAAATAGCTTTAAACAAATCATTAAAACCTGAAAGAGAGCATTTGGCTCCGAACTCAAGCTTATCTGCACTGGAACTGCAGCATGACAAAGTTCCTTAAGTCATCCATTAAACAGAACCTGAGAAGGTGGCTGTAAGTCAAAAAGAGAAACATGGTTTCTTTCCTGGGGACACAGAGGGCGTCTCTGTCCTCTCTGGGAGCATGCGGGGGCAGCAGGTCCACCCCAGGAATCAGAGAGAGCTCTGTCAAATGCAGCATGGCCTCACAGCTGAACTTAGCCACCCCCACCCCGCCCACTCCCCACCATCCTCAAAGCCACGACAATGAGAATGCTGTTTGTGTAAAAAATGCAGCGCTTGTTTAAGGGTCACAGAGGCTGCTAGCTTTCCGACCCAATGACGTGGATCAGGCAGACTAAAGCCCCTTAATTGATGTCTTAGTCCTTTTGTAAGTCTATGAGGATGATGCAACAGACGACGGTATATCCTTTTGGTAAAGAACTCGGGTATATTCACAACGACCACTGGGTTAGCTTTAATTATAAGTTTCAATACCTTCATTTTGGGGTCACGGTCAATGACAGAAACCTTGAAACCTTGATCAAGGCATAACTGAAGCCTTAAAATCTTAAGGTATGGTTCAGGAAAATGTTCTTGCCCAGTACAGCCACAGAAACACAACTAGCAATAATAGACACCCCTAATCTGCGCTGATTGATAGCATGATCTGGGCAGGTGCCATTTTAGCCATGACAGGCCACACATATGTAATCGTCCCCTAGAGCCTTAACACAGGTGTCTGCTGTGGTAAGTGACTCCCACAGCTTAATGTGAAATGGTAAGATGAACATCTAATAAAGCTTCAAGAGGAAGATTAACACAAACATTACTGCTGTGGACTGGGGCAGGAGCACAGGGTATGCAAGTTGACAAGTATATACCCACTAATGAGTATGTTTGCACTTTTTCTTATCTGTTGCATTACCTGCTGCTCTGCTACACTATACCATACTACATTATGTATAGGTGGCTTACATATCACATTTCTATTAATGTTACATAGTTTAGATACTGCATTTTATATACAGAAAGTTTATATTCCATATTATTATATACAGATAATTGCATCATTCTATACCTGCTACATCGCCTATATACCATATTTATATTCTGCTGCTGCATTCCTGTTGCTATAGTATGTACAATTTATTCATGTATATACTGTGTGTCTGCCCTTAATCTGTTAATCTGCACTTTACCCCTGTGTGTACATACATCCCCCATATGTCTTATGTTGCACCGTGGTCCGGGGGGAGCGACGTCTCGTACCACTGTATACTTGTGTATGGCTGGCACAACAATAAAGTCCAACTCGACTTGACAAGTTTCCTGTCATTCAACATCCAGATCTCAGATCCACTTATTATAATGGATGGTGGTCAACTCCAGCTCATATCTGAAAAGCTGACCAAAATAGATAACTTTCCCTCTACACCCCTCCCGTTCGGGAGCCAGGTCTTTGTGACATAGTAATTCTGGTTCTGTTCTGTAATATTTTTCATCATGTATTTCAAAAATGTTTTTGTTTCAGTTGTTGTATGTGCTTTTCTCATTCATATAAAAAAACCAGATGAAAGGTTTTTGTGAACAACTGTGCCACAGTGAATGAAGTGTACTGAGATAAAAAATAATCTGCTTTTGTTAACATGACCAAAATGCCAAAAATCTTTCAATGGACATTTAACCAACCCTTAAAAAATTGAAACTCTAATCTTGGATGTATCTGGAGAGCCATTAACTCCAGCAGACCTTAAAAATCATGCTTACTGTGTTGTTTCCCTTGCTTCTTAATCAGGACTCTGTGTTCCAGCACAGCTTACTTGCTCAAAGGGACAGCACAGAAACATTCATTGTTTTCCAGGGCGAGAACACTGACTCAGTCTAAATCAATTTGAAGTTTCTAATTTCAAGACAGAGCTGAATAACTTTAAAACCCTAACCCCTGTGAACACAAGTATCACAATGTAGCCTGTCCGGGATAAAACAGTCATGAGACTTAGTTGAATACTATGGTTATGATTAACAAAGGTCCTATCTGAGAGATCTGTGGATGTCCTGCTTTTCGTCATGGTCCTTCAGGTCCTAGTCTTTCTGCCTATTTTGGATTGAAGGCAATAGTTTTCCTACTGGTAAATACACAATTTTTTGCAGGTTACTCCAGAAAAACATATAACAGGTTATACAGTGCCTAATGCTGTTTCACTTATGTACCTGTTTCACTTTTTTCATGTGCAAAAAGTGTCATACAGGAAAACAAGTTCAACAACCCAGGTGTCGATTTACAAATCTGATTCTCTCTCATGGTGCTGGAAGGCAGGTTTTGAATATATTCAGTATTAAGTAGGTCTTAGGCAATCAGAGAAGATGTTTAAAGCTATTTATCTGCATAGTAAGTTTATATTTGCTCAGAAAAAGAAACATAATATATAAGATTATGTGCTAATGTCCAGCCACACATAAAAGTGTTGTTGATGTTTTACTGGATGAACATAACTCTAGTTCTCATATAATCTATTTCTTCAAATCGACCACCAGTTCACTTAATAAATTGGTTAAACAATCTGATAGATCTGCAGAGGTGGAGGAATAGGGGTGGGGGCATCCTCCAATATTTTATTTGGCTCCACCCCCCACCCCCATAGATAGACCTTTGAAATGAAACTGTGTCCCCTCTAATATCAAACTCACTCTTGCGCTGTTGCAAACATGATATACAAGTGGTTAAGTTAACAAATACTTGGTATCTTTGTTACTGCAAGTACTGGGTTGAATTTCAGAGAGGATTTGAAATGGCTAGGCTAACATACTTTGTCAAACAGAAAAACATAGTGGTAATTTTAACATATTCATCATTGACAACCCATACGTTTTGTACAGTAGTATATACAATAATGGGCAAAATTGTGGAAACACCTAGAATTTTTTGGCATGACTTTAAAAATTGCTACACTAATATTGGTGGTAATGATTATAAACAATCGACGACTGTTTGCAAATATACACTGGATGATTAAATAAGTAACTGGAGTAACTGGAAAAAAGTTCTGCAGTCTCGAAAAAATGGAAGCATCTGCACAATTTTGGCCACTAGTGTGTATTATCAGATTGGCCTTAAGATAAAAGACGATACCCCCAAACCACCCCCCCCACACACACACCCTACAATCCAGCCCTGTTTATGCTGGTTTACACCACATTCTCAAGGTAACACCAACTTTGGGTTATTTAAGTTCTGTCCTGTTCTATAACCAGTAAAAGTTGAATTGCATATTAGCAAAGTAAATTTACCTTTAACCTTTAACCCACACACTGTCTTCAACAAGCAGGATGCTGTAACAATAGGTAAAAGGGTGTATGAAAGAGTTTGATATTAGGAGGACAGGACTTGGTTAGGTAAATCAATTAATTAATTTATTTTTTTTTGGGGGGGGGGGGGGCTTGACGAATATTGAGGGGTACGTATGCCCCAACCCATAAGGCACATAAGGCAATGGAAACTAATTTTAAAAATCACATTCAGCATTCCAAACAGATATCGTTACAACGTGAGTAATACATACCAGTGTGTATAAATAAGTACCATGTTTTCTTCTGTTTTATTTAGTCTAAAATTGAAGCCGCATTGTGACTATAATAGGAATTCCTAGCAAAAATGAAGTGCATTTATATGATATAGACTGAGACTGCAGTTAGAAATGCTGAAATGTTCTCATACCGTTACATTATGGTCTCTTTTATAGCCATGTGGCGCCCTAGGCATCCTTCACAGCCGGTGTTCTGACGAGTTGAGCTACCTATCGAGACGTACTATCGAGCCTTTTTGCGCATGTGCAGTTCCACCGTTTGGTGGTTAGGGTTAGGTTTTAGGGGTTTGGGTTAGGGTTAGGGTAAGGGTTTTAGGGGTTTTGGGGGGGTTAGGGTTAGGGTAAGAGTTAGAATTAGGGCTATCGATTAGCACTACGGTAGCCTGACTCGACAAAGTAGCTCAGAACACCGGCACCCCCAATTTATCTCCCACCGGATTGGGGGCGCAGAAGATGGCGCCCTAGGCGGCCACGGAAGTCGGTGGGCTGACCGGCTTCACCTTCGGCTAAGACGGGAAACTCAGCAGCCGTGTGCCGGTTTCCGTCCCGCGTCCGCGGCCGACAGCTGCTTCACACACCGCCGCTGAACTTAAATCAATCTTTTCGGTCAATTACTAATGCGATACCATGTCATCTATCCTACACGCAACTTTAACAGTAATATTTTATTGTAAATGTCTTAAGCACTTGAGAAAATTGTCCAGTCAAAAATCATAATATCTGTGGCCGCGTGCACACAATTTATGCAAATCCATTAATTTATTCTTTCGAAAATACAAAATGAACAACCATTTACGTACCAGCTCTTGCTTCAAACGTCTCAAGCATTTATCCATGTTTTTGCGGTCAGGTGTTGAATGTTGCTGTTCCATTTTCGTGGATGCAATTTATACATTAAGCACAACTTTTTCTTAGCTTTCAGACATGTTTCCTCATACCATGCTGGAGAAAGGAACCTAAAAGTAGTCCTTAACTGAAGTTAAAAAACGAAAACTTTTAGTTTTATTTTTACAGAAATGAAATCCCAAGGAAATAAGGGGTCTGTTTTTCGCAGATGCTTGCAGGAAAATGCAAATGTCTTCTAATTCCCCAGCTATCATCGGAGACTGGTTCACTCCCAGTTAATCTTTCCTAGTGACTTTCTGAGATCAGCGGCGTCTTCGTGTTATCAATGAGCTGGACAAATACGCTAAACAGTTTTTCTCATCCCAGTAAACCCAGCTTACAAAACGCGCATTTCTGCTCCAGTGCAGACGAAACTGGCTCGACTGCATTTCTCTGCCAGATCATTGAACAGATTCAGCTGATGCAGATCCTCCTCTAAACCTTATGCATGATGAATTTCTATTTTTTTTTAAGCCATTAATGTAATACCTGAATGCGCAGCTATTTAAAACATTATGAAACGCGATCTGCAGCTAAGGGATGACAAAAGCACACCGCGTTTAAAATAGCGCCCTATAGGCTACAGCACCACTTGCCAAAGTCGTGCTATAGTGAGACTGAAAACTTGTCTGTCCTAGAAATGCAGTCAGAAGATTCCTGTTGTTTAAGTCGTTTACAATACATCTGCAATGCCTGCTTTGGAGATGCTCAATGGGGATCATCCATGACAAAGGCGCTGCCCCAGGGGTACCAGCTAATCTTAGTAACCGCGTTTACTACGTTTAAAACGTTTTTGGAGGAAAAAAGCGCCAGAATCGTAAACCCAGGACCGTACGAGCTGATCATCGTATAGCGAGTTACTTCCCTGAACATTATGCTTTATTTAACTAAGCCATATTCATTTTAGGCACACACAATGCGAACCTTATACAGAAAAAGTTAAAATATACAGTCTTTTATTTGTATACACCCTGGCTATCCTGTTGAAATTGTAAAAAGAGAATGTGAATATCAGTTTATTATTCCCTGGCTTTTATCTATTTTTTTACAACATTAAAACACCCCAGGAAGAGTCAGTATTGAGTTTCCAATCTACTTACACACTCAAGTTTACTTCCCCAAACTCCCAAACAAACTCAAGTTACTGTACAATACATAAAATATACAGATACTATTCTCCTACTGACTTTTAGTGTTCAGTGGCACTCAACATCGGGCATCATTTCATGGGAAGTGTTTGAAAAATCCATCCCATGCACCTGGCAACCTCACTGCAAGTGAAAGCTACTGCATTAAAAGATTGTCTTCTGTGTGACAGATTGTTAAAATGGACTATATGGAAACAACCATTAAGCCAGATATGTAATCAATCATAAACTGATCAATGAGTAAAGGGAAACACAAACTACTTTATGCCATCAAAACTATCACCCACTAAGCAGAATCACTTGTGATTCCATTAAATTTCATTCTGGCATTTTGTTTCATCGTTCTGTTTGCTATAACATCCACAGAGCACCCCATGCACATAAGGTCATACCCCCCTCCTCACTGCAGACTGCTTTTTGTGATTTCACTGCTTTAACTGAAAGAGGCTTTTACATTTACAGATTTGGATTACAGCAGATTGGGAAAAGTGTCAGGCTGGGTTGTCCCCAGTGAGCCTACTTGGTGGTCTCTGCAAATATATCAGCTAATTTTCCAGTGGGATGGGTTCTTACAGGCAGAAGATGTGAGAGCAGCAATGCTCAGTACACTGCTTCATGCTTATTCATCTCCCAGGGGGTGGGGGCCACAGCCCACATGACCACACTGGATTAGCACTTTGTGGCAGCAGTCTTGTTTACACAATAAACAAAGTTTCTCTAACAAGAACATCTCTCAGTTTGCTAGAGTAAACGTGCACATGGTTATTACTTGTGTGTAAGAGAGCGTTAAAAAAAAAATTAAGATCAACCACCCGTCAGGTTCCTGCAAGTTCTTTGGCACTGCCCCACTCAATGGCATTGCAGTGACATGAATCACGCATCGACTGCTGGTTTTTAACTGAGCTGTTCAGTTCGTTTTTATGACGTGCCTTTGCAAACAAGGTCTCGACATGCATAACTAGGGCTGATGTGTGACATTCCAGTAGGATTTAAAGCAATTTTTGCAGTAATGACAGAAGGTCACACATTTCTCAGAAAGATTGGGAAAATTATTTCCTTACAGCAGGTTTAGTGAGAAAAAGACAACAGGGAAAGAAAATATTAAAAAGGAAGTTTTCGTTCTTTCACAGCTAAAGGAATGATTTGCATGGAAAGGCTTCTTGAAAGAATGCAGAACTTTTAATTACCGTTGTATCAAGCAAGCATTGGCAAGTATTAACAGCTCCCTTTCTTGCACTTCTTCTTTATCCCCTGTAGGCCACAATGCCTCACAATGCCTTACTTCAATTGACAGCACCTGAGTGTAACTGGCAACTGTGCTAACAAGACCCCACTCAACTACGACTGCTGGGGGAGATGGAGGCCAGGAGTATGTCAGTCACCTGGCAACAACATGGGGATTTCACATTCCTTTCTGCATTTTTTTCATATTCTAGGCACATAAAAAAAGCACAAAGATAATGGCCGCAATCTGAAATCCTGTGATGCTAAGCACAGAGAAGATAAAAATGTCGTCCTGTAAAAACCACTGCAACATCCTTAAGAAAAAGGCTCCACAAACCCAGAGTGTTTGCTAGTATTAATTACTGGAACAGGCCTCACCTTGTTCAACAAGCAACGTAGTTCAGTTCATTAATGCTTTCACTTATTAATAAAGCATTCAATTTAATGTTACATATGCAGCCTTTAGGCATTAACTGCCAGGCCAGTTTAAATCACAGTTTGCAAGTTTCAGTGCAGCTTTTGGGTGTTGTACTACGGTTTTTCAAATTAGACTGCTGAATCACTCTCACTTTCAGTCCATTACTTGGAAAATAAAATGACAATCCAGCCAAGGTCGCAGGTGTTTTGAAAAATCTCAGGGAACACAGGATGAGGGCATGCCATGGATGGGTCCAAATGCGCATTGTTAAAGGTAAAAATATCATTTGTTTTGATGAAAGAGAAGAAACAATAAACGATAACAGTAAAAGTACTGATACATGTCGGCTGCATCTGTGGGGTGCTGTCGGTCTCTGGCGGGGTGCCCGCTCGCCTGCGATCTGGGGGGCTGGAGACCATACTCTGGGCCATCCACTGGGCAAGTCCAGGGCATCTGCGGACGGACCTCAAAGACGAGCAGGTGTGACTGGGAGTGTGTGTCTGAGTGTGTGTATGTGTGCTTGCATGGATCTGTGTGTCTGCATGTTTGTCCTGGTATGGGGGAGCACGTGGATGATGG
>JAODLC010000113.1:8238711-8353191 GCA_026781145.1 Hippopotamyrus pictus
GGGGGGGTAGCCAGAGGCGCGTGTGCTTGGTGGCTCTCGGGGCGTCCCCCTGCCCCCCCCCCCAAGAACCCCAGCTGTGCAAAAGAAAACATATTAAATAAAGGATTTTTATCAGTTTAAACTAGAAAACATTTTGGTCTTCTGTATAATGTTATATATTTGTGTAATTGTACAAAACAATTAAAAAATATAATTAATAAGTACTATCCAGATAAAGTAAAATCAATTGTAAGATAGTATCTAGCTAGTGATTGGGTCAAAAAGAACTTCATTCATTGTCAACCAGTTTAGGGAGATGTGAAAATATGGCAAGCATCGAATAAAAACCCATTCTTTGATATTTTTGTTTTTGTGGGGGGGGGGGGGGGCACACTTAAGTCCTCATTGCCACTCTCCCATTTTTTTCTCTCAAAGCAGCCATTTTTCTCTTACTGTATGTGGCCATTTGTTGTATACACCTAAATGTGATTAAGCCAACGAGGGTAACTGAGTGTGATTAGGCCACTGAAGCGTACAGTAATAGCCTGGAGACAGCAGACAGCTCTGGCCTCGCATATGACCAACCATACCGTTACTGCACAAGGGAAAGACAGTGTGTGATATACAGCGGAATTCTAGAAGCAAATATTCTATTTCTGTTTCCTAAGTGTCTGGTTCTTTTGGTTTCTCATTTATCCATACACCTTCAAACAGTATATGGTTTTGGGATTTTCTGGTTTAATTAATGGAAGAAAATATATAAAGTTTATATTAATGTTCTGTTCCGAGGTGTATCATGGTATGGTGGGTGTGGCAACACGCTCTAACCAGTGCATGCTCCCCAACCTGACCTGACTACCTTGGATATTTAAGTTGCAGACTGTGCAGAATTGTGCATGCCTATACAGTCTATGCAAAACATATCTATAAAAGGACATTATTTTATCTATCTATCTATCTATCTATCTATCTATCTATCTATCTATCTATCTATCTATCTATCTATTTATTTATTTAATTTCACTGGCATTTTGGTAAAACGTTGAGCACTGTCCTGAGAATAATTATTGAATTCAATTTTGAATGGCATATTCCTTTTATTAAGTATAATTGCTGATGGTGACGCATGTTCTTATTCTGTTAAAGGTACTTGAAGATTGTTATAATACTCCCATCTAGCGTTGAAATATGGTAAGTGCATCACGGAGGGCGTAGCAATTTTAGATTGAATAACATCCTAGGTGTTTGATAAATACGAAGCTCTCAAAAACTTTATAGTAAGATTGAAAATCTATGACCTGACTAGACGCTAGATTTATGATTGTCTATATGTTCACTCTGCAGTTCTTACAACAGCACAATTTTGAGCCAATAAAACGGCAGTTTCTTTGAGCCGAAGTATCGCGATATTCTGAATGTTTGCAAAGATGGCGGCATCCTTGAAGAAAGTAGCTCATGATATTGAATCACGCAAACGAACTGATGATGTTCTGTTGTCTGAAGGAATTGATTTTGGTTCTTTGCTGTTGTCACAGTCCGTCCTCGATGGACTCACTGCTGCAGGCTTCCAGAGACCCTCTCCGATCCAGCTAAAATCCATCCCGCTAGGGCGATGTGGACTGGGTAAGTTCAAGTCTGTATGCACGAGTGCTGGGGGCGCATTTGTCGAAAAGTAATTAAATCTGTCATATTATAGCCAGATATAATGAATTCGTTTGGAACCAAATTGTTTCCGGATTAATTATGTTGTTTAATGATAATTGGTGACAGTTTGCTTGACTTCCTACTGGTTTTATGTTTTTATTTCCCTTCTCACTGAAGATCTGATTGTTCAAGCAAAGTCTGGCACGGGGAAGACCTGCGTGTTCGCCACTATCTCCTTGGATTCTCTGATCATACAGAATCTAGCAACACAGGTGAATTGCAGTAACGTTAAGCAACCTTATCTTCAGGAAAAGCAGTGGTGTGGAATACTTCGTTACTATAAACAGCGGTGTCGGAGGAACACGGATTCAGGGGGTTCAGTACTTAATACCCCCCCCAAATCTACCATTGGGGACGCCCGTTCGGCATACAATACCTAGTCATTGAGTCGATGCTAAATACATTTGATACTTAAGTATTGTTAAAATCAGATACATACGACTTTATTTTTATTTATTTATTTATTTATTTATTTATTCTCAAGTAGTATTTTAATGGATGGCTTAACTTTTAGCAGAGTCATTTTCTAAGGTGTCCCTACTTTTATTCAAATATGGTTTTCAGGTACTCTATCCACAACTTGAGAAAAATTCAGTAAAACTTTACTTGAAACTGTCATCTATAGTGCATTATAGATACTTTCATAATGCATTCTAATAGTCGGTATAAGAATTAAGGATGCGTTGTGCAGCATTATAAAGGTATTTATAGTGCATTATAGATGAGAGCTTCATAAAGCATTCATAATGCATAATAAACATGAGTAAAATGTGTTATCTGTTTATATAAGTATTTATAGACACGCTTATAATGCTTTATTAATGCATCATAATGTGTTGTGAATGTGTTCACAGATTGTTATAGTCATGGCATTCATAGAAAGTGTTACTAAAATTTCTAGAATCTTTATTTATACCGTCTTCTGTCCTGTTTTCCTTGGCTGTAACTGTCTTAATATAGATGTATTCTGACTGTAGAGTTCAAACCGCACCTATGATTCCCGAGTGTAACACTCATGATGGGTTTCCTATGCATTTGTAACAGGTCCTTGTCCTGGCACCCACCAGAGAGATTGCAGTCCAGATCCATTCGGTGATCACGATGATCGGCAGCTGCATGGAAGGACTGGAGTGTCATGTATTTATAGGGGGAACACCGGTGAGCCAGGACAAAGCGAGACTGAAGAGATGCCACATTGCTATTGGCTCCCCGGGTGAGTCCTGAGTCTGTCGTCGTTTCTTGGAGTGCTGATGTCAGCATCACAGTCCTCCATGTGAGACCACAGTGGGAAGAGGCAGTGTCTAAAGGAAATGGCAGCCTTCATTTTTATTGAATTATTTCAGCATTCAAATTAATACCAAGCTTATTTTACTCACTTGGTAGAGATGGAACGTTTTACTGATGGAATCCAACCTGGGAGGTAAAAGCTTTTAACTTACCAGTCGATCTACCTTTCCTACTCTCACTTACTACGGGTAGTGACCGAAAGAATGAAGATCGCAGATACAAACAGCAGAAATGAGTTTCCTCTGCAGGATGTCTGGGCTCAACCTTAGAGATGCGGACCTTGGACATTCAGGAGGGGCTCGACGTAGAACTGCTGTTCCTCCGCATCGAAAGGAGTCAGTTGAGGTGGTTTGGGAATCTATCTAGGATGCCTCATGGACGGCTCCCTGGGGAGGTGTTTTGGGCACGTCCAACTGGGAGGAGGCCCCGGGGCAGACGGAGAGATTATATCTCTGGCCTGTCCTGGGATAGCTTTGGTATTACCCGGGAGGAGCTGGAGGAGGTGGCTGGCGAGAGGGAGGTCTGGGCGCAGCCTGACCCTGGATAAGCGGCAGAGGATGGATGGATGGATGGAATTAATTCAAGTATCTTGTGTGGGGATCTGCGTGACCTCCAGTCTTGTGTGAATTCTGCCTTGTATTCACTGTCTGTGTTTATTTTTTTTTTTAAATTTTTTTTATTTATTTTTTTTGCTGTGAAGGACGTGTGAAGCAGCTGATTGAATTGGGGTTCTTGTCTACATCAGCCGTTCGCCTCTTTGTCTTGGATGAGGCTGACAAGTTGCTGGAAGAGGGCAGCTTCCAGGACCAAATCAAGTGAGACATATATATATATATATATATATATTTTTTTTTTTTTTATTTTGAAAAATGTATTTGTGTTACCATTAGTAATGACAGTTTCAGCTCTCTGCTTTAGTAAAGTAATATGAAGATGTTTGGTGGCCTAGCCTTTGGTCATAAGAGTGAGTTGCATTACTGTACCCCAGAATACCATGGAGGAAGTGTGTCCCTTCAGTTTGTTCTTTTATTAGTTGCTGTCAAACACGTTTTATTGCATTTCCCTTCTTTTACCTACCGTAAGTGGAGTTAAGGCCGATTGTGTGAGTGCACTTTCGGATGGAGATGAGGGGACGTGACGTAACGTAAATGTCACCATCGGGGGCTGGCTGCGGTTGTGTGTGTGTGTAGCCCAGGTTTTTATGTTTAGCGGAAACCTTGTGCATCCGTGCACATTGACCGTGCACATGCAAGATAATTGATTCGATATTTCTAGTAAGTTGCAGTGTGGGCTTTTACAGATCAGTGGCCAATCACAAAAGAGTTAAGGAAGAATAGTTGTTGTAGTTATGAGGAGGGCCGGAGGTATCTGCATATCTAATGCTTTATACTGTCCAGACATACCGACTTATGTGGTATTTTAAACTGCACTGCATTTTGAAATCTTGGCTATAAAATTTGCGGGGGGTGGGGGGGGGGTTGGGGTTCTGGCTAATTTTGTCGTAAGGATTTCAAAGTTTGGTTTGCCATTTTACAGTAATGCAGCCCAAGCCATGACAAATAACTTTAATACTGTTCATAAAATTTCCCCTGTTTCACTACACTGCTTGTATTTGTGTTTGTTGCAATACATCTGCCCTCTCCTGGTCTGGTGGAATATCACTGCTGTTTGTATATATACCGACTGCGACCATCTGCAGCCAGATGTAGTATGAAGGCAAACTGCCGCATGGATCCTCAGCCCAAAACTGCACATGGAACAGTGTAGTTTGAACTAGGCTTTACCATTTTACTGACTGAGGTTTTCAGTAAAGTCGAGTCAAAGGCATTATGGATTCTTTTTATAAAAAGTTAATCTTAATTGACTTACTTAGATTTTACCGGTTTCTGACATTTTATAGTTATTTGCAAAGCTTTTACCTTTTTGATTATTCAGTCTGTTTTTAAACCTACATGCCTTCATCATGAATAGAACCCTAGTTGCTGCGATGGCATTAAGAATCCGCACTTATAGCTGGACCTAGCTGCCCATCAGTCATGTTCTGCTCTTGTATTATTCAGTCTAATTTCTGTCTTCCTTGCTGGCATCATAACTCTGTCCTCCTTCTCCCCCAGCTGGATCTACTCCACTCTACCAGCCAGCAAGCAGATGCTGGCCCTGTCTGCCACTTACCCTGAGTCTCTGGCCCAGAACCTTGCACGCTACATGAGAGACCCCACCTTTGTGCGACTTAATCCTACTGACCCTAGCTTGATGGGTGGGATATCCAATTACAATAGCAACTCTGAATAAATTCAGTAAATGCAGCTAAACCTATTTGTGTATTAATTTTTTTAAAAAATTTATTTTTTATTATTTATTTTTATAGATTTATCTATTTATTATTTACTTATTTATTTATTTATTTTGGTCTTCAGGGTTGAAGCAATTCTACAAACTGGTGCGTTCCCACCCGCTGCCCCATAAGATCTTTGAGGAGAAGGTCCAACACTTGTTTGATCTCTTCAGCAAGATTCCCTTCAACCAGGCCCTGGTCTTCTCCAATCTTCATAGCAGGTACCACATTTTTCCATCAGATACTGCAAATATGATAGAATATTGGCCTGTTAATGTGTGCTGGTCTGTTGCATCTTGTGGCAAAGCTATGGTGCACGTAGCTGTACACATCCCGCCGTACACATCCCGCCGTACACATCCCGCCGTACACATCCCGCCGTACACATTACAAAATAAGTAGTGACTCGTATAGTCGTATAAATAGTGATGTTTGGGAAGGACCCAGGGGGGCTTTCTTGGTGATGGAGCTGGTCCAGGAAAGTTCATCTGCCATGTGCACTCCCAGGAGCTTCACACTGCTCACTGTCTCAACAGTGGAGATGTTGATGTTCCCGGAACCATGCTGCTCGCTCTCCCTTGAACATCAACAGCTTCACTGTTGTGCAGTGAGCAGTGTGAAGCTCCTGGGAGTGCACATGGCAGACAAACTCTACTGGACACCACCTCCATCACAAAGAACTTAAGGCCAGCAGCGTCTCCACCTAAGAAGGCCAGCCTCCCTCCTCCCATCCTTGCCACGTTCTACCGAGGGCCCATCAAGCCCCTGCACTGTGACACATCAGACTGCAAGCCCCTGCACTGGATAATGAGGACAGCAGAGAGGATCATGGGGGCTCCTTCCCCAACCGTCACAGGAAACATGTCATCCGCTGTGCAAACAAAAATATTTCCGTCTGGCAGAAAGTTCCAGAACATCTGAACTGTCACTGCCAGGCACTGCAACAGGTTCTTTCCCTAGGAAGTGAGGCTCCTCAGTACCCTGCCTCCCCCCCTCCAGGACCAACACTGCCCCCACTAGTCACCCCCCCAACCTCAAAGACTGCCGCTATCCCCATCAGACCACCCCCCCCAACTACTCTACAGTGATGTTATTTGATGCCTTTTTGTCTTTTAATACATTTTCACAAGCATTACTTGCACTACTCTGCACATTTGCACCGAATCATAGTTTTTGTGCACATTTATCTTGTATTGTTGTGTTGTTGCGCGTTTATTTTTTGTATTTGTACGTGAATGTGCTGACAAAGAACTCTTGCATCTTGAGGGATTCATCTTCTGCTGCCACTGACAAATTCTCATCTATCCAAGGGCACAGCACCTGGCTGACATCCTGTCGCAGAAGGGCCTCCCTGCCACTTGCATTTCTGGTTGGTACCGGACCGCATCATTAGTGCTGGGAGCTGGGCTCTACCCTAAACCTGTACACCAGTGATGCGCACCCCCATGTGAGACATGGCCACAAATCTGTCAGGGTGCCCACGCTAATCCCCGTCCACTGTCGAAGGCACCTACAGTGGGCACACAATCGCATCCTGTTCTCTGTCCGTCATCTGGACGACTTGGTATATGTCAATCATCTGTGGGATGCGTTGGACCACCAAGTCTGACCCGTGGCTCTACTGCCCCCTGTGCTCCAGAGTTCCATGCACTGTGCTGTGACACATTACTTCCATAACCATCGCTGAAAGTATCTGCCGTTTGTGGCACGGTAGCCTTCGTTCCCATCTTGCCTCGACGAGTCATGGCCGCCCCAGACCCGCCCCAGATGCCCGTAATTAGGGTTGACTGAATGGTCTGTTGCTGTGTGGGAGCATTTTGGCTTCGACCTGTTTGCATGAGCAGCTTTTCCATAAATGTGCTCCCTCTGATGTACCCTGCAGGCAGCCTGAGTCAGGACCAGAGGCTGGAGGCCATGGCCAAGCTGAGGCAGTACCAGTGTCGTGTGCTCATCTCCACCGACTTGGCAAGTCCATCTCTGTCACACGCTCGCTCGGTTATATTCATATCGCTGTTGGAACCGTTCATTCGTTTCAATGGGGAAAAACCCTAATCCCAACTATGACAACCTTAACACCTACCCAACCCTAAAAATATGTAAACAAATAAAGTACAAGACTTTTTGATTGCTGTCATAGATTTTTATAAAATGGTCCCCACATCTTCAAAATTCAAGATCTGTTTATTGCCAATACTACAATATACACAGAATACAGTGTATAGAAATGTCATTCCACACAGGTCCCCCATGGTGCATTATAAAAAAAAAAATATATATATATATATAACAGGTTTTATTACATTATGGGGACCAAAGTGGGGACATTTGGTCCCCACAATGTCATATATACATAACCCATGCACGCACACTAATGCCCACCCTCCTAACTGACATAGCTGTCAGTGGGCTTCTCTTTTGGTCTGGTGGAAATTTAATGCTTTAGCCACATCCCATTTCATTATGTGTCAGGTGATGTGCAGCTGTATGATAAAATGTGCAAAAAAAAGTTGACTGAGTATTATCCCTGTGTGGAGCAGGAGAGTGAGCATTCATATTTCTATTCTAACTTCCTCTTTTGTCCTTGCCCTTTGCTGGTGTCCCCAGACCTCTAGGGGGATCGATGCAGAGAAGGTCAACCTAGTCATCAACCTAGATGTGCCACAAGACCATCAGACGTACATGCATCGTATTGGACGAGCAGGCCGCTTTGGTACATACCTATTCTGCTGTTGACGGGTGTCCTTGTCAATAGTGACATGTCAAAGCTGTTATGGAATGATACAGCTCAAAACGAATAATTCCAGCCCTAGGCCTAGTCATAAGCTTAACTCTAATAGTGGGCATGATCATAGGTGTAACCCTAAGGGGGGCAGTGGTGGCTTAATGGTTAGAGAAGCAGACTTGTAAGTGAAAGATTGCAAGTTCAAATCCCCGACCAGCAAGGCACCACTGAGGTACCCTGAGCAAGGTACCGCCCCCAAGCACTGCTCCCCGGGCGCTGAATTAGCTGCCCCCTGCTATGTCAAGACGTCACATATGGGTTAAATGCAGAGGACACATTTCGTTGTTGTGTGCTGTGGTGTGTCAGCACTGATCACTAAATTCAAATGTCAGTGTTAACCCTGAGTACAACATAAGGAGCCTGCAAATTTCATTTCCATGACTACAGGTAGCAAACAGCTGTTCTGTGCCTTCACCCCTCACTCTCAGCTACGGGGGATTCAGGACTATTAAAAAAATAGTCAACACTCCATCTTTCCATATTCTAAGTTCTGCTGTTACTGTACTGCCTGTGTGAAAGGTGAGGGCAGTATGCAGTAGTGATATTTTTGCATTATTGAGTGTCTTATAATAGCATCTTCCTTTTGTTCCAGGTACTTATGGACTGGCTGTGACGTACTGTTGCCATGGAGAGGAGGAGAACAAGTTGATGGCCATTGCACAAAAGAGCAGTCTTAGTCTTTCTTGCCTACCAGGTAATCAAATATTTAATTTTGACTAACGTGACATTTCGTTTGCACAAAGACTGATGGACTGCTTTTTAATATGCTGTTTTCGCTGGTTAGTCTATTTTGCTTTCCGCTTTTCATTTTTCCGCTTGGCGTCTCTTCAGATCCCATCCCGTCTGGACTGATGGAGGAACCCTGTGACTGGGATGTCACTGTAGAGAACCTTAAGATGGGCCCTGCTTTCGAATCCTTTGCCAGGTCTGAGAAGAAGAAGAGACCGATAAAACGCGAGGTTCCCCTTTTGGCACCATCTCAGCCGGAGGACTCCGGTGCCGAGCGACGGCAGGAGAAAACTGCTCCCAGGGGGCCGGTAAAAGGCTCAGACCTTGGAGTTGCTACAAAGACGAGTAAGCAGCCAAAAAGAACATCTAATGTGCGTGAAGCCTCCATCCCAGAAGCCGCGCAGCCGGAGACGAAACCCCACGACGTGCCTCAGATTCCTCCTCTGTCCTCCTTCAAAGTAAAAGCATGTTCTGCCATGTCCTTTGATCAAGTGGTGGCTGACTATGAGAGCTTCATCACTGATGGCCCTGGGCGGTCCGTAGAGGTGGTGTATCAGTATTCTGGGAACATTTTTCCGGAAAGGCTCCAGAGCAGTGCGCCGGCTGCTGAAGTGAATTGTAGAAGAGATGCTGGGGATCCGTCAGTAGAGAGGGATTCTTCTCCTTTGTTCTCTGGATCAACCTCTTCAGTGTCTGCTGCATCTATGGAGGGATCCTTTGAGTCGAGCTCGGATTCAGAAGAGGAAAGGAGTGAGGACCAGGATATAATGAGCAGTCCAGAGACGGATGAGGGATCTGTTTGTGGCTCGAAAGCTTTCGCCAGCGGGCCGCCCGTTGATCAGTTACAGAACCTAGATGCATCGATAGAGCAACCAGCTTCCCACCCTAAAGCATTTCTGGAGGATGAGTCTCAAGGGAAACACTGGAGACACAGAAATAGCAACACCAGACCCTGCAAGATAAAAGACAGGAAGATGGAGAAATATGCCACAGAGGAGGCCTGCGACGATGCAAAGGACAATGAGGATGTCAGGCAGGCCTATCAGGCACGGCAGGAATACTGGGCCGCAGGGGCCACAAGCTACCACCAGGGGCACAGTGCAGCTTACAGCTGGATGGCCGCATATCGAATGAATGCCATCTATATGCAGGAGCTACTTAAACAGTAACCGGTCTTTTGGTTTAGATTTTTGTGGATTCCTTTGATTGTTAAAAATATAACTCAAGACCAAGAGATGAAGCTCTTTTACAGATGATGGTTTATTTTATTTATATATATAATTTTCAGAAGGGATTAAAAATGTCCTAACTTAATGAGTCAAGACTGGGAGGATAACAGAGTTTTGAACAATATTTTCCAACCTGGTCCTTGGGGACCCCTAGCCGGTCCAAGATTTTGTTCCTTCCCACCTCCCTGCCAGACAGTCCACGTTTTTGCTCCCTCCCTGCTAGACAGTCCATCTTTGAGAGCTGGGAGGCAGCAAAAACGTGAACCATCTAGGGGTCCCAAGGACCAGGTTGGGAAACACTGGTTTAGACAGAAGGCCCTTTTCAAAGAGATGATGCTAGTTAGTCGATGAAGACTGGCTTTGGTGTGTAGGTGGACTGTTTGTGTGGTGGATGGACTGTAGGGGTCAGAATTTAAAAAAAAAAAAAAAAAAAAAAAAAATCCTTCGGTAGTTCTGTTGACCTTCTATAATCCCTTTATACTGGATCAGAAATAAAATCTCTTCATTCCACTTTTAACAGCACTCTCAAATCTTTTTGACCTCTGTGGGAAACTTTCAGTAATTTAAAGTGCACTTATGCGTAACTAAGTATCTAGTAATTTGGGACACACTCATAAAGATTGCAGCTAGCCTACAGACCAGTTGCACTGAAACTTAAATAACCTGCGGAAAACGTATTTGAGGACACGGGCAGGCTGGCCAAGCTGAAGATGCAAGATTTGCCATTAAAAGACAAACCAGTCTGAGTATTTAAGTTAAAACCATGTTTTAAAGAAAGTCTTTAGCTTTACCTAGTGCTATGAATGACTTTTCCGGTATGAATTATACTTTACGCTTTTCTTTGACGACGGTGGACGTCATACTGATGGCTGCCCATTGCTCTGTTTTGATTCTCACGCTTGTTTTTGGCAACCCGAGAAATCTACTCTGGTGCTGGACAGCATATGGAAATTAAACTTTGAAAATGCTCAACAGTGCAGTCTTTGTTAACCTGGTGGCAAATGCATAGTTTTTCTGTCTTGAGGCAATGCAATAATAAAGTATTTGACAGCGTTATAAACTTAAGACATTTTGGAAATCTGTTGCTGTTATTGACTGGAAAGGGGATGGGAAAATCGCATCTGTTTAGTTTTTGCAAATCTTTGTCGTCTACAATCTCCGTGCGATGACCTACCACACAGAAGGGTGCTGGGTAGCCTTTATTGTTACTTCCCCACTTTCATTTTTCTTTTTCTATTAAACAGGTTGTCTATGCACTTATTGTTTTTGCAGTCATTTCTAAGTTATATAATCAGACACTGGCAGTATCAATACTTAGTGGTTCATAAAACCAGTCAATGACAATTGTAGAAACTCTTATCTGAAACTGAAATAAGTTTATGCTAAAGAGAAATGTTGAATACCTGCTGACTGGCTTTTTTGGTAGAAATTAGCATCTGAGGTAAGCCTGATTTTCAATTTCCACTGTGTTTTGCAAACCTGCGTGATCTTTTGTTTTTCCCAGTTCAGAAACTGCAAAATCCCTCACTTGTGTACCTGCTGCTGCCAGTGGACGACTTGAAAATTCCCTTGTGCAATGACTGGACTGGGAATCTGACGACCGTGCATTGTCCTGGACTGGGGATCTGACGACCGTGCATTGTCCTGGACTGGGGATCTGACGACCGTGCATTGTCCTGGACTGGGGATCTGACGATCTTCACTTAGACCTAGTAGTATTAAAATTAAGTGACAAAATAGTGGATGCCTCACAAATTGATAGCAACCAGTCAAGCCATGAGGGAAAAACCAATCAATTTAAGCTTTGGACACTATGCAACATTAATCTTTTAAGCCCCTGGAATTCATTGCAACTTCTAGGCCAAGATAAAATATTCAGAGTATTTGGACTGTATTCAGTGTTATCCTTTACTCCAGACAGACACACAACTGTATTTGTTTCTAGAAGTTGTTGTGGTTTTGTAACTACTGTATGTGTCAGAACAAATTGGATAAACCTGGTGACTTGATTTGATTATTAGAAAACAGGGGTGGCAGGTAGTAATAGTGGTATTGTAAACGATTAGTCCTACTGTCTATTTTAAACATAACTATCTATCCAGTACAGGTGAGCTTGGAAGCACAGGATGCAAGACAGAGAATTAGATGGCAGTCAATCAGTGCCACTCTCAGTGTAGAGGTGCTAACTTAACCATATACTTTTAGACTGCAGTAGGAGTGGAAAAAACCTGATAAAATCTCACACAAATGTCACAGGCAGTGCAGGGGCAAGAATCAAGCATCCAAGCCTACATGCGGGTTTGACCACTTCCAGCACCATCCTGACCGAATGATTCACTTAACTTCATATGGAGGTACAAAGAAGCACCTGTTCCTGTATCGGTACCCCGGATATAAATGGTTTAACTTTATGTATTTACATGTCTGTAATATCCATCCATCTTCTAATTGCTTCTCCGGGTTGGTGTCAAGGCGGTGTGGCTTGGAGACCATCCCAGGCAGCCCTGGACACAGTGCATTAACCCCGGATAGAATGTCAGTCTTCTGCAGTGCAGGTACATGTTCTCACACACTCAATTTAGAGATGCCAGTTAGACTAGCTACATGTCTTTGGACTGGGGGTGGGGGTGGGGGGGTCACTGGAGAACCTGGAGGAATCCAATGTGGAGAGAGAATGGGTGCTCTGTATACACAGAGAAGGAGAGTAAGATTTGAACCACCATCCTATAAGGAGCGAGCATCAGTACCACCTGCCATGACTTCCCTGCCTGCCCATCCATCCATTTTCTGTTGCTGCTTGTCCTATTTAGGGTTGCAGGGGGTCTGAAGCCTATCAGAGGCGATGAGTGCAAGGCAGCTGAAGGAACTTCTAATGCTCAAATGCAGTCTAACATACCATTTTACATAACATACCATAGTACAAGATGGCGGCCGATTACAGGATGTCGCTGCAGATGGCAGCCTCGGGTACAGTGCTCTCTGGCATTGACTTTGTTTTTGTTTATTTTCTGTGTGTCTGGCTACACAAACATAGTCAGTTACTGTACTGCTAAACAGCAGGCAGTTCACTCTAGACAGTTTTCCACTGGTTTTTACTGATCCGGACAGCTTCTTGGACATCCTTGTTGGTGGAACAGCTGCTCTTTATGGAACCTGGCGGCAACGATGCAGGAAGCACGTGGGCGCTGGTGAAGATCCAGCAGCGGGGGGGTCGAATCGCGCTCCCGTCGATTCACCTGCCGAACCTCCGGTCCTTACCCAACAAAGTGGATGAGCTGCTTCCCCTCAGCAAGATAAACCTGGACCTTGCTAATTCTGTTGCCCTGGTCTGCATCTGCCGGGCTTCCATGTGCACCGCACAGTGCGTGACGGAGCTTTCGGGGAAAACGAGAGGCGGCGAAATTTGCTTCTACATCAGTGAAGGCTGGTGCACAGATGTCATGGTGTTAAATCAGGGGTCTCCAACTCTGGTCCTGGAGAGCTACCGTCCAGTAGGTTTTCTATCCTACCCGGCTTCTGATGAGCCACACCTGTTCTCGTAAATACCAGGAACAGGTGTAGCTCATCAGAAGCCAAGTGGGACAGAAAACCTGCTGGATAGTAGCTCTCTAGGACCGGAGTTGGAGACCCCTGTGTTAAATAAATACTGCAGCCCCAACTTGGAAACCCTTTTCATAAACTGCAAACCCTTTTATTCACCATTATTCAAGTTTTGAATGCCACTGTACTTAGGAAGATTTTTTTTTCTCCCCAGATTTGTTGGAAATAGTGTGAAAATGCAGTTTCAGTTTGGTCCATGTGACTTCACTCTAACTTTCCACAAAAGGTTCTGTGATAATACCTGGTGACTAGGGAGACATGGAGTGTGTTAAACTTCACAAAAGTCACTGTACGGTTTCTTTTGCACTATGCAGGGAGGTATAATCTTCTTGGAATTTGTGAACATTATGAAAGATGAGCATTTGCACCATAAAACATTTTTTCATTGTTCAGTGGCCCAGTGTTTCTGCTCCTTGCACTGATGCCGTACAAATTGATAGCAACCATTTCTGTTCTTTGCCCTTGGATATAAGCAGTTTCCAAATGGCAGCACTGATTATAAACACCAGCCGCCAGAAGGTCATTATGTAGTTGTGACTGAGTCATAGAGGTATTGATTCATTTGTGTTAAGTTTGAGGCCAGTTCTTCCATCTTCCACCTGAATCTTTCAGTGTGTAATAGGTGGATGTACTGGAGTTGAGTGAAGTCAGGTGACAAATCCATTCACCTGTTGCCAAATATTAATGACATAAAATGATTTTTTAATTTCTCTCTTAGAGCCCTGCAGTCCTGACATTTTCCTGTAACGTAAACGAGATAGTAATTCCGTGTAATTTATTCCCTAGTGTTAAAGCTCGGTGATGGCTTCTCGCTTTACCGCTCCGTCGTGTAAAATCAATTCCCAGGTCCTGGTTATTTTTTCCCATCTCTTTTCCATGTCAAGACCAGAGGACAGTGTTTAGCAGCTATTATTTTAAGTGTTCGTCTACACCTTTTGGCGAGTTTGAACTTGTAATTTTTATTACCAATGCACCTGCAATTCAGGCATCCACTCTTAGGAAATCTGACAGTTGCCTCTAGTCACTTTGTGGACCTGTGTATATTACCTTGTTTAGACAGAGTGCTAATTGGCTAATTGAAACGGTAATATCACTCACTTCAGGTGAAATATCTGATTGGCTCAAAAATACATTTCATGCTGCCATTATTTTGTCCCCCCGAGGTATGTGCATGTACACCAGCATATCTCCAACATCTCTAATGAGTGATTGTAAGCCCTTTCTATTGGTCTGTACTGTCAAACAGCTGAAAATTTGTCTCAATTTGGGCTGAAAACAATGAAGATGACCTGAAGAAACTTCCATCCATCCATTTTCTGGAACCACTTGTCCTTTTCAGGGTTGCGGGGGGTCCAGAGCCTATCCTGGAGGCTACGGATGCAAGGCAGCTGAAGGAACTAGTGCTCAAATGTTATGAAGTCTAACATATTCCACAAAGTTGGTATTGTTGCCTCATTTGTGCTGTTCAATAGGCTACATTTTAATCTCAGACGCAATCAATGATTGTAATCTGACAATATGTGGACTAGTCATGTAATGCAGGCAAGAGTGACACTTTTTTGTGGTTTCTGAAGTTCATAAATTAATAAAATCAGGGAAAAAGTGAATCATACTGGAATGAGCGTTCCTCTTTGATTTTGTCACCACAGAGGTGTATCCTCAAAATGCATGCACTGCAAAGGCATACTAAACTCTAACTGAACTAAAAGTACGTGAAGAACAACTTCCCAAATTGGTATTTGTGGCAGATATAGATCTTTATCAGGCGCTTCACAGTTGTGACACAAGACAAAGTCATAAATGATATATAACATTTGACAAGATATGCACAGCAGTTGGGGAGAATTAAAAAGGATAGACAAGTAAGGAAAGAGGAAAAACAATCTACAGACCTACATTTTATCCTGTCATAAAAACACACGATGTAACTGAACAACTCCATCCCTCCCTCCCCACACTACAATGAACAATGATGACACAGATCATAGCCTTTTTTGTTTTCAAACCTGTTGCCCAACAACCATATTCAGGACAAGTAGCCCAATGTCATTTCACATCACCTCACTCTTCACGCTACCTGATAAATTCGCATGCACCTCATTTAACATGTGACCTGTAATCTGTTACATAAATTTTTATACCTCTCACCTCACCTCTTGGTCCCAGAACTGAAAAAGCCTAATTCTGGCATAGGGTCATGACCAACTCAAGTGGTGGATTCTTGGGAAAAGAATTATAAAAAGTAGGGCTCAAGCGAAGTATATCAGGGCAAAAATTTAAGGTCACTGGCAGAAAATCCACTGCTAAACACCAATAGCAATTATGATGAATAAAGGAGCTCTCTCACTGGAGAAAATGTTGAATATATATGCTTCCTCCAATCTTAGTCTTATTAGTAAGTGTTACACCTCAGTCTATGGCTGAGCTGTGAAAATGTGTGTAGTTTTATGTGGTTCAGACCATGGGAAGTCCTTCGGCCATGAGCTTTATTTACAGTGGTAGGCATAAGAGACGCGAGATGTGAACAACCACTGCCAGACGTGTGGTTTGCCAGAACAACAAACAAAAACCCACATCTGCAGTAAAATACAAAAAAATCTCCCTACCATTTTACTGAACTAAAGACAAGGTGGAATGCCCTACACTTAACTCTTAAAGTAGCCAAAAACAGGCACCAGAAAATTGAAAAACAAAAGGCGTCCAAGTCCTACTGTCTGAAGAGGGATTAATGCAACCAATACACATCCATCCATCCATCCATCCATCCATCCATTTTCTGTACCAGCTTGTCCTATGTAGGGTCACAGGGGTCTGGAACCTATCCGGAGGCTACGGGCTCAATACATGGAGTAACCCAAGATGGGGCGCCAACCCATCGCAAGGCAAACAACGAATAGTGAAATTCAAATATGAAAAAATAAGAAACATAGAAGCAACTAAAATCCAAAAAAGGTTGAATAAACTCAGCATCCATATTCTTATACAAAGTCCTACATAAGACAGTAATTGGAATGGAAATATTGCATTATATCACACAAAAACCTCAGGACCGCAAGTGATTTCTTTTGTGTGTGAATGCAGTTCATTCTGAGGTGCTTTTAAGTAGAACAATGTATTTTAAATGTGTTCTTGTTTGAGAGTTCAACATTGTGAGAGTTCATGTTCGGTTAACAGAATTTTTAGCTCCTTAAAATAAGTATTGGTGTCAGAGACAAACGCTTCATATCGCTTGGGCCCTACATAAAAGGAGGTTCTGTGACTGTTCCGTAATGTTAGACACAGAGCCCCGGTAGTGTGTACACTGGGAGGTGCCGTCGGTCAACTGCCCTCAGGAATGTTTCTTACTGGAATGAGAGGAGAAGGAACCACAATTAAGAACCTTCTATTGGGAGTGGGTAACCACTGTAACCAGGTAACCATGATTGAATTGACTTCTAGATCCAAAGCAATGTCTGAGACGCATGGCCTTTCGCAGTAAATATAGAGCTAAATGATGTCATTGCATAATTTTTGGAGCTACTAGTGAATCAAAATATCAACAGTCATGACCTGTGCTTGTTCTGACAGTTTGGCTAGTGATGAGGTATAATTCTGCAGGTACATTATGGACGTACAGTAGCAGGGACTTTCCCCTTCCTGCCTCCCAAAAGTCACGTAACATTGATGGTAAGCACTTCCTATAACATTTAGGGCTACCTCTGAATGGCTCATTGAGGCTTTTTTACCTAAAGCTCCAGCAAAATCACAGTACCGTATCCTAACACGATGATAGATTCAAACAGGAAAATTACAACTGTGACAAATGGCTCACACAAGAGATGCTTTGCAGAACTGCAAAAGGGGTACTTGATGCCAAATATCTACCCACCTCATGGGGACAAAGAAAAAGAATAAAGATCTATTGGTCTGTTTCATCTTATCAGTAGTGGTCAAACAGATGTAGAGTGCATATATAAAACAAGACCAAAATAGAGAATGAAGAGAGATCTATAGAATCTTTGCCAGCGTCATAGGAGCTGAGACAAAGCTAGCCTGCAGGGATAGGTGGGTCAAGGCCATTGGCAGCAAATAAGCCCCATTATATAGAAGAAAACTAAGATTAAGAAGATCTGGAGAACACTGAAGGCAGCAAGTAGAAACACCAAGGATCTATGTGGAGCACACACTTACACATCAATTTTTAAAAATTCCTCGTGAGCTACAAAAACAACTAATGTTTGACTACCAGTTCTTCTATCCTCCATCAGCATGATGGGACAGTCTTACTGGTTTGCCATATGATGGCCAATTCCACAAAATGTTCTGTCGAAGCTAGTCACAATGAACCCATGGCTAAGGTCAGAGTCAGAACACATCCATGTCACAGAGTCTCCTTGTGCTTTCATGAGCTACATTCTTAAGTTTTTTTTTTTGTTTGTTTTCTGCTCAGACTTCATATATTTTATTAATGTCTAAATAGTACTATGAATGGAGCTGAAGTTAAGATGTTATGGGACAAAGCCTGGTAGCAGCCAGTGAAAGCAATAGAGGGAACCTAATGAAACGCATGTCGTGTTTAAAAAGATGAATATTCTGGACATAATTGTGTTCAGAGACTCGCCACGAGTGGCTGCTAACTGGTGTGCATGCAGCCTGTGTGAGTTTCACATTGGATAAACACACCTCTTTCACATTCAGGTACACAAACACACGCACGCGCGCACACACACACACACACACACACACACACACACACACACACACACACACACGCACACGGGAAAATAAGAACCCACTAACACCTGTTACAGACACACCTACCTTGTTTTTATAATCCATTTTTGTCATTTCTCTAAAACAAAATAAATAAATACATAAAAATATTTAAGGTTTAAGATATACATTTTAGCAAGGTAAATATATTGACTAAACAACACAAAACAAAGGAAAATAAACTCAGAAAAAAGGTAATATTTACTTGCTTCTTCTTTTTTAAAATATTGTTTTTTTCTTTGTGTCTGCCTCTTGTTATAGTTTCTTATAAACCCTTCCAGTCCAAAAGAAATGTAAAAGTATTAGAGCACAGTGTCACATGACTTTCCTAGTCCAATCTTTCTTGTGGAATGCATGTGGTCCATTCAAAAACACTAACGTATCTAGAAATCAGACGGTTCCAGCCTTTTCTTTTTCTTTCTCCCTCTCTTCAGACCGAAATGAAGGCCATCCTTCTTGTAACTGACAGGCTCTGTCAGCTTATACACCAGGAAGGAGGGGGCAGCTGTCCCAGATGCAGTCACTGCCTGTGTGTTCCTCTGGGGAGCCCCCGCTGCTCCTCAGGGCCTTTCAGAGGGTGTGTGCAGAGGCCAATCACAGGGCAGATACTTTGACAACGTTCGAGCTGACTGTGGTCTGGGTGCTGGGGCTCGATGGCGTGTGCCCGTCTTCGTCTGGGGTCGTGCCCGGAGGGGTTGGGATGCTAATGATCGCTGCAGTGATCTGGCTACTCTTGCAATTAGTCTTGCAAAGCACTTCTTTGGGCATGAGGTTCAGACTGGAACGGCTGGTGAAAGGAAAAAGAGCAGTGCTGTCTATTAGGACACGATTTAAGACTCAAGGCTATCACTAGTCTTGCAGAGAAGCGTGCACTCTTTAAGGGGGACAGCTTCGTGTGGTGTCATGGAACTGTTTTAAAAACAAATTATTATATCATTATCTAAATGACTCAAAATACTGCTTAGAGTCATTTAGTTGATGATGTCACGGTTGCCAACCCAAACTCATCTGGCATGACATACTCACACAAGAAATCTTACAGCAAATCTGAAGCTGCATCAAAAGAGATGGGGCAGTTTGCAAACCCAACAGATGATCTACAAGGTAATAAAACCGTTACATACATTTAAATTAGTGTGCAGATTTGTCTCGGACTGAAAGTCTCACGCCAGCCAGCGGACCAAAGTTGGCAACTCTGCGATTTAGGATAGCTACACACCCACATAAGGAATGGGCCCTATATATACAAAAACAATCCCATTGCACATGTGGTTGATTCATTCCTCCGATTTCAGTTAGCACCATCTAGCGGTCATATCCAAAATTACACCCTCCATAATTGGAGGTACGAACTCCTTTGACTGCTATTCTCAGCTTCATGGAAGCAGTGAGATTTGAATCCTTGCCGGCCTCATTTTGCTTGCTAGCAGCATGGCACAGTCACACGCTGAGACCTGTTTAGAGACACCAGATCACCTTACTGCATGTTATTAGATTGCGAGAGGAAACCCAGATGGATTCTGCATGGACCTGGCCAGAACATACAAACTTCACACCTACAGAGGTGAGCGCAGTAACTGAGCCCTTGACCCTGAGGCTGTAATGCCACCCGCTGCACCACTGCTGAGAAAACCCGCTTTTATCTAAATCATCTGACAGCAGCCATAGCACCACAATAAGCGCAATATGCTGTAAAAGCCGGCTGAAGGCAAGGGAGCAGGCCAACCTCGTGCTGAGCGGTGGACGGTCGCTATGTTGAATGTGGACGGCACTCAGCTCCTGCAGGCCGCACAGAGCTCCCGGGGGGGTGCTGGCATTGGGCAGGTGGGAGCTCTTCCGCGCGCGGCGGGAGCAGCAGGTTCCTGTCAGGCTGCCGGAGCTGGAGAGGGAGGGGCTGTGCGACGGGTAGCTCTGGAGTGCCCCCTCCAGGCAGTTCTGTTCGTACAGGTGCTCGTCCACAAATTTGTGGTTCTACAGATGATCCATGGAACAGAACAACGGTTCTCATTGCACAAGTAACTGGATAGTAAAAGCAACTGAAAGTTGAGTACAAAAATGTAAATTAGTGATATGATTTGTAGGCATAGTTTCTATTATCTTACATCTAGAAATAGAGTAGAAATCAAAGCTCATGCTGTTCATATTATACACAGTCATCCATCGACTTACGCCATATCGAGGAATGTCCGATCCTGCTTATGTCCCACAAGAGCCTTAATAAAATTTATCCACAGACGTCCAAAGCAGATGCAGTGATCAGCTGATACCGCGGACCGTGTGTGCAGCATGCGGCAAGAACCAAAACAAAGTGCGCTGCTACTATAGAGTTTTAGTTAAATGTGTGTGATATTGTATCTTACGTTACACAGAATATTTGAGCTCTCCCCTATAACGATTCAGATACATCCAGATTGGCATCCAGATACGTCCTCATTTTGGGGGTAATGCATGGATATTAGTCATGGACATGTACATTAGTGCCTGTACAGTGCTTTCCTCAGTAGGTTAAAACAGTCCCTGTATGTGGACTATGGACTCATGTGGATTATGTCTGCAAATTCATCAGATGTTATTTAAATAGCTAAAGACCCTTTGTAAATCAGGTAAAACAGAGCAGTCTGTCTGTGGGGCTGGCTGACCTCGTAACACAGGCTGAAGCAGACAAAGCCAAGTTTAACCCGGCCAGACAGGCAGAGAACAGGGAACGTATGACAGCGGGAGAGTAGAGTTCCACCTCCAGCTGTGTGTTCATGCGCTGCTTTTTCCAAATGCTCTCTAGTACTGCTTCTCTAGGGTCGATACGGTAAAGCAGGCGGAGCCCTTTAAGAAAGCTGAGGTGGATCCTCACTTCTAACCTTAGGACAGTCAGTGGTATGCAGGATTAGGGGTGTACCTGGATATTCTGGGCTCCCTAACGAAATGTCATCTTTGGGCACGGTGGATTTTGCTGAGGGGGGGTTAGGATGTGCCGGGGTATCCATGCCCCTCCCACACCCATTGCTTTTGCTCTTCTCTGTTTACGTATGTTACCAAAAAATACTTTTGCTCTGCAGTGCGTATTAATAGATAAACATGACCTATGAGCAAGTATCGACCTTTAAATCTGTCTGTGCCTCTGATACAGCCTCAGACTAATTGAGTCTCAGAGTCACAGTGTCAGTAGAAACAATCACAGAATCTCCAGACACACATAAACACCAACAGTATAACAGGCTTACAAACAATACAGTAATTGTGAAGAAAAAAAAAACAATTACAGTAAAATTTATATTAAAAGTTATATGGACTGAATATCGTCTATAATGCACATTTAAGAACATGCAGAAAAAGCATCGGATATAGCGGAGTCACATGTAATGGAATTTCGCTCATAACAGACAAAAAATTTGGTCCCCAGTGCCGATTTTAGCTGTAGTTTTGTTCGGCTATAACGGACATACAGGCTCCGCCCACAAGGCGTGTGGCCTGCCGGTGATATCCAGCACAGATACGGAGTCGGGATTATTAATAGTCAGCATCTGGTCAGGGAAAGTTGGATTACTACATGTACAATATAATAATCTATACCACAAGTGTGTCTGCTGGGGTGAGGCATGAGTAAGTGGTGTCCTGGGCATACAGCAATTTTTTGGATACAACGGACTGTTTTGCCAGGTCCCTTGAAGTCCGTTATAACTGGATTTTACTGTACTTCATTGGTATCTTTCATTTTTCTTTCAAGTACTGGGTCAAATTTTCTTTTTTGAATTTTGAATTTAATTCACCCAAACTCATTAAAGTATAGAAACGTTTCCCATGGTAACACTGGGAAGGGCCGTATCACTTCATTTGAATATTCCCCATCTTCCTTCCCTGCCAAAGGACTGAATACATTATATTTTACCCCTTAGGCGATATATATCACCATGCTTACATGTGAATAAAATGGAAAATGTAAATAAACTTCTAGTGGATGAGTTGATGTATAGTGTTTATCTCTCTGCGCAAACTGCTTGCAGCTATGCATAAGGCGGCAGGGAGTAGAGACTCACGGTGGTTTTCTCCAGGCAGCGCAGTAGGTGGTGATGTTGGCTTTCCAGCAATGATATTGCAGCACCCTGATGATTCCCCTCTTCAATGGAACCCTGGCAAGTCCAAACGCACCCACACAAACACACAGTATTAGTAAACATAGACAAACTCCACGGTAGAGAAGGAACTGGGGTAGATGGTCGAGGTGCCTGCTTGCAAATGTTCAACCTCTAAACAATTTACTTGACTTTTGTGTGAGAACGGAGACAGAGTAAAGGCAGTCAAGAAAAACTGCAGATAAGGGCTTAAATGACACAGAGCTTAATAATGTCCTAATGCAGATTTGGTTCTTGTAATTAATTTTTCCCTCCACTTGCTCGAAATCTTCAAAGCCACTTACTGGACTGACACTGTATACATGTCAGCTGAAGTAAACCTAGGAAACATCAAGGTTTGAATCCGCAGTATTTTTGAATTCTCTTTCAGTTAAAAATGCATTAACCCTGCAGCACAGGACGGCACGAGCTTCTAAGAAGTACGAGCGGCGAAGCATCCTCCACCATGTCGACGGTAGAATGCACTACGGCTTTCAAAGCACAGAGACACCCACCATGAGCTGCTGAAGGGCAGCATTTCATGGCGGCCCAGGAATGAGGGCTGTCTGCTCAAGCAGTCCTGCCACTCGCACAGAAGACGCGCGTCGTAATGAGCTCTGCCGTGGCGCTCACAGGGCGGAGGCCAGTCAACATGTTATCGTGCAACCAGTCGTTTGTTGCTCAGCACCAGAGGACGCGTTTCCACAGCGCCCCGGCACGATGCGTTTTCAAAAATAACCCGTGAGTCAGCCAGGAGTGGGCGGTGCTCTGTGCTGTGTTTGTGGCTGAGAAAATGACCAAGACAAGCTTTGCGAAGAAAGGGTCCCCAGGATCCTCCGAAGGAGGACCAGTGCTTGTGGGACAGAACGGCATTGTGTATTTCAGCCATTGAAAAAATCACTTTAGCATGCATTTTATTTTTTAGGGTTCCATTTGGGTAAAAGGGCTCTTTTGATCATTGTTGGAAAAATTGCTGGGTTTAGCTAGATAAATAACTCATAAGGCACAGTCGTATCAAATTTGCTTCCAATCAGAAAAAAAAAATCAAGAAATCTTCCAACTGCTTATCCAGTAGAGGGTCGTGGGCGTATTTAAATTACCCAAATTAATCGTTTTTGTTCTGATAGGCAGCCTAAACAGTAAGAGTGAGCATGGGTGACAGAGGTGTCCTTTGTGAGTCCCTGCTTCTCCCTCATTACCATGCAGGTGCTGCTGCTGCGGTGAAGGAGGAGCTCTGAGGAGGGGGTGTAATGCCGTCCGTGACTCGCATGCCCTTGGGCTGAATCATGGCTTGATAATCAGATGTAACCACTTGCTAATTACAGATATTGTTCTTGAGTGCGTGTTTTGGGTCTTCAAACACAGCCAGTGCCTTCAGTAATTCCCCCCCTAGGGACCAATAAAGTATATCTACCTACCTACCGGGGGAAAACTCATGGAAATCCGAAAACCACAGAAGACTCCATACTAACTGTTTCACGCTCAATTTGCGGCATTTAATACCAATTAGCTGTTTGGTGAACACTCCTGTTTAGACAGGCTTACACGTCCAGGCATTTATTTTAATCATATTCTTTAAAAGAACTGGGAGATGGCCAGTTTGATCTACTTGCTTTTTCACAATGCATTCCCCACAATACTCGACCTACAAAAAGTGTTATATATATGTCCATTTACTTTAATTTACTGAAATTCTGTTCATATCAAAACTTCTCAGAGTAACATCTGAACACTGTTATTTACTACAGAATTCCTTTGGGATATCTAGGTTTTGTTTGCTGGTATAACTTGCTGGTATATGGTCAGCAGTAATGTGTGAGCGGATTTTTCAAAACACAAAACACAAAGATGTTAATCTTCTGGAAATGCACATTCCAGCATTCATGTTTTGCATCATACTGAAGTCCGTAAATGCCAAGTCTGATCTGTCCACTGCTCGTGTTAGTCTTTCCTAATTCGGTTTTGAAACGTTGGAGGTAGGTCACACTCAGTTCTGGGATTTTCCTCCTTCTACACGTCATCTCAGATTCACTAAGACCTTTTTTATCTCCTTAATTAAAATCGGACTCGTGTGGAAGTGAGGGATGAGGAAGGATAGACTCGGGGCGAGCCCCATGCTTTCCTGCACATCTTTAATCTGCAGAAGGTGAATCGGGGACGTCCTTAACAGGTCCTCAGTCATATCATGGTGGATTTGCTTGTGGAACAGTGTAGCCTCACTTAGCGCAGGGAGGGATGTGGGTGGGGAAAAGCACGAGAGACTCACCGTCAGATCCAATGCCTCGTTCGGGAGCCCGTTACGCTTACTGTGCAGGAAGGGCCTTGAGGTGCCTGTCTTTGATATCCGTATCCTTGCCAGTCTGGCTTTCTGTGGAGGGAGAAAGTACTAAATTAACCCTAATGTGCTCGTGTCTAAACCACATAAATACAGGACAGATATTTTCACCAAATGTAAGCAGTTAAAAATATCGAGCACTGTAATGAAAGAGAACCTCTCAATAACGAAATTGCTTACCTCTCTATATTAGAAGAAATATACAGACATACATTCATAGGCTGGCAAATGGTCTGCTTTTATATAACTGTATGTTGTGTGACATAGCTGCCTCTATCTGTTCAGGGACCATCCTTTATATCCTACTGAGACCTAAGGAAAAAAGTGCCCTTCAATTTTAGGTTTTTTGTCTTTGGAGTAAATAAGACATCTTACAATTTAGATTTTTTCAAATGTATTTTTGTTTCTAATTTCACAGCATGTTCTCTAGTGTACAACAGGAATAAATATGTTTCCTTACATCAGTGAAAAGATAGATACAAAAACAAAATGTCCACTACAATGGACATAAATGAATGGGTGGGGTCTCAGGAGGATATAATTAGTTTGTGCAGATATTTTTCAAAGAACCTGGTTAAACTTTGTGCATTGATTTCTCTGAGGTACCAAAAGAACTATTTTGCTAATCTGTTATAGCCTTTATCATGAATTCTGCATGTCCCAAAATACTGATTTCATTGCGCCATCTTACTGCTACCGTTCACCTTTCAGGTGTTTATTTGCAGCATCATAATGCAGAGGTGACTCATTTATTTTTAGATATTTGCAGAAAGCATGTGGTATTTAGGGTTACTCAATGAGAGGTCTCAAAGTTTGCTCAAACATAAAAATATATATTTATGAGGACCACTATTGCAGTACTGTGATGTAAAAATGGTGGAATACCATTCTACAGTATCAAATACCCTTTCAAGGAGAAACTTTGAGCATGACATCTTGTAAATTATATATAAATTATTGATGAAACCCATCCATCGATCCATCCATCTGTTCGTCCGTCCATCCATCCATCCATCCATCCATCCATTTTCCATACCCGCTTCTCCTATGCGGGGTCATGGGGGTGCAGAACCTATCCCGGAAGCTGCAGGCGCAAGGCAGGGAACAATCCAGGATGGGGCACTTTACCAAAAATTACTTATACAATCTAAGTTAATGTACATGTAGATGATTTGGGAAAACTGGCAGAAAGTCATATCTGTAAGAATCTGAAGTCCTTATTAGAAAGTCTCTATATCCTGCTTTTCTGATCAGCTCAGTTGTAAAGCAATGAGAGCATGACCTGACCAGCCACTTAACAGCTGCACATCATTTTGCTATCAATAACAGCTTTGAACCAGAGAAAGTGCTTCACGTAAAACTACAAAGTGCTTCGGATTGGCTCGTGGCAGTCCAAGACTGACAGACCATGATACTCCACACACAGAGGGACTCAGTCAACCTCACTTGTAAAACTCTGGTTAACTGCTTGCAGTATCTACAGAGGAACCATTATGTGACATTTAGAAACACATGTCATTCGGGATGGTTTATCTACAGGGGTGCGAGTATCTGACAATCCCAAAAGGCTGTGAAATGCCTGTGAAAAATAATCAAAATGAAAACAGGGAAGAAACAATTGTCTGTTTGGGCTGGATTAAACACTGGTCTCTCTCAGTCGTACATGAATCACCTTCAGCCGTAGGTGTTCCTGCTTCCTCAACCACATCTCTTATTAAACTTTAGGGAAAGAATGCATCTGTAACTTTACTTTCATAATGCATTACAATGCATTAATGAAGTATTATAAACATGGCTATAACTATTTATAAAAAGGCATAACATATTATAGCCATGTTTATTATGCATTATGAATGCTCTATGAAGCTCTAATCTATAAATACTTTCATAATGCATTATAACGGTCAGTATAATGCATCTGCTCAGAGAACCAGATGAAACCAAAATTCACACTGACAGTTTGTCTGCACATCCAAAACTGTGACCACGAAACTTTCACAACAGCACTGGTTTGCTTTGCTGCTTAAACAAAGACTCACCATCTCCACTGCTGCAAAAAAAGTTTTATGCAAAACTATACATAATGTAACAAAAAGGTGTACAGGTAGATTAAAGGTAATGGAATCACATAAGTGTCATTACTACATATATATATTTTTTTTTTTTTTGCCACAAAAAAGGCAAATAAGTGCAACTGATATTTTGCAACAAGGATAGAGAGTAAAGTCATGACCAAGAGATTCTATGTTTGAGCCCTGAAATGGAACCACTTCTAAGCATGTCTGTAAATATCTTTGGGTATAATGTGGTAGAAGTGTGAAATTGTAGCTTATATAAGTCAACTTGAATAAATGCATCCTCTACGCAAATTATGGTACTATCGATGCTGACCAAGCCATATAAGATGGAAAAGCTTTGTTATGTTTCTAATGTGACACTGTGTGACACTGCCTGGTGGCTGGCTGCCATTTTATTGAGTGAGCTGCAGTTGGGTGTATTAAGCTGTTGGGTGAGACCTCCACATAGTTATTTATTTGTGTGATACGCTGTCCGAGTCAAACCATCTGTTTGACCGTGTTGATCTGTTTACAGTGTCTACGGTGTGGACTGTAAAATGTTGTGATGTCAGAGGTGATGTGATATGTGAGGTCTAAGCTCAGCACTTCATCCCTGAACACCTCACGCCCTCATACATTTCCAAATGGAAAATGTGACTTTGACAAAGTCCCGACTCCCCCACTGAAGGGTGACCTCAGCGTGCCTGACATGTACGGAAACACAATGCAGCTGAGCCTTGAGTATCTCCCCAGACTTGGGCTGGAACGTGACGTGAAAGCCGGGATGTCGATTCTAGCTCTGTTAGTGCCACTGGACACTCTGTTGGCTTTTGATGATTATTGTGACTGTAATTATTTCACACAAACGGAAATAATTACACAATACAGGTCAAACCATTGCAACACTACAGCGACAGTTACCTCTTAACAGTCAACTGACATCCATCCATCCATCCATTGTCCAACCCGCTTATCCGACTGGGTCGAGGGGGGTTCCGGAGCCTATCCCGGAAGCAACGGGCATGAGGCAGGGAACAACCCTGGACGGGGGGCCAGCCCATCGCAGGGCACACTCACACACCATTCACTCACACAGGCACACCTATGGGCAATTGAGGAACACCAATTAGCCTCAGCATGTTTTTGGACTGTGGGGGGAAACCGGAGTACCCGGAGGAAACAGTCAACTGACATTGCAATGTAATTTGTCTATAGGATCAAGCCTCAAATTGTATTCCTAGCTACTGCTAATCAAAGCCTCCAGTGCTAAGTTAATCTTGCTTACTACAAAAAAGTTGTACCCATAACACCACTGGAGCCCGCTTCCGTTGAGAGTTCAAAGTATTTAACATGTAATTTATGAAATAAATTTTACAGCATTTAGCACTGGGGGAAATTATGCTTCAAATCCCAGGGTTAGTGAAAGTTCCATGCGCTTCCAAACAGACATGCTTCCCATTGGGTTAAACACTAAGGAAGGCTGCACAGCTGAAACATAAAGGTTTGAGCAGCCTTCCCAATAAACACTCAAAGGTTCAGCTTTTGTGAATGTGGGCCTTTTCTGGATATATTTTCAAATGAACACTCATTTTCCTTCATTACTAGCATCTTAGTGAAGAGAAGACTGCATCTGCTTCTGCACTGCAATTACTGCATGAAGTGTTTAAAACATGAAAAGGCTCCCTGTGCCTTGAGTATAGGACACAGAAATGCCTGGAAGAGACTCTTAGCAGCTGAATGGAGGTCACACTGATTGCATAATCTCTGTACTTATTACTATTAAGTCTTGCTAGAAGAGTATGATAATCAAATAACTGTATTATTTGAGGGCAGTTTTAAAATGTGACTTCCTGGAAGATCATTTCTTTCAAATAATAAACAATAACATGCCACTGAAACTTCAATGAAGATGAAATACTTTGAGCACTCATCAACTTGGGCCAGTTAAATTGAGGGTTTGACTGAAAGGTTTTTAATACTTGGCATGACTCAGATTAGGTGAGGTACACTGTTCTAGGTCTCGTCCTGTTATAACACGAGACAAGGTAGGGTACTTTGGTTGTTTCCAAAGAAACAGAAGAAGAATATTTCCCTTGATAACACAGACACAAGACACCCTGTTTAAGGTCTATGCTTGGTCCTAGATCACAGCCTGATTCTTACATCAGATGACTGGTAATTTCAATGACCATCTCCTTAGACCTTCATTCCTCTAGTGCATCCAGTTTATCATTGAGGTGTATTTTTCTTTCTGGAAAAGTTGTTATAATTGTAGCCCCAGATGGCCACTTAATAGCTACATTAGCCCAAAGTGCCACCTTACTAGCTCAGAATCAACAGGTATGTTGAGGGAGGGTGGAACTGGGGTGCGAGCTAATTTGGGTCTCTTCATTATACTTATGGGCACAATTAGTGGTATTATTAATCAATGGACCCCAAAGTACAGGAAACAAACAAATAATGCTAATACATAATATATAATTTTTCCTAAATAAAACCTTATTTAGCCGCAGCACATAGCGACACTGTAATTTTCTGTTCACTGCTAAAGATACCAAAATCTTTGGATGTAGATTCATGGTACTGTAATTATTTCTATGTTCTACAATTGCGTGGTTTTTTAGGGCAGTATAAGGCACAAGGGGAGGGCAGACCATCTTCGCAGGGAACAGAGATGATCATACACTAGGGGCAGGGCAGTGTAACTGCAGAAGGAACATGAAGTGCCTCGATCTAGATCAGTGGTTCTCAATCCTGTTCCTGGCGACACACCTGCCAGAATGTTTTCATTCCAACCCGACCTTAATCAGGCTTATATGGTCCTTAATAGGCTAAAGCTGGTTTCAGACAGAAAGCTCATACACTACGAGTTCCCAGAGCTATATCACACAAGCGTAGAATCTTTTTGAATGCGAAATATGCATCGTCGCTACTGACTGCGAGCCAAAATGACAGGAGAGAGTTTTGAAAACCATGCCTACTCTTTGCGCAGAAGCCCCGCGGCGAGCACAGCGTAGGCCGCGTTCGGTCTGAAACCGGCTTTAGCCTATTAAGGACCATATAAGCCTGATTAAGGTCGGGTTGGAATGGAAACATTCTGGCAGGTGGGGCGCCAGGAACAGGATTGAGAACCACTGCTCTAGAAGGACAGCGCAAAGTATGGGATGAATAGCTCACACACACACACATCGAGAAGAATCAGGATTCAAATCCCCAGGGGACGTGAGGTAACAGTGCCGTCCACTGGAATGTTGGGCAGTGGTGGCCTAATGGTAGTGGAAGCATGCTTGGGATTAAAAGGTCGTTGATTTGAATCCTTGACCAGCAAAGTACCACTGAGATACCCTGAGCAAGATACCATCCCCCATGCACTGCTCACTGTGTGCTAAATAACAGCTGCCTGCTGCTATATCCTATATGGGTTAAATGTGAAGGACATGTTTTGCTGTGGTGTGCCAACCAACTATCACAATTAATCACTTTCCCACAAATATAGATTTTTTTTCTCCCAGTTAGAATACTTAGAAGACAAGATTATTCTTCTTAAATCTATTCTTAAATCTGCTTGATATTGCACTACAATGGCCAAGAGCCTGTGTGGTCATGGTACGACTCTTTATGGAGTGATAAACAGGACATTAATTCCAGATGAACACCTGCTGTTTGAATGACATGCAACATGTAGAGCTTCCTGTCTCACTCCTAAACCTCAGGAACTGTTGCAGCAAGCTGATGCAACTGCACTATGACCCCATCCATAAACCCAAACCGGGTGTCTATTTCCAAATCTTTTATTTCATTATTACATGTAGCTGCTTTAGAGACACTTTTAACCAAAGCAACTTACAGTTTCCTTTTATGTATTTTTGCAGTTGGGTAATTTTACTGCAAAAACTCAAGTTAAGTGCTTTGTTCAGGGTTACAGCAGCCCTCCTGGAGTGCTCCTCTTCCCAGTGCAATAGCAAACAAAGTGATTTCACAGCAACACACTGTAGGCTACCTGCGTAAAAGCAATTATTCTATTTTCACAAGGACGCCCAAGTGAAATCTCAATAATAATAATACAAAATTCCCCCGCAACCTGAAGTGGCATTCTCTTTCATGCAACAATAAGCATGATGAGCATATCGCATTAATATTTTGCTTAACCAAATCAAAAAAAGGGATTTGTGTAGCTTGTTTAATACTTAACAAGGTACTAATTATGCAGAAATTAAGTGCCTTGCATGAAAGTGTATTAGAAGCCCCAACCTGGAATGTGCAACCACTTGGTCTTAAGAGCACTTCCTAGGATTCCTTCCACACATCCATACACATTTGTCAGAGGTGCTTCTTTGAAGCAACGTCCCTGAAACTCAATTAATGAGAGACACGCCTCGGATCCTTCTATGGCAGACAAGTGAATGCAAAAGATGCAAACAAGCACCAGACAATTGCTATGGGAAACAGGGAAGACAGATGGAGCATACAGACAGATCACTGCAGTAACGGGCATCATAATTTAGCATTGCGAATCGAATGAAGCGGGAGGCAGAAAATGGTGGGTTGGGGGGGGGCATGGCAAAGCCAACATCACAGAACAAGGGCACGGCTGGTGGCACGGGGCACAAATGAATCTCTCCTATCTGTCAAGGTCTTGTCTGGGGAAGCTATTCATGAAGGAAAATGCTTTTGAGGCAGACATTTCCCCAGAGTCTATCTCCCTCTCTCTGCCACTCTCTCTCGCTTTATGTCTGGAAACTCCTCTCATGTCTGCTCTGTGAAAGGGTCGATTCCGCAGGGCCCAGTCACTCCTCTGCTGTGGGCTGTGGCATTATTAATTATGACTGAGAGAGACTGAGCACCGGATTCATATCACAGGTGCCTTTGAGGATCCACTTGTGGCTCACCACAAACTGCATCGTCTTGGGGCACACTCTGTCCATGTCAGTGCAAATATGTCAACTAAGACCCTGAGGCTTAGCCGGGCCAGTATGGATCCAAAAAAAAAAGATCTCCAGTTCAGCACCGACCTCAATGGACAGCTCAACAGAACTGGACAACCTGCTCTTCCCCCTGTCAGGATCCGGCGCTGTCTTCAGCACCCACTGCTGGCCCCTCTGCTTATCAACCGCGACTGAAACAGCTGATCGAGAGGGCAGATATTCGAGGCTGTGGATGCTACTATTTCCTTGTAAAATGGCTTCCTTTCACTGTCGCAGATTGTACTGGAGGAATAAGAATGACTGGTCAAGACTAGTTTAGCTTTTTTTTGTTTTTTTTTTTTTGTCTTAACAAACATATGTACCTTATATGGATATCTGTATTCAACGCTGTTATATATGTCGATTTTTTTCTACAACTTTTTTGTAGGGTCTTTCTTCAACACAGAGTATTATGATGCTTCTAGCTCACAAGAGATCTACTAAAACACCAGCATCGTGTCGGTGGACCAATATCTGGGGAGCCGTCAATGGGGAATGCCAACAGGACGGCCGGGCACTCCAATCACTCTAATCACTCTAATCACTCCAGAGATGCATGGCGGATAGGAGCAGGCAGAGAGTGAACTGTGAGTGACCCGCTTATGCTTCTCTCAGTCAGACAGTAGTCTGCAGTATGAGTCCCCGGAGAGGACTGCAGACTCCTGCTTGTATGTAGAATCCGAGTGACTCTGGGAAGGTGGTTATCTCCCTGCATCAGTTGACCTCACCCACGTCACCTACCCTTCCAACCCCCCCCCCCACCTTTCCCCTCTTGGGGACTCTCATGCAACTCTATCTCCTCCGCTTCCCTGTCTGTCACAGTACGTACCCACCTAAAATATGCTTAACCCTCTAATGTGATGCGCTTTACAATTAAGCAGTACAGAATCGATATTTTAATCACAATAGCCATGAGCTTGATCATGATGACCAGCTGAAAAATTAAAAGTATAAAAATATTCCCACCAATGAACATGAGATACATTGATGTTGCCCCAAATCCCCAATCCCCCAAACTCAATAATTACGAGAAACAGCTTTTTCAGAAATTATAGTCTCACGTTATTGCTGACTGCTCGACAGTTCGGCGGCGCTCGCGCCCATTGATCTTAGCAGAGTTGCTGAAGCTCTCGTGTTGCTAGGGGGCTGTCTAGGAACAGCAAATTCAAAGAACGACAAATGTTATCCAAGCCATGACTGAATTGCTTGAGGACATCAAGTCGAGTGATTCATTCACACGCTAATTAAGCAATTATACTTGAGAGACTTGTGACCTTGTCCACTCAGTGTGTTTTACAGAGAAGGCAAACTGTAGTTCCCCTCGTCTTAGCAGTTTAATATTTGATGCTCAGATACAGAAGAGGTACGTATAAGTAAATGGATATCTTCAGGTTTAGGAACACCAAGTCTCATCAACACGGCCCCCCCCAATCCCCCCACCAGCGTCAGCGGGCCTAGTCAGCTGATCGTATAAAAAAATGCATTCACCTGCACCTTTTGCGCCCGTCGTTTGTCTGCTCTCTGGTTCTGGTGATAGATTCGACTGAAATTGGACACGATGACAGGGACTGGTAGGGCTATTACCAACACACCGCTCAATGAGCAGATGGAGCCAAAGATCTTCCCTGCGATCGTCTTGGGCACCATATCCCCGTAGCTGCAAAGAATGAGAGAAACAGGAAGGCAGAGTAAGGGAGTCCTTCAGTAGGCAATAATCACCTCGTGCATATGTTGTACACCTTAGACATAAAAGTTTTATATACAATCTGCAGGACAGACATGCTGTTGGCTGTGGATTCCTCAGTTTCTCCGTTTTCAAATACACAGATTATGTAGAGAAAGACTGGTATAATAGTATCTTTGGATGCCAAGTATGGTATCAATCGGGCTTTAAGGTAACAAGAAACAACACGACCAGGAAACAGACATAAACAGAGGAAATGAATGTCTGCATAATGATCCAAAACAAGCAAAAACACACAGACAAAGTGTCTAGAAATTATACATCTAAACTCTAGGTATTGCAAGAAAGTCATTTTGGAGATAAACTGTATAAAAGTAAAGTTACAGAGCAGAGAACATCTTCACAGCCTAATGTTCCTTTGTAGGTTTGGTGTAATGGGTAGGAGCACGGTGTTAAAATCCCATCGGACCCATTACATCTTAGCACCATCCAGGGGCCGATTGGGGGCAGGAAGATCCCAAAATTTGTACTTTACAAGCTCAGTGGTTTTGTCTCCTGTGTTCTTTATAATGGCTCCATGTCATTATGGGCACATTGGCACATCAGCCTTGGACTCTCCCACAAACAGCTTCTCAGGCTCGTTATGAAAGTCTCCTAACAGCCATCCTGGGAGAATTAAGCTGAATCACTTAATGAACTATCAAGAATATTTGCCACCACTGTAATTCTACCTCTGGAAACAGGATTTGTTAGAAAAGTATATATTACCACATATTTTACGGAGCTAGTGAATAATATTATCAATAGGACCTTGAAAACAATTTTTCCTGTATATTTTAAATTGTAAAAACTTATTATGTTGTAGTTAAATTATAATTAGATTTTCAGACATAATATAAACATAAATAAATGAGTGTTTTCAAGTGGCCAAAATAAGTAGCTGGAAGGTGGATGCATGTATGAATTTAGGTTAAGTTCCCCATTCAAGGGAACAGAAAGACTCTTCTGAGATGGATAAACAGCTTTCATTCATAAACCACCAGACATATTTCTCTACTGATGATGTCCAGCTGGCTCTAATAAGACTGACAGAACCGACAGCCACCAAGAGCTCATCCTGATGGCAACAGCATTGGACGCACAGACAGTGAGGCCTTAATATTATAAACCTGAGTTTTGGTTTTTCAGTGTTATGCTTGATTGTCAAAAAAAAAAATAAAAATCAACAACCTGTGCATGACATTTGTTTCGATTTGATATCAGGCGTGAGAAACAATATCACTGGTTTTTCAATAAATTGCCTGCAAAAACATTTAAGTACCTATTTTCTTCCAAAGTTCTGTGTGTTGGAGAAACATATCATTAGGGTAATCTGCTTTTGCCTTTGATAAATGTAATGATTTGCTTGTACTCTAGTACACATTATCAAATATGAAACTTATTGATCCTTGGGGAGGGGGCGGAAATTCTCTTTAGGCCTCCCCCAACTTGCTCTTTGGAGAGTAAGCTGTCTGCAAAGGGCAGCCACCTGTGGGGGCTCCCAGGGAGCTGGGGATTAAGGACCTTATTCAAGGAGTGGCAGATGTGCTGAAGCTGGGTTTGAACTAATAACCTTCTGAGCACAGGCACACAGGCTTAGCCCACTGAGCCACATGGTGCTGACAGTTTAATGTATGTGTTTATTTCCGATGATACAGGGCAGAGGGTTAACGGGCCCCAGCCAGTATCTTACTGTCCGTGGAACGCTGGAGGTTGGTTAATTTCCAAAATCAGACTATATTTTTTCAAGTCACACCTGTTTTCATGACCTCCATTACACATTCTGATAGCACTTACACCAATCAATCCCCCTGGTCAACAAGTTTAACCGATCATCAAAAGGTTGGGAACCCTTAGTATAGAGGCTGTAACAATTTATCAGGTTTTGGACCATAAAGTATCGAGAAAAATAAGCTCAACGTTTCCGAAAGTAACTAAGAAAAAAATGTAAATAATCATAATAATTAATCATGCTATTCTATATTAAGTTTACACTGGCATTGTGTTACACATTCAGTGTATATTGATATATGTATGTTGTCATGTAAAGTAAGGTCTTTGAATACCACCCTCCTTCAGCAATTTAATATTAACATACTAATGCTAATCTCTTAGTATCTTCCCTGAATTCATATAGAAAATGAAATCCTAATAAGAACAACCATCTTAAACTAAGAGCAATAGATCACACGGCTGTTGGTATTTAGGTATTAGTTGTAGGGACTGTTACAATTTCGAAATCTAATGTAATTGCTTCTGCCAAATAGCCCCTGAACATAATGGCTATGCTGTCTAATGCATTGCAGCTCACCACACTCAACCCTGGGAACTGCAGGTAAAACAAAAAAAAAAAACAAAAACAGGACGATGTCATGGATTCCCAGCAGGTAAACAGCCAGGGCTGTCAGAACAGGGCGAAGTCTCACCCATCATGCCATGAATACGATATGGTCTTATCTAGAGTAGTAATCCTGTAACCCCAGACAGAATAACACACCTGTACCTCCTTTGCAAGCAAGTGGTAGAGGGGTTGTATTCCTTGGGAGAGAGGGTCAGGTGACCCGGATTTGGCATGTTGATTAATTCCACCTGTCCCTTGTTCCCTGTGACGGGTATAAATTTGCATAGGAGACACCCTAGTCTGCCTGGTCTGACCAGCATGAACTTTCCACTCCCTATCTATCTTTTTGGTTTTCTTGTCATGTTTACTCGTTTGCTATCTGTCCTGTTCCAGTCCAACCCAGTTTCCTGAAAAGGACATGAGTTCCCAAAATAAACTTCCCATTTTCATCCCCAGCTACGTGTCATATGGTTTTGTTTTCCATTCTGTCCCGAGACTGGTTCCCAGGATGCATTGGCATAAATCCTGTAAGCTGACAACCACTTAATACAGCATGAAGATAGTTTAGGGACTACATGAGCTGTTAAAATGGTGAAGTCATTTCAAGAATGCATTGCTTATCCTGTCAGTCTCTCTAAACTGAGGCTGCAGGACATAGTCATTTTTTTCTAACAGCTCCCACTCCAAGAACAATAAAAGCAACACACCAAATCTGCACACCACAGATTGCGAGGACACAGCATGAATAATCTGCCAATGGAAGCCAAAAACAAAAAAAAACCCTTTCAGATGCATCACAATTTCCTCCTGACAGAAGTCTCTTACATATACAAATATTGTTCGCTCAGATTGGTAATTAATTAAGCCTAAATCACAATGTTACCTGCACACCCAATTAAATAATATTATTGCAAAATATATTAAAATATCCCTAAGATACTTCCACAGTAATTACAGAGGAAACAAACTTTTATTGCATTTTCAGAACTAGAGTGTGAAATAGTTTAAAAATAGTTTTAAGACACAATTCACACAATTCCAAAAATAGTATTTCAGAGGATCACATCACACACACAATTGCTCATGCATCAATAAGCATGACTAATCTCCTAGCTGACACGTGGCTTCCACAATGATGCTGTTAAGTGCTTGGTGACAGTAGCGTAAGCCTCTGTCAAAACAAGTGTCTTCTGCAATGTCTATTTTTTGAAAAAAGGCTTCTGTCTCCAAAGTAAAAACCAGGTCACATACAGCACCGATTTTCTATGACAGATTTCTGAGAAGTGCCCAAAGTGTATACAGTTAACTGCTGTTCACTTGGCATCTGAGAGATCATGCAAAAAAGTTTGAGGCACGGCAGAGGCTACATGTGCAGGTTTGCTTTGACCGGATTGAGTAATGCCTTTGTCTGGAAGGATGGCAAAATTAGTTCCTTCAAGCTTTTCTGTTCCTTTCTTATTTCCTCCCTATTTTCAGTCACTAATCTGCATTTGGCCTCCAGAGGAAGTCTTCGTCATCGAGACATCAGCAAGAGGTTTAGCCTATGAGCTTCACTCTTCGTTTTCAGAGTTGCTGCTGTCAATTAAAGATACTTCGCAAAGCCTGAGAGAACCACGTGACATCCTTTTCTGATTTCAATAGTAAACAAACAGATGCATTTCTTTATTCTCCCTTAAGCTCTGTAGCTATGTGGTGAAGGGGAGGCAATATATGACATCTATAACAACAATAATTCTTGTTTAAACTCGAATGGATTTTCATCAGTATAAAATGCTGAACTAACTCCATCCTCAAGGACTGGGATCAGTGAAGCTGGTTTGTCGGTTACAGTGATGACTTGTGCAAGGCAAATATTAATTAGAGCTTAGATCGAAGGGGAATATGAAAGCTCACACTCCACCCGTCTGTGCCGGAATGAAGCTCAGATCATTCTGGTGACCTGGAACCTTTTGCATTATCTCTATACTTTGCTTCTACTTTGTGTTGATTCCACTAACTCTTCCTCTGTTTCTCTCAGTCCATCTGTCTTTTCCCATCTCTAGAAAACTAGTGAATGGAGTGTGAAATTCAAACTTCCCATGAGGGAACCTAGACCGCAAGGAACTCAAAAGATTTACACCCAAGACAAATATACCTCAGTGACAGGGTAAGTAAACACCACATATTACAATGTCACTGTCCGTGCTAAAAGCAAGTATCACAAAACTAAAGAGTATGATATTTAATACAAGACCTGTCTACAGAAGCTACATAAAATTAACCAGATGGTAGCTAATATGAGGCAACTCAAGTTTAGGAGAGGGCTAAGGCCAAATTACTCCTATCAGTCATACCATGTCAGAAAACTCCACACACACATCAGTTCAAGGGCAGAATTGTAGAGGAGAGACCCATCTCTTAGACCAAAGGTGTAAAACAGGCCACTTCATTACACTAATCATTGACCATTCCAAGCATACATCAATGAGTTTGCCAGCTACAGCTGACCAAACTGATGCTCAATAGAATAAGAATACAGAACTCAAGATATTGCTTGGGCATAAAGAACCTTTGGTGAGACACGGAAGGTCACTGCACCGACTCACTTTACAGCAGATTGACTGCTGTAAACTGTTATTTGATAATGTGCACAAAAGGAACACTAAGAAAAAGAAAACAAAGAATAGAATTTTATGTTATTTTTTTTACACCTCCCCATACAGTACCCTAATGAGCCAGGCTGTTTTATTTCATTTTTAAGATATCCTTAAGTTCATTTTCTGGGTCTTGTTTTATGGTTTTCCTGTTTTCTCAAAAAACATTCTTCCTGTAGCTATTCAAGGATATTATATACTTTCCACATAATTACATGATTATTTTTTTTCCTCAGCACGCACGCAGCAATCATGCAGGATGACTAAATACGTCTGATATTTAAAAGATCAAAAGTACAGAATTGTATTTGGTGCAATCAGCATTGTTTCTACTGTGACTTTTTTAGACTTTGAGAGATCTCTTTATAGGAAAGCTACAACACCAGCTACCTAATACCATTTCACAGCACCTGGGAGTTAAAAAAAAAATATATAGCAATACAATAGCAGGTGTTCTGTGTAAAGCCATCACCAGAAGAAAAGGCTGTGGAATAAGATCAGAAAGCAAATTACAGGGGTTCGGCAAGCATTGAAAATGTATGAGACAGAAGAAAAGAGACAAAAAACATAAAATGGCTTTTCCTTCCAAAACCCCTAATGACGCTAGTGTTTGATGTGTTGAATCCCTAACAAGTACACAGAAAGTTAATGATAACTTTCATATAAATGGAAACCAAAAAACAATTTCCTTCAAGATATCAAGGTTTTTAGGATATATTTTTTTGACATTTGAAATCATGTTCTTATCACTAATACCTCATTTGACATTAAGAAATGCTAGATTTAATCTGTATTCTTAAAAAATCTTACGAAATGTTTAGATTTTCAAGTTTTGAAGTGGATTTTTGGTAAACTGTTTTGTGTATCAATTTATTATTATACGAACCTTTGCTTCACTTTCATAATGGAAACATTGTGGTAGAATTTTAATTTTATCATACCCAGTTATCATTACATTAATCTAAGTATCACTAATAAGAAATAATATTTTTTTATAGACAGCTATAATCTGATGTTTTAAGATTAGTGCTGTTGTTTGCAACATCAGCAAAATGTCATTTTTGTATGATGTTTCATCCCATAAACACACAGACACACACACACAGACAGACAGACAGACAGACACACACACACACACACACACACACACACACACACATATGTATATCTGTGTAGCATTTGTTCAGAGTGAATTTCAGTTATATATAGTACAGTTAATAGTACACTCTTATGTAATGTATTAATTAGTGTTAGCTATGTATTGGCTTTGTGGCTAGCACAGCTGACCCAGATTTCAGCCTCTATGTTTGTGGAGTTTGTATGTTCTCCCTGTGTTCTTGTGGGGTTCCCTCTGAGTACTCCACTTTCCTCAGACAGTTCAAAAATATGCTAAGGTGAATTAGAGTTAGAGCCAAATTGTCCATAGGTGTGGATGGTATGTGTGGCCTGCGATGGGTTGGCACCCCATCCTGGGTAATTCCCTGCCTTGCTCCACAGGTTCCAGAGCCCCAAGACCCTGCCCAGGAGAAAAGTGGAATGGAAAGTGAATGAATAATCAAACTGAATGTAACTGCAGGAACTGGACTATGTACTAGAAAATCCAATACAGTTTCAGACTAGAAGAGGCATGATTTTTGATTGTGGCAAATTCTAGGATTTTGAAAAATAAAATTTGACCTTTTTTCATATTTTAATGGCTTGGTACATAAGTGTATGTGTAATGCACTTAGTACAGCATTTTCTGGAAACCCTTGTCCTATTCAGGGTTAGAGGGAATGAAGTCCAGAGCCAACGGGTGCAAAGAAGTGAAGAATCTAGGATGGGGCTCCAACCCATCAGGGAGCACAGTCACACCCCATCCACTTACACAAGGGCAATTTGGTAACTCTAATTAAACTCAGCATGTTTTTGGACTGTGGGGTGAAACCAGAGTATCTGGAGGAAACCCCACAATGACATGGGGAGAACATGCAAACTCCACACTCATGGAACCCAGGGTAGAGACTTGAACCCCAGTTGCAGAGGTGCTATCCACTGCACCATCATACCATCACAGGAAGATCTGCTCTAGAGGCCAAATGCAGATTATTGACTGCAGTGAATAGATAATAATAATAATAATAATAATAATAATAATAATAATAATAATAATAATAGCAACAGCTTGCTCATCATTCTGTTTACTTACTTCAAAGCAAGTTAACTCTCCTATATATTTTACCATTTTCCTTTCACAGTGCATTACTGAAGTGAGGACTTTGCTTATCATACTCATAATGTCAGAAGCCCTTTTAAAGGCACTGGCTATATGACAGGCTGAAATGAAACAAAATATATTTGAGGTGCCCGTCGAGTGAAGTCTAATTTTGCCCTCACGTCCACAAGTGAAGCCGTTCCCGTATTCGCTGTGAAAGGAACTGTCAGGGTCAGCTCCCGTTGTTCCACTCTGTCTCCCTTCCCCGTTCGGCCAGCAGCTGCTGCTGGTCATCCCGTCCCTCCTGTTGTCAGTCTCGCTGTTTCGCCCTGCTCCCTGTCAGCTGCATGGCTCAACTTGTTGCTCATGCTGTTGCCTGTGGACCCCTCTGCCTTGTGTTTGAATCCTGCTTTCTCTATTTTTATATTTTGTTCCTAGTGTTTCATTTCTATCAGTTTAGTCCTGTGATTTTCTATTCAGTCTTTGGTATTCTTGCTTTGAGCCTTAGTTGTGTTTATCGGTCTTTGTTATTCCCAGTGTTGGATTCTGTTTTCCCTGTTTCTTGGGGGATATTCCATGGAAGTAGCTAAAGAAAGCCAAACTTTCCCGAAAAAGTCAGACTCAAATAAGTGCCATCTCTAAACTTAGCCTCATGTCATTCCATTAACGCAGTTCAGCTTTAACTAATCAAGGCTCATACAAGACAGACTTGCATGGTCTCAGTTAGTGCGCACACCTGAGATATTTAAGAAGCCCAGATGAATGGATGAACGATAGATCGATCAAATGAGTCGGAAAGTGTGTAAAACGAGAGCGGTGTTTTTTTCCCGCCGCAGAACAAATGCTGCTGATGGAGCTGTATGAAGAATACAAAGATGTAATCACTAAAAAAGGCAATACTGTGGCCATAAATACAGCCAGGGAGTTGGCTTGACAATGAATCTGAATGAATGAATTACAGACTCAATCTGTAAGTTACGTAAATGTTACAAGTGCTTACTACAGTGGCATGGTGGTACAGTGGTTTATGCTGTTGCCTTACATCACAGAAGTTCCTAGTTTGATCCCTATAGCCAACGAGGAACCTCCTGGGTTGAGTTCACGTGTCATTCTTACTGTATAATGCTATTCTGTATCATTTCATCTCCGTAAAATACTTTCAATTGCATCCGTGTGAAATGTTCTGCTCAAATAAGCATATCTTGTCTTTGTTATTTTATTAATAAACTTTCAAAGTGCACAGTGACTAAACCATGGTAGCTCAGCAGGGATTCGTTTAAGACCCTTTGATGGAATGGAAGTCCCACTTAAATGAGCCAGACTTGTCGAAATAAGTCAGACTTTCCCATAATCCTGCTTCGTGGAATACCCCCTTGTTGGTTCTTAGTTTCCCTGTTTAGTTCCTTGAGTTAATTTTTAGTTTCACCTGTGACCTGTTTTCCCAACCCTTGTTGATTAATCTCACCTGCCCTTTGTTAGACTTGTTACCCCGGCTCAGTTCAGTTCCCCAGTGGTTCGTTGTGATTGTTGGATGTATGATAGTTGAATGTTCTGTTGTTTGTAATCTGTCTGCCTCTTGTTGCTCTAATCCATTAGTATTTAGAAAATTTACATTTTTATAGCTTTATACTGAGGAATGACAGACCTTATGTCCAAGGAGTTCTAAAAATCTGGATTTCTTGTTAACAGCTGATAGTCTTGATTGGATCAATTGTGAAAGGCTTAAAAACCCAAGGGCACCACTTATTGCATACTCCAGAACAAAAGGAAATGGAAAATAGAATATGAAAAACAACCCGGCCAGTACTGGGCACAGATATTTATACATTAAAATATCTTACCCATGCTGTAAAAGCTGTGCATTGATTCTTAGCTTTAGGGCCTACTGTATAAACTGTGCACAAGAATAATACAAAATTAAATGAATAGTTTCAAGAAAAAAGTGCTTCCAACGGCCCATATTAACCGAAAATGGATTTTTTTTTGTGGATTAAGAAACCCCTCCCCATTAACCTATTCTCATTCCTGAGTAATGTGCTTCATTTGAAAGTGCTTCTCTAAAAACATCGGGTTTTGCACAGGCCACAGCCTCCCTCTACAGTGGCTCGAACAGGATGCCATTAAGTGCGAGACTGAAAAAAAAAAGCAATAAACAGAAGTTCCCAGACACAAATTCAGACACACACGTGGTGAATTGTAAGTGACACTGTCTGCCCCGGTAATTTGCAGCTCTCGGTGATCACTGGGGCTTTCGAGTGAAATTCTCCATTTCTGAAGTTTCATTTGGACGCGCCACGCCAGTGTTATTCTGGCAGCAGCAGACACATTTCTCGGAGCACATTTGCTGTGCATGAGTCTACCAGCATCAGCAGGCAGTGCAGTCAGTCGCAGCTCCGGCCTCATCCAGAGCCAGTGCCTCTGGGAGGGAGAAATCAGTGTTAGCGATTAGCACCACAGAAAACCCTCTCGCAGGGAAAACCACATGAAACAATTGATAAAAAAAAAATATACATATATATATCTTTTTCATATTTTTATTGGCCCGATTTGCTGGTTAGCATGGGTCCCTCACACCTCTGAGACTGAGGTCCATGTCTCCAGCCTGGTTCCCTATCCGTGTCGCTTTGGGGCGTCCTCTGGCTACTCCGGTTTCCCCCCACGGTCCAAAAGTATGCTAGGGGGAAGTGGAATTGCGAAATTGTCCCTAGGTGTGAATGTGTGTGAGTTCTGTGTGTGTCCTGCGATGAGTTGGCACCCCATGTTGGATTCATTCCCTGTCTTGCACCGGTAGCTTCTGAGGTAGGTCGACCTGCATAGGACAAGTGCTTATGGAGAAAGGATGGATTGAAATAAACAACAAAATGACACAGAAACCTGTTAAAAATAAAATGAAAAACCTTTTGTATAAAATTACCATGGAAGCCTTATACTGCAGTCTGAATGCTCCACACGCCCCTTCTTGATTGATATTTTTTGATTTTCGTGAGCATACGTAATATTTAAATGCACTGCTTGCTTTACATTCAATATCACTGGATATGATAATTCTTAAGTATACCACCTGTGGCTTCTTGTGGATTCTGATAAAATGGCAAAGGGCACCAGTATCTTCTGTTATCCCGCATACCTCTGCTTGACAGAATCAACCATAGTTATTCATCATTACCACAGTCATTCATCATTTACCGGAATAAAGACCAACAGCTGTAACCAACACCATCAAGACCTGCTTGTATTTTGTTGTAAAGGCTCAGTACATCAGGGGCAGCTTGCGTATGGTTCTAAATTTTCAGCGCGAGGGATTGTTTGCCAAGTGAATCATATTGTATATAAGATCTGCCAGATTACTACATTATGCATTGTTATATCAATAAATAACCTGACACGCTCTGTTTAATCCAGATGGAGAGAGTATTGCCCAGTTTGCTACTGTGGAATGTGGAGAAGAAGTGGACGTTTTTTGGGGAGGGGTGATATCTGCACACAAGCCCCCACCATGGGCGTTGTTAGGTCCGGTCACTTGTGGCTACAGTATAGTTCTGAGTATTTTAAGCAAAGCCCCAAGTATTTTAGCCCCGATGCCTATCTTCCCTCAAAAACGAAAAAGTCAAGCCTCAGGTAAACTTAACTTTGACGCTGATCTTTTCAATAGCTAGAAACTCTCCTGCCCCCACCCTAAACCCCCGCCATGATTAATTATTAAGGTGCGTAAAATATGGTTGCCTTGTGTCGATCAGGAGAGTGAGCAATGGTCTGATCTCCTGGTGTTTCTGCCGTCTGCATTTAAATTAGAAGCTACAAAGGTGTGTCGTACGTGGAGGATTGTGAGAATGCCACAATAAAGTCATCCCATTCCACTCAAGTCTGATGGATCTGTTCACTGTCTGAAGAACCTGACATGCCACGACTGCATAGTTACTTTATTTTGAGCTTGTCGGGTTGAGGACATCTGTACCAGCAGCTACATTTACAGGGCCATTCCCTTGAAGGCAATGAGAGGCTCTGCATGCATTTCATATGGCTGTTCATTGCTACTTCACACATTTCAGAGGCTGCATGTCAAGACTTGAACGGGAAAAAGTGACACTGTCAAGAGACCAAAAACAGGAAAATAATCCAATCATGAACCACTTTCTTCAGCCATCCTCTAAGCATTAAAAGAGTTTTATCTGTGTTTCCAGGTGGTCTATGCTAATCCTCTTCTGAAACCTGCCAATACCATTATTTATGCTTGGAGTAAATTGTGAAATCGTCTGTCTTTCAACTAGTCCCTGAGTGACGTACACCTAGCACAAACTGCTATTCAACACAAACATGTACATACTGTTAATGCAAACACACCTAAGGTCTTAATTTCTGCACAATTCAGAATTGCTGGTACACTGGTAGTTTCTGCTGAGGTCATGCCCATCACTACAGTAGAGACCTCCACCCTACAGGAAAACAAAACTGTTGTACTTGTGCATTATTTAGGAATGTGTTTTAAGACTTCCCTATTTTTATGAATGTTATGTTAGACATTTTGGTAACACTTAAGGCCTTGGTTTTAGTACTTTATGAACACACTCAACAAATAATAATACATTCATAAAGCATTATAAACATGCCTATAAATATTTCTCAAAAGCCAAAACACATTATACCGTATTCATCATGCATTATGACTGCCTTATAAAACTCTTATCTATAAAGCACTATAGATAACTTCATAATGCATTATAATAGCCAGTATAAGCATTAAGGATACTCCATTATAAAAGTATCTATAGTGTGTTATAGATGAGAGCTTCATATGGCAGTCATAATGCATAATAAACATGGCTAAAATGTCATGCCTTTTTATAAATAGTTATAGCCATGTTTATAATGAATGTGCTTATAAATCACTAAAAAGTTCTTTAAGTTAAGTGTTACTGAAATCTCGCTACAGATTTATATTTCCATTTGCAACATGAACATCTTGCAATTAAACCACCTGGAATGGCTTAGATCATTCAGAGAGTGGATTCTCGGAATGATTAACTATATGCAAAAAGACCTGCTTCCAGTTGTTTATTGTTTAATGACTCCAGACTATTAATCTGTAGTTAACATTTACCACCACACAAACAGCATAAAAAATAAATCAGGGTAAAACAATTCAGGCCCCAGCAGTTCCCCAGGCGAGGTCGATCCCCTTGAACCTGCAAATAACCATGGAAGCAGCACAGCTCTGTGCTATGGCAAGGCAGGCAAGATGAAACACTCAGCCCCCAGCCGTCTCCCTATCTGCATTTTCTCAGGCTTCCCTGTAGAATCTCCTGGAACAATTAAGATGCCTCTGCTGACCTAATCTCTAGTACTGCCCTAGGACCATTTCAGGTTTTCGGGTATTCTGTCAGACTGGCATGAATGTGCACCCATTGTACTCAAGTAGTTGAATCAACACTTTTGGGTTTGCAATCAGTGAAAGTAATGGACCATTGTGTTCCCATAATGTTATGGATATTAGGGTTTTTGTTTCTTCTGGTTTCAGGCCCAATGTTATTGCTGTCTCCAGAGGTTTAGAGGTTCTGCTCTGGGGGAGGTGATGAGACCCACTGGGGATCCCCTCTCTGCCACTTCACTCTGCTCTCACGGTGTCATCTTGACTGTGTTGCAGGTAATTAATTATCTTCTTCAGATGTTCTGATGTTGATCATGGAACTAAATGCGAAAACTCAAATTAGAAATGACTGAAGGTAAACAATTTTCATTATGCGGTTCATGGAAAGGCGTGATGGTTTAGTATGTTGCACTCTACTGCCTCACAATTCCATGACTGAGTTTGAACACAACCCTTGCTTTGTATGTGTGGAATTCGCATGTTCTTTTTGGATTCCTCACACATTCCATTCAGAATTGTGCATAGCGTTTGCGTGTATGTGCCCTGCTTCGTGCCCTATGCTGTGACCCAGTATTTAATAATTGGTTAGAAAATGGACAGACGGATGGATGAATTACATAGTATACAGCACTGGTCTCAGGTAGTAGAATCAGGTGCTTTATTACTAGCAAACTGAAAAATCCAAAGTGAAAGATTTACAAACGGGAGTGGTTATGACTACAAATAAATTCACAAAAACTCACTGTGACACAAAAATTAGTTAAAAAAAATAAAATTCATACATCAAAGCACTACAGATCAAAAGATAATAACAGAAGTACATACAATTTGGACATTTTAAGACCTCAGGGCAATCCTCATTAACTCTGCCGGAGATGCATTGGGTTTGAACAGCTGACCTGAAAGTTTCCCCACGAACCTGCATACACATGGTTCAACCGGCCCTTTGCGGGTAAGACCGGCCCGCCCCTGCAGTGGTGCTTAACGCTTGCACCAGCATAGTAATGGACAGCAAGAAGAATTTCCCCTTTCAGAGGAAGTAGAGCATGCTGGTTCTGGGACATTTCTTAATTCCATCCATCCATGTTCTATACCCACTTGTCCTATGCAGCGTCCACCACGTACACCTACAGGCACTTTGGTAACTCCAATTCATCTTAGCAAATTTTTGGATGGTGGGGGGAAACCAGAGTTCCTGGAGGAAACCCCATGATGACACGGGGAAGCCATGGTGGAGACTCGAGACCGGCTCCCAAAGCCTTGACAGTCCTAACCACTGTACCATCGCACCATTCCTGCTTCGTAGTTAATTTTCATAAATATGGTCTTTTAATCATGTAAAACATGAGGTCCAATGGCTTTCATGTCTATATTAAGAAAACACTTATGCATTTTGTCATATTAAAAATACAATGCATTCAAAATGAAACCTGTCATGTTAAATGCTGATGTTTTCCATACAATTTTATGATTAAATTGTTTGGAACAAACAACATTGCAGCCTTTCACTCAACAAAGATTTCTGCATTAAATTCTTTAATAGAACACAATTACCTTCAAAGCATTACATAAAAAGTATGACTTCAAACAGGAGCCCTTTTACTATTCATCATGCACTTGCCACTTTCTGGTAAGCACTGAATGCAGCATAGACAAAGCGACAAGTCATTCGTTTCAAACTGAACAGCAAAGAAAGGTCATCACCATTACTCATTCCTAATTTTTAAACACATGATTAATGGCTGGTCTTTTTTCTTTTCCATGTTTCCACATGTGTCTTGAGTGCTTTGAAGAACATAATGTCTGACTAACCTCAAAAAGAACAAGACGTATAAAGCCCTAGAAGATGCCATCTTTGCTCCAAGTCAAAATAACAACAATGGACCATATTGTGAGAAATCTTTAAGTACTCTGGCGGTCATTAAATAAGGTCCATTTACAAGCATCAGAAAGCTATTCGGTCCATAAAGTGATCTGGGTGATTAGCAGATTGCTGAAGCATTTCATGAAATATAAATTATGATCTACACCAGTGCTGCCAAAGTGCTAATTATTATGTCTGGAAAACATCTATCACATTTATCAATGCCATTATGCTTTCAATTACTAGCAATCTTTGATGATACTCCTGAATGAACTGCAGCAAATAGAGAACATAAGTCACCGTCTGAGCCCTAAAGAATCAATATCATGCTTCCTCTATACAATGAACTCACAATACAACCATTAGAATGCTTGTTAAAACATCAAATATGTTGGTATTCATTGGACTCATGGGGCTATTGTGCATTTTCAGATGTCTTTGGCTCTTACTCAGTGCACCTTTTTTTGCCCAAAAAGAAGGCTGGCTCATTGATCATGGGAGTCTAAAGCCTCTCAATGGTGATTGAATAGTATCTCATTAGGAGGCAGACCAAATGCAGCCTTCGTAGCTCAGTCTGAGACTTTGGCGAAAAGCTTAGATGGTGAGCTATCTTCTATGTGTAACACTAGTCCAGCTTTACAGCACACGTGTGGCCTTACACAGAGCTGTCGTTTGAGCAGTAAACAGAATCTACCTGAATATACAGTAGCAATTACTATCTTGAAAATGATGTAATGAATTAGGCTCACGACCCCACCACAAACAAACCTTCTATAGTCTTGCGATACTAGAGTGTAATAAGGGAAACTACACGTTTCACCAGGTTTTATGTATATAGATTATAGTTTTGTATATTTCATTTCGTTTTTGTTTTAGGATTTCATGTTCTGACTGTGTGTATTACCCAAATGCCGAACCCATGGTATCGCTAAACAATTGGCATTTCAGGTGATTCCTACGGGATTTACAGAGAGCATGGTGGTGAGCATGGTCTTACATGAAACACTTACATGAAAAGCAAATGTTATAAAGAACGAGGACTCAGGGGTCATCGCTATCAGGTCACTCTGTCCAAGGACCCTCTGCTGATGAAACAGATAAAAAAGATCCTTTATTCTAGAACATAAAAACACAGGTAGCTGCCTTAGTGCAAACTATGCACTTTCAGTTGGGAATTCACATTGAAATGTATCCTGGAGACATCTCAAGGCCTTTAATGATTTGTTCACTTTCACAGGATTGGTCAATAATGGAGGACAAATAGAGGACAGTACACAGGTGTAGACTGCAGACACTAATATTGATTAACAACAAGGTCGCTGTTATTTCATCAGCAACAAAATCATCTACTAAACATCAAGAGTAGGAGACCTGGATGGGTGCATCTCTGAGCTTACTGAGACCAGTCGTTTCTTCTGATGTACAGGTTCAGATTCTACCTTGAAATGAAATCACTCGGAGACAATTCCTCTTCAAAAACATGCTGTATGCCCAGGGATAAAGATAACTGGTATGCAAGTATGCATTTGCGCTGTTACAACAATCAATTGCTGCACGTATCGCTTTTAAAGGTGAACGCATACTTGAGCTATGTGCATCCCTGTGTATGCCCATAACTGGCATAGATGCTTGCAGGTAATGCTTTTCAATATATCAAATGATTTCTGTTGGTGAGACAGGCACAGTTTGAGGAAAGATGGAAACGCCACAAGAGGAGTGCCTGTACGTTTAAATATTGATTGCTTGACCCCCTGGATTGGTTTATCCGCCGAGCTGAGAGAATCCCATGGTCAGTTGAACCATCCGAGATACTTTGATCCTGCTCTTGGGACCAATGAATGGTGAATGAACCATATACTTTCATCCTTTCTACAGAGATGATAAGGCTCTTTTATGTGAAAGCATAGCTCTTAGGTGCCCCTTCGGTGAATAAATTTTTTACCAGTGCTCCACTGTTATGTAAAACAGTTTGTTTCTAGTTGAATAACATCCTGCAGTCGCCTGCCTCAATGTGAACAGACACATACACAGGTGGCAGTGTCCCATTTCACCCCAAACCAATTAAATTCCTTTATGCCCGATAGTAAAATGCATTAGGATATAGGAAGACTATATTTCATTGAGCAGTAGTGGGGTAGATATTTGGTGGTTTAGGAGCAATGGGTTTCATTCAGAAATTAGGATGAGCAAGGTAGACCTGCTGTCAGTTTTACACCATCCTGTTCACATGATTCACAAGAAATATAACAGGGAGACTGAGAAATAAAAAGCGAGTCATACTTGTAATGATGAGGCCTTAAAAGGTTATTTCACACATATTAAAGACAACACAGATAACTATTTTGAGTAACAACTTTTCAAATAATAACTCTTTGAATACTGTAGTAAACGATCACGCCTTAAGGGAATCCCTGCCCAGCATGAACTGATCTTTGTGATCCGAGTAAAATTTTCAGTGCACAGGTTTAGAAGGAATACAGTCAGCCATCCACATGGTGGGGGTTAGGGGCTCAGCCCCCCCACGATCTGGAAAAACCGTGTGAAATTTATTTCCCTTACCAAGCAGAGTGAAGATACGAGAAACGCGAGATACTAAGATCTCCGAGAGATCACTGCGAGATATCATGTGAGAGGCTGCCATAACAACGACTGTCGTCCTCCAAACCAGCACTGCGCATATACAGCATGTTATGCTTTTATGAGTTACTAAACTTTTAGTGTGTCGTCTGAGGCTTTTGCAAAACTCCCAAATGTTTCTAAAAATTGCCATTTAATTTCTTATGCTAACCCCGCAATATACAGAAACCGCGATGGGGAAAGTCATGATGCAGAAGGGTCGACTGTAATTCTTGAAATCCTCTAAAAAAAACCTATTATCTAAGAGTCTGTAAAGGTTACAAAGCCATTTCCATTACACTGTGGCTCATATAGCATATATGCATATAAAGATTGGGATAAAAGATAACAGAAAAGCTTCTCAGGTAAGGATGTCCTACTGAAATATTTCTAAGAGCATGAAGTAAAATTGGCAGTGGAATACACAAGGATGTAGGTTTGATGTCAACATCGGTAGGGACCAAATCAGCACTGAACCCCTGGCCCCTGTTAGCACCCACGGTACCCTCATAATATTGATAGGGACACGTTCCTGCCATACATACCCACAGCTATGGCTTTGGAAAATAATCTAAAACAAAATCTATGGCTCAGGAGGCTTCTCCAGTTCTGACTGGGTCTGACTGATTCCACCATCCGAAAGACCCTAGAACACAGAGCAAAGTAGCGCTGCATACCATCAACGGACAAATCCTCACTAGAAAGGCAAGACCACACAAGTTTGTGTCAAACCACCTGTGGAATCCACATCATTTCTCAAGCAGTTTTCAATGTCATAAATCCAGAAACAGATTTGCATGGCAAAGTGGGCGAAGCATTTCCGTTACCATGTCAATACTCACTAATAACTACAGGAAGTTTTTGGTTGCAGTTATTACTATTGAAGGCAACACGTGAGTTTTCACAAGGGGACATTAGCTGTTGAATGTTTCCTTTGCAAAATGCATAGAACTGTGCTAATTCCAGTTCATTTAATCTAATATTAAGTTGTTGAAATTCAGTGTCTGAAATAAGCAAATAAAGACTCAAATAGAGTATCATTACATTTCATAATACTTTGTAAGCCACATTAATTTTAAATGTATGAAAACTATAAATGATTTGTATTTTATAAGGAGATTATAACAGATTATTTGATACAATACAAAACTATGTTATGTAAAAAAGTGTAATTTCATATATTCTTAAAAATATTTTTTACCCTATTTAATTTTTGTTTCTTTCTAAATAAATTCCACTTGGCTACAACTAGGTCCCCTATACTTTGCAGTTGAAGATTTTATAATAATATATATATATATATATATATATTTTTTTTTTTTTTAATTATATGTGATACTTTTCTTCCTGAGATTCTTTGCACACCTGTCATCCATGACCCAAAAAAATCTATTGTAACAGAAACAAGATTTCTGGTTAACAAGAGGACTACTGTAAGTCGTACACAATACCACAGCAGCCTGGCCACCCCCTGGGGGGACGGGGGGGGGGGTTAGGGTTAGGGTTAGGGTTAGGGACCCCTTAACTCCCCCACTACAACAACCAATAAACTGTGCTCATCTTTCGGACACCTGTCACATATGGACGTGTCTGCTTTATAGCAGGGAGCTCTCATTAAAAGTCATTCCTCGGCGAGCCAGCAGCTCAGCTGAATTGCCACAAACAGCTCCTTTTAAGTTTCTAAGTAGGTCAACGGAAGTAGGCCATCGGTGAGGCTTGGGAGACCCGAAAAGCCACTGATTTCTCTGGCGAGGGCCAGTGTCCTATTTCTGAGACAGACCAGACCTGTGCAGCATGAATATATCGAGTGACATAGCAACAAAGTGATGTTCCACATGTCCGCCACCAGCACCAAAATGGAGCCATCTACAGACGGTTAGCAGTACAGGGGTACTAACGGAGTTGGCATGGGGGAGTGAGCAAGCAGGTCTTGTTTTCTGGAGAGGAGAATGCGGTTTTCTGTAGGACAGCAGGAAGGCTAAGTTTTGCCTGCCCTATCACTGCACCTCTGGATTCGCTGTTCCTATCCTGGGCTCCAACCTCCAGCATAAGCTTAGATGGGGGCACTGGGTGATTAACAGGGTCAGGGTGCAATAGTCTCATACTTCCTTGAAGTAGAGTCTCCAAATGACAAGCAGTCACAAAAGGGACACAGATAACACAGGAACATTCTCTTTCATCACATCGGCCAAGAAACGACAGCCCTTTCTTTATAGTAGCAGAGGTTTAGTGAGTGTATTGCACCTAGGAAACATTTTATTTAAAATGTAGTTGGGAAGACACCCGCAAGATTCTGGCGAGACCAGACTACAATTCCACATTCGTATTCCGGCAGCTGAGTTTGCTTGCTTTAATCTACTCCTGTGTGTCAGTGTAAGCTATACACATGACTAATTCATCGAGTACCTTTCATAAGCTAAGTATCAGCAGACTTTGAACTGGCAGTATGGCAGTAAGAAAAAGAACCATTACCTATTTGGTAGCACTAAGCCACAAGACAAGTGAAGGCAGAAGAAAATAAACAAGCAGGAACAGGTCTGATATGCAACATTTGACCAGTGCTCTATAATTTGAGAATGTCAGTTGGCATTCATACGTGAAACCAACCGCATGGAAATCTTGCATATACGTTTTATATACCTGACCTTGTTTGTGTGACAATGAGATAGACTGTTTGGCTGGGGCTCGTTTCATAATCTGGCGGCCTAGTGGGATTTCAGCGATACCCCTGACGCAGGTTCCACTCATCAAGGTCTCAATTACAGGAACAGTGGAAAACTGACGACAGAGAACTGTGAAAGCACAGCCTGAGAAGGTTTGTTAATTCATAACCATTCTCAACACAACATTAACCTCAGAAAACGTGCTTCGTCTCTTCAAGCTCGTACAGGCTGCACCACTGAGCAGAGGTGCAATTTTCCTTGATCGCAAAACGAACCCTTTTGCTAAGACAGGGTGACAATCTACATGTCTAATGAAGGGCTCCCTTGAGCTGTGCCTTCGTGACATTCCAAATGTCTAATGAGCAAGACTCATTTGCTTAACTAAAGTGACATTTCATACGTACAGAGCGGACCCTTCTGCTGTGTCGAGCAGACTGAAGTCCCCGTCTGTGGATATGTGTCAACGGCACACCCGAATTGAGTGCTTCAGACCTGAAGCCAGCAATTTATAACAAATACAGATTTAATTTTAAAAGAAATTCTTCAGTATTCAGTTTCTTGTGTAGTGATGTTAATAAGGAAGTTAGCACCTCATCTCAAGGAGCACAAGGCAAAAAAAAGGCTCTTCAAAGTTGTGAATCTATGGTTTGGCAAACACCGGCCTTAGCAAATATGCTAATTAGTTACAAGACAATTAGTTACTATGGCAATAAATAGACCAAAAGAAGCATGTGGCCTGGGACTGTTTGTTGTGATGTCTCATTATGATGAAGGTTCTCACGCCTCTGCAGTACAATGCCAGGCAGAAGGTGGCTGAGATTTCCATTACTCTGAAAAAACATTGAGTCCCTCTTATTTTCAGCGATTTGTTATGCCATTTTGTGGATTTTAGTAGAATATGGAAAAACTGTAAAAGGATAAAACTGCGCTACAGTTTGAGGCTTCTTTAATTCATGTAAGGTAATTATTTTAAGGTAATTTGTCAAAGAGAATGTACTGCTTCCTAGTTAACTCAGCCCAAGGGTTCTTTCATAACTAGGATTCATTTTTTAATACTTTTTGTTTACAATAAGATTTGATTTGGCCAATGATTTCCAAATATAAATCAAAATATGTGTCAGTGGGGGATTGTACCCTGCAACTCTGTCCAAGAATACCAGTTAGATGATGGATGGATGGATGGATGGATGGATAGAAGGAAGGATGGATGGATGGATGGTAATAGGTCGGGGTGCTGTGGGTCGAGATTTGGGACAATGCTCCTGAGTGAGTCACTTGTAAGGTTCTGGCTCCAGGGTATGCTGACAGTTGTGCGCTACACTGCTACACCATTATGCTCCCCGTTCAGCTGACTGTTTTATTTACTCACTACAAAGTTGCCAGGCCACACAGGAGAGAACATATTTGCATGGAAGAGTGGGCCAGAATTCTTCCTCATGGTGCTGTAAGTGATTGATCAACAACTGCAGTAAGTACTTGGTTGCAGTCATTGCTGCTGAAAGTGACAGAACCAACTTCTGAGTGTAAGAAAGTGATTAATTTTTCATACGGGAGGCTTTTATCTCATATCAAGTTTTGAATGGAGGCCTGATAATAGTCAGTGTCTAATGCAGGTATGGAAAATTCAGTTTCCCTAGAGAAAAGTCGGCTGTCACAAAAACAACAAGCATCGGTGATTAAGGAGGGGTATCGAGCTGCTGCAGGCTCAGGCCACATCACCTTATTCCTTCAAATAAATGGACCTTCACGGAAAGCAACATTTCAACCTCAGTCCTTTCTAAGCTCATTTGTAACACAAATGAGGATCGCTGCTTTCAGTCTTTTTTTCTATGAAGCTGTCCCCTGTGACTTACTGAGAAACAAACAAGAAAAGACAAATTTCACATCATCCGTTGGGACTAGCAATGCAATCGAGATCTCATACCAAAAAGTCATCATAACACAACACAAAAGTCATCTCCAGTTTAAATTTGCATGAAAAATTGAGCTAACCCTTGATATAGAAATTGTTAATAGGAATCCCTTCTACTGCTATGATTTAGTGATGATTTCCAGGCGTAATATATGTGTAAAGGTGAATGCCAATTTCCCTACATCATGCAAAAAATTCCGATACATGTTTTTCAGAGAAAACATACTCGCACTTACTGTAATATATGTGCAGAAATATGTGATTGACCCACTAATACACAAAGAAGGTTCATTTTCCATGAGGATATCATTGGCAATGTGCCTTGGATTTAGGATGGAACCGTATGACATGGAGAGTCTGGAGAAAGGACCTGAATTATGTTTTAGTAATTCCTGTTTTGAATGGAAGAAAGGAAACAAAAAAATCCTATTGAAACATACAATTGTCCACTTCAGAAGGGACAGATATAGTGAAATATAATGAAATAGTCTGTCGCAGAGACAAGCCGGTGCGGATTAAACAAGGCCTGGGTTTTGTGTAACTGAGAAAAAACAAAAAGTGGAACACACTCATAAATAGAAAATCAGAAATAAGAAACAGGTGGGACAAGTTAATGTGAACAGGAAGAGGCACCAGACTGACCCCCTCGAGATGAACAATGGACCGGTCCCCCCCCCCCCCCCGACACATGCACACTCCCACAACAATAAGATGAAAAGCTTTTTCTCCAATAACCCTGATCCATTAAAATAGCACTCAGTAATATTCTAATGTTAATCCAACACTCAGCGTTTGGCTTGCTGTGCTTCCTCGCCTTACTCCTTACCTGATTTCAGTAGGTTCCTCACACATGAGCCCTCCAATAAATGTCTGTGTATTTCCCACTGCGTCCAAATCTGGGGGACTTCCTGTACATTTTCATTTTATTACTTTTAGTGATATCTCACAAGTGACTTCTTCATTTTCTCAACTGTGCTCTAATTGCATTTCACCGAGTTACCCCCACTACCCAAGAGATATCTGGGAGGTCTGTAATCCTCAGTCTTCTCAAGACAACCTTTCAACGCAGGGATATATTAAACGACTTCCGTCCTGGGCTGACTGCTGCTCGGCTCAGATTTAGTGAGTCATGGGACCAAACTACACCTTTAAAGTGATGTTCAGAGACCGATTCTGCTCACATTCACCCACGTGGCTAGATGGCACCCTGTTGGATAAATATAGCTTCCCTAATCTGTCATTTCTTACAATACAGTTTAATTAATGTCAGCTCAATAGCAGAATCCCCCCTAACATTGTGTCCACCTGTGTGAAACACAGCAGGTTAGGAGAACGGACTAAAACAAAGCAGTATGACAGGTGAATAAAAGCAGGTAGCCTGAGGTTACACTCTCTCCTTCTGTGGTACAATCAGGAGTACATGAAACCAAGCAATTACTTTATCTTAAATCTGCTATTTTCACTCCACTGTTGTTGCCAGCTCTGTATAAAACACAGCTGAACGCCCTTGACTCCATGATAATTTCCCGACAGGTGTGGGCCGCCACCGATGTGCTCCAGGCATCGTTTTGCAGGAAATGGGTTGCCAGATGCCTGGCAGGAAAGAGCTGCATGTATGCGATAGGTCTACTGAGGGCATTTATACAGAATTTACACTTACAGACCTCCCCAGGGACACAATTCCCAGTTATTCAATTACATAACACTGCCTTGAAATGGTTCCAACGGGGGTTGTTCCAATGTGTGAAGGCTGCCTTTAGAGGTTAAGCTGCTTGGAAGCCTTACTCAAAAAATACAGTTAATAACATTAGTTGGACCAAAACTAATGCATTTCTTTCCATTTTTTTAAAATAAATTTTTAATAAAATCTGTCGCACTCCAAAGGCAATACACTGAGAAATGGAGAAGAGCAAAACAGCATGTGCAGGATTTCAGAAGTGGACAAGATGGACTACATAAGGTGCACTGCAATTATTCCCTGGGAAGGAGAGACCCCTCATTTCTCAAACCTACACGGCGTCTCGTCCAGCTTTGAAAACAAGGAAAGTAGAGGTCTGCATTCCTGCGGGACCTGCAGCAATAGAGCACGGAGCAGGACGGACTTCCATTTCTGAATGCGGCAACAGGTGGGGAGTGACTGATATGTTTGCCAGAGCAGGAAAAAGAATGAAAATAAGTAAGTATTGCTCAAATGTTTTTGGTTATTTTATCAAACTATTATTTATGTTCGTGAATAGGAAATCCAATTAAATTTTCACTGAATAAAAGAAAGATAGGTTACTATGCCTAATTTGGGTTTTACAAGCTAGCATATCCTGGAACTTTCGGAGGGATGTTAGCATTTTGAAAGCTCCTTATCACATTCATGAGTGCCTGGCTAATGATGGCAGAGGCAGTACAAAAATCTTTAACGCCCGAGGTAGTAAGTGCCTGCTTAAGGAAAGGTGAGTATAAAACTATATGACTACTTAATGTCAAAATAAGTAAGAGGAAATCAGATATTTGGCAGTGCTTGTCATTGTAAGTGACCACAGTGGGAACCGCTTGCCTTTTGCCTGCTGTGACAAATGCAACCACAGTGCTATCATACACCGGACACACGTCTGGCACTTCAGAGCGACGTATGTTTGGTTTCCGTGGGCCAGATGACACTGACTTTCACTGCAAATGCAAGCAAATCAAGGGTGACTACTGTACTAAAAACTGAAGCGACACCCAAATGTATGGATTTTGTTTGTGAAGATTTACAACCTGTTACTTCAAACATTGTTGCAGGTGAAATATGCCTATATGTATGACCAGCCTACTGCTATGTGAGATTGTTGCCTTTTGTAACGATTAAATGTTTAAAGTAGCCTATTTGTTGAGGCTACAGAATAGTTGGTCATACAGTAGAGGTCAGTCAACCGAGCACCGTCATTGAACACCACCGAACACCTTTCCAACTGATTGATTCTCCACATATCTGTCCTGCTAGAGCTGCCTTGAGATTTGGAAACTCAGCAAAGTCCTTCTTCTTTGAAAGGGAGCTGTGTGGATGAGCACTGGGGTAGCCTTCAAGCCTACAGTGGTAGGGAGTGACTGCAGTTAGGTCCACGAGGGTGGGTGTTGAGAGGATCTATGGAAGGGGCGTCCGTGGGAGCTGGTGTTGTGGTTCTGTGCAGCTAGCTATTGTGGAGGCGAAGTTATATTTGAAATGGTGGTCAATCCTATAGGCGGTCAATCCTATAGGCGACATAGGCAGCCGCCTAGGGCACCACCTTCTGAGGGGCGCCGGCTTACCAGCCAGTTCTACTTTGCCTCAAATGGGGGGTATCATTGGTGATGCTCGCCTAGGGCGCTACATCGACTAGGACCGCTACTGATTCATACGACAGTTTTATGAAGACAGTGACAGTATGTGTTAGCAGGGTCGCTTGGGAAGAGGATACAAAGGCTACCGTTTCCCCAGTGACTCTGTACTGGAGGCTTAGTCAGTGGGAAAATGTCATTCTCATTGGCACAAATCTTCATCAGCTTCATGCACAGCTTTGCTTGCAATGAGGCTTGATGATTTCTTTAAAGTTTCATGACGTTAGACGCCCTCTCCAGGAGCTGATATATTCTGGTTGACAAGATTTCAAGCGGACCCAGGTTCTGAACGGCAGGATGGACCTGAGCAAGCCAGGCCAAAAGCTTTTTGTATATTTTTCATGTTGCCTTACTGACAAGAAGTCAATCAGCTCGGTCAGCTTTACAAAGTATTATGCTCCGTCACGAGACGGTCCACCAGGAATCCACCAGCACCACAGGGGCCTATGGCAACCGCGGTTTCCTCAAGGTTGAACACAACAAGGACCAATGGGATGCGAATGCAGTCTCTAATTGCCCAGAACAGGGGGCAGATCTGTCTTCCTGGTGCGGCTAAAAGTCTGCACTGAGAAGAAGGTCAGGAGGAAGCAAAGGGCAAGTCAGTGGTGTATGCTCTCTTTCCGCCTGGCTGGAAATCTAAGGCCACCCTAAACGGACCCCTGCCTCCTAAGTGACCCTGTTGTATACTTTCCCTCCTTCCCTCTTAACAACCCTCAGCCCTAAGGGTGCGTTTGCCTGCTCCCCTGTCACTCGTGCCTCCTTTCCCATCATAGCTTGGAATGGCTTTACTGCAATGTGGCCTAAAAACAGAGGCGACTGAATTTTGGCCCAGTAAGAAAAAAATGAACAAAACTTTAACATTTACAAAAAAAAAAAGCATAAATATTATGAAATAAAATTATGCATTATGTGTCATTTGCAAAGGTACAGGCAGTGTTGAGCATTTCAGGTCCAGAAGCTACAAATCCAGACCAAGATTTCGTTTTTACCAACCAGTTGAGCATAAAGAGTCTCATTCAGAGTACTCAACTGGTTGGTGGAAACAAAATCTTAGTCTGGATTTGTAGCTTCTGGACCTGAAATACCCAACACTGAGAACAAACACATTTGAATGCTTCTTTTTGACATATCCCATCATGCCTTTCTTTGAGACACACACAAGTCCTGCTACAATGCACAACTCGCGCGTTCCTGAAAAAACCTCATGTTCACTAAAATCACACACTAAAATACACATATCAAATGGGACAAATAGGGTTAGGGGAAAGGAGCTCCAAAGCTTAGTAATGTAGCATGAATAAAATGAATTAAAAAAAAAAACCGAATGATACCAGTGGCCAAAAATGTAATTATATGCATTTTAAATAAGAAACAATAATAACAGATTAATAAATTATACCGTAAACATCTCCTGTGGAACTTTTAAGTCTCATGAGAATTGCCTAGTGACAGTTTCAACTGAATGTGACAAACTCCCTAACTTGTCTATTGTCTAGAGTGAGGAGCAGTGAGCCACAGTCGTGCAGACAGCATAATGTAAGTAAATGTAAGTGAATGAAAAAATGTTGCTGTGTGATTTAATATAGTACTTTGTTAAATATTTGTTACTTTTTAGACTCTGACCTGTGCAATGCATGGATGTACTAAAAGTTACAGAAAATAATAGGTCCAATTGAATGATTTGTTCAGGAATCGGACATCATATAACATTCACTTAAACATCTGTTTTTGCATGCAATAGTGTTCCTCACTAAAATCATATTGCATTGTAAATCGGTAGTGCTTTTCTCCCTATGTGATTACGTGCTGTATTGGACTGGGGTACTAATATAGCGTTAGAACAGATATCACGCAATGTAGCAGGATTGACTATTTATACAGGTCTGAGCACAGGGTCAGCAATTTATCCGGTGCTCTTGGGACATTTCTGGGGACCAGGGTTCTTGCAAAAGGGCCCAGCAGAGATGTGACTAATCTGCTGAGCATGAGATTTTAATCGATGACCTTCTGACCACAGGCACAGAGTACTAACCTGCTAAGCCACACCCCCTCCAAGTAATGGAATTTATAGCCACCCTTCCAAAAACCAAAACAAGATGTCAAGACCTGGCCCAGAAACCATAAACTGAGAAGGAAATAAGAAAATGTGTGAAGTAGAAAAGCCACTTCCTTACTCCTGGGCCAAGGAGAGTGTACTATGGAAGAGCGTGAACAAGTCCCAGGATGACGCACTGGCTGAGACGCCAAATCTTGCCTTCTCTGCCCCAAGGGCAGTCATGCTCTCACACCGGCTATTACAGGCATCCCCAGGCAGTCCCCGAGGTCAGTCAGCAGGCACAACTCTGCCATTTATTGGTTGTTCCTTCCATACAAATACCTGTTACTTTACTCCTAATACATTTAATACCGTGTCCCACCGACATTATCTGAAATTAACTTTATAAAACTGAGGCTGCAATTATTAGTTTCTCGAATGCATTAAACTTTAGAAATTTCATTTGGGGATTTAAACATCTATTTTACAAAAATACCCCTAAAATATGTGTATTTTAGTACGTGATTTTAGTGAACGTGAGGTTTTTCAGGAACGCATTAGTTGTGCGTGTCTCAAAATAAACCGCTTTGCCAAAAGTCATACCCCAAGACTAATATCTTTTTGGGACGTGCACTGGCATCAGACCGTCTGCACTGCACCGATTTCTCCAACCACTGGCGTTTTATCAGAAAACACTGGGCTGACCACTGCTGAAGGTCTGGCCAGGGCTGCTTTTCCATGCTATCTGAGATCAGTCCTATAAGCCATGCTTCATGCCTGGTTCTTTTCTATCATATAGAGTTATGTGGATTCAGTCATCCTGAATACAGCTGTCACCGGGATTTTGGGTTCCAATGCTTGGGAGGTGACTGGTGTGTACGTCCCCTCAGAGAGGGTGACAGAAACCAGACAAAGGCTCCGGGAAAACAGAGGCTTCTAATGTGTTAATAATGAGCCTTAATAATGTGAATAAAGTAAAGTAGGAGGGTCAGATGATATCTGTCTCTGGTTGGTCAGAAAGCAGCAGATCTGAGGAATGTGCATCATTAGTGACAGATGATTCCAGAATACTAGGATACACAATAACTGAACAGTTTAGGCCTATTCGTTAGCTAGATGTGCTGATGGGAAATCTAAGTGATGATCACACAAAGTATGTGCATTGCTATTGTGTTATTTTTCAAGCATCACGCATAGGACTTATATGAATAATCCATACACAGATAGACAAATAGAAAGACAGAGAGATAGAAGTAAGAAGAAAAGAAAAGTAACCAAAAGGTGTGATGTGTAAGAACGGCGCATGCAAAACTCTAGTGAATGAGGTCAGGAGAGCTGTGCATGGATATGTATTGTGAAGTTTGACAGTTTTGCAATGCAATGTTCAGGGAGACCAACAAAACTTTTTGTTTCCTTTTTGGATCGAGCATGATGATTGGTGATATGCTCGTCATTGTCGGTTGTTACTTCCTAGAGCAGATCTTCGTTGGACTGAGCACAAAAGGACGGCGTTAGGGCATTGAGTGAGTCACGGTGCAATACTGAAAACCACCGATGGACAGGTTGATAGAGATCACGGCGCAAGCAGAGATGAAATGAGAAGCGGGATGAGTTAAACAACCACTCCAATCACTGTGACATTCACACATAGCTTCTCGGGAATAATCCAACCAGTGCTCCAATCTGGAACAGTCTTAGATGGGCTAACGACAACTGCCATAAATAGCAGCTTTGCCTTGGATGCCGTTGCTTGTTTTAAACCTGCCAGTGATAGTATTCTGCATATAAAAATTCACATTTCACAGCATACTGAAGGACTAACCTGGGCGGCATACACATACAGCACAGGGAGTACTAATACTAATGTAGCACTGCCTTAGAAAACCTTAGGAATAGATGTGGTACCTTTGACATATAGTTGTACTGTGTGTACATCATACTGACTCTAAAGAAGATGTGGGTTTCGGAAGATATATTTCGAGCTTGGATAGACATTCCTGGTGCATCTCCAAGATGAAAACTGAGAGGATAAACAGGACACCCAGGTTTCTCATCTGTGAAGAACCCCTAAACATCGATGCTCTGAGATGAAAGGACCATCCACGCAGAGAGATGAAACGATGAGGCCCTCTGCGACAAAGCTACACTGTCATTAGAGAAGCAGACATCCATTTTATCGTTATCAAGTGCAGATTAGGGGCTGGATCCTAGTGGCAACATTAGGAGGCATGAGTGGTGATTGTCAGCCATAAATATTAGTGTCTGCTAATGATACGCGGCTCATGCTGTAAACTGGAAAAAAAAAACAAACATCATTTGCTTTTATCGTCTGCCTTTTTTCATGCTTGATAAACAGATGGTCATGGCTGATGAGTTTGACATATTAAACCCCCGTCTACGGGAAATCCATCCATGCAAAGTGTTTTTTTATGGAATATATTGTGACATTTACTACAGAGGTGCCATCCCTGTCCTCAAAGGGAAGGAGTGTAATCACCACCACGGTAAGTCTGCAAGGCCACGGACCCGTTAAAGGACTAATCTATTCAATTAGCATTCGGCACCTGTGGGTCTCCCCCTAGGGGGAGCTGCTGGGTCATCAGTTACCTGATAGGCTGATTACAATAGCGGTGCCTCATCTTTCATTTACAAATGAACGGCAACAGTAATTTCTCATTCATGACGGGGTCAAGACTTCAAGCCCCTTCATCATTACTGGCTGCATGGTTTGGTACCAGAGACCTTCAAAGCTACCAAAAAAATCACAAGTAAATCTGCATGACGGCATTGTTCTGAAAGCACAGCAGTGACATAGACCTTTGCCAATGCCTTCTACATGCTGCTTATTTTTTTATTAGTCACTGTTTCACTTCTTGAATGTTTCTGCGGCATACAGGGGAGGGATACAGACATACAGACCTTTACTGCTGGCTGCGATCCGGCAACTATGGGCTTTTCTAATTAGTCAAAGTCAAACAAGTGAACTATTATCTCTATCAAGAATAACTGACATAAAGCCTTTCTGTGGTCTGCTGGTTAAGATAAAAGTCATTGCACTCAGCTTGTGAAATCCATTTTTGCCTTACTGCTTGCTTATTTGAATGGTGACGGCAATTTGGAATGATATAATGAGCAAAACCGTGTCACATAGAATGACGCATTAATTCGAAATTGGGTCTTTCTTTAAAGGGATGATGTGGATCAGGTTGTGTCAAGGGGCACACGATATCAAAAAATACATAACACCAAACTTGAGGCCAAGATAAAATAAATCAAATTTTTTACGTCACAGGGCTGAGGCAGGCAATAGGGCGTCAGCTAGAGCTGCCGGGAACCAAACAAACAGAGCACACCAGGTTATAGTCATTATCAGGAACCAGGGCAGGTGAAATTAATTATCACTGAGAATCACAGTCCCCTGACTGTCCCCCCTGAGACAAGTGGATGCCCCCATTCAGTCTCACAACATGACTTTTTTACCAGTAGAACTTCTGTTGTCATGAAGAAATCTTGACTACATAAAACACAAATATAAACCAATTACTAATTAAGTTTCTTGGAAATAAATCTCATCTTCCACGCTGTTTCTTTGTGCGTTTGCAGTATGCATGTTATCTTCTGTATTGTAGATAAATCTAGCCGTACCATATTATTGATAAGACAGAGCTGGTTGTGACCAGTTTGTGGCTGCTCTTGTCTCACTATCTGTGATCTATGGCATCACATGGAAGGCAGAGGAGTGAGGGCAGCCATAATCCCATCCTGCTCTCACCACAGAAGCAGTATGAAGGTGGAGTTTACCCTAAATATAAAGCATCGATGTGCATTGTGCACGTAGCTCGGCCAAATCTCAGGAAAAATACTGATTATTTCCCAGCTATACAGGATTCCTATGCTTCATTTTACTGACATGGTTAACTAATATCATGAATAAATCCAACATTAGAACAGTCCTGATAGCATTTATATTGCCATTTCCACCACTGAAGGAGTGGACTGACTGCATGCCAGGTAAGGGATTATTATTGATTTCCTATTTCCTTATTTTCTTTTGTAAATAAAGTAGATGTAGCCAATTGGCCACATAAATTTGACCAATGATTGATTAGCTTGTTACACTCTCCCCCAAAACTCAATATTAAACCAGCTAAAGGGATTGGAAGCCTGACACCCTCGCTATTGCATCTCCATCAAGTCCACAGCATGCCGAAGCTCTGCAATGGGAAATGATCAAACGGCCTACAGCTGCAGCCTGCTGTTTAATTGCAGTCGGGATAAAAGGATGGCGTTCAATCATGGACAGGATTCAGGCTTGTACTCTCAGGGTGTTTATCAGTCGTGCCCTTGCTGTTGAGCACATCTGTGTGAGGAAGATCTGGCGGAGGCTTGTGCCCCCATTAGGGCTCTGTGCCTATGATTGGAAGGTCGCCGGTTCAAATCCCGTCGTCAACAGAGTGATTTCATCGCTGGGGCCTTGAACGATGCCCTTAACCCCGATTGCTCCAGGTTCTGGCTGACCTTGTGTTCTCAATTGAATGTCACATTGGATAAATGTGTCTGCTAAATGAATAAATAAAGTATTCTAGCCAAACTCTGTAAGTGACAAACTCAGTCCTGTATGTTGGTTCTCACACGGCTCTTTATGTTACATTTACGCTTTTCCCGAGCTTCCTAGTTAAATGAGATGATTTTTCTGTTCTGGCAAACTCTACAGATCACACCCTCTCTGAACACCTGGTGACTTATGCCAGAGGGGCCACAATTTCAATTAATATCTTCTATGTAAAGTGATTATCATCGACAGACAGGAATGAAAATAAATGTGTCCCTTTTAATTCACCCGGGAAACACAGCGATAAGGCACCAAAAGCAAACGTCAGCTGATGGGCTACAATTTAAAGCATGGTGGCTGCAATTACATCATCCTTTATGTACCTCCCACACCTGTGCAAATTAAAGAAATTCATGTGACTGAGGGATGTTTTGCCTTTTACTTAATTCCTCATATCAGTGTGGCTAACATTCATATCTCGAACACTACAGCATATCAAAGATATTTTTATTAGTGGTTCATTTCTGAGGCCAAACTAGTCCTTTAAAGCTTAAAAGCAAAAACCAAGAAATAAAACAGGAAAAAAAAATTGACACGACCATGCAAAGAATGAAAATGTTGCATGACTGCTTTTAGGTAAACCAAATATTACAAGGTCCAGCAGATTAAGAAGCAAAGAGCATGCTCCCCATTAGCCTATAACAAGTGATATGATGTGTGGCTCAATTACTGGAAGGCCGCTGGTTCAAATCCCTGGGTCAGTTGAATGATGCTAGCATTGGGTCCTTGAGCATTCCCCCATTACATTATGGGCTGTCTGACCACCTTTCTCAAGCATTTTTTTTCATAAAAGCACCTGTTAACTATAATGTATAAATGTATACTAGTTAACAACAGGGGGTTAAGATGCCACTGGTTCAAGCACCAGTTAGGAAATGTTCATGGGGGAATTATTTGGGTGACAAAAGCAGCAAAAACATGACACTTCAGATCAATTCTTAGCTGTGCTAGAACTTTAAAAGTAGTGTGGCATGTCCCAGTCACTCAGATATGACTACTTTAATGACAAAAACAGTGTTGGGAAACAGCAAATCCAGGAAGACCTCCAAGCAGTCTCCCTGTGGAAGCTTTGAAAGACTTAATCTAGATGAAGTATGGAAAGACATACAGTATCCCATGGGAGAAGGCTTGAGAGTGTGTGTGCAGTTGAGTAGGTGTGTGTCTGTGTGTGTCTGTGTGTGTGTGTGTTCAGATTGAGATGTGGAGAAGAAGAGAGAATAACATGGAGACAGGAATTGAGGGCGATAAAAGGTAACGAAAAAAGGGCAAGAAAAAGATGAAAGAGATTTATAGAGGGTGAGAGAGAGACTGAGAGAGAGGAACATGGATAATGTGGAGAGATAGCAGGCAGATATCAGGCCTAGGCTAAGGTGAGAGAGGTCATGGAGTGTGATTGATTTCCCTTCCCATGACCAAAGCAGTGGAAGGCAGGTCTGGTAATTAGCTCTAGGACAAAATCCCTTTTGAGGGGGGAGAATGTATATGATGTTGCACAAGGGTTATTGTGGCTCTAAAATCAAAACATGCAATTCAATTGAGCGACACTATGAAACAGAACAGTATGAGTAAACGGGAAAGGAATCCCCATCAGGAATGAAAATGAGAAGTGAAACTGAACCTTCCCAAGATCTTTTTAACTACATGTAAAAGCTGCAGCATGCAAAAGGACACTTTGGGAGAGCTTTGCTGAAACTGTCCCCATATTTCTTCGTCTACTTTGGCTTAGGAATAGTTGCCTTCAATATCTTGCATCAAACTGATAAAGAATAAAAGACTTAGTCTCATAACTTGCATCACATTACAGAATCAAGAAGGGTCATGATTTAAATGGATTATTTGAGGGTATAGTGAATTTCTGTATCCTACTATTGACCCAGGGTCCTCCAAATTAAGCTTAATGTCTTGGAAGAAGGGAATGGTCTTCAATGTTATTGCTATATATTGTAGCTGAACAAACCTAGCCTAAAGTCACATACTGAAGTAAGATCTCTGTCAAAGGAAATTTACACCAGCTTAATCTATAAGTGCAGCTTCCCTGTATTAAATAATGTGGGATTAGAGTTGTTGAAGGAAATTGGATTTAGAACATATTCATTTTTGTATCTGGACCCCCACGACCCTGAATAGGACAAGTGGGTACACATAATGGATGGATGGATGGACCGATTGATGGATGTAGTGGTCAGATGATTAAAATGCTTCTTAAACTAAAAATCTCAGGGTTTTTCTTGTCCTGGTCATATAGGCATAAATCACTTCTGATGACCAAAATCTTGGGAAGATAATGCAGCAAAAATGTATTTTTTATAGTTGGTGTATTATCAAATATCAATATTCCCAATCAAAGATTGATGACCATCAAAGGTATGACATAAACTAAGGGTTTGAATAAAAGTATTTTTGTATGAGTGGACAGTAGACAGGTTTCTGATTTGTGCATATGTACCAGCACAGAGGAAGTAACAGAATTAGACGAGAAGAAATGATCAGCTCTATCAAGTAACTTTGAACCTAAGAGGACTTCTTTTTCTCGCTTATAAAAACAGTGACTGTTTAAAAAATAACAATATCTGTTTAAACTCCTCAGTAAAGCCATACTTAGCATAATTACTATGATCTAAGTCAGAGTCATTTGAAATCACCATTTTACTTCAACAGGAACAGCAAATGTCACAGAAAGCTGACCATTGTATGCTTACCTAAAGTCTAAAATTTATTTCTTATTTCAATAGTGTAAATAATGCAAAAGTGTAAACACCAAGAAAAAGCAAACATTAAATCCATTATCCATTATCCAATTCAGGGTTGCAAAAAACTACACTGTACACAGGTATACTGCATGTTAATACTGCTTCTTTCAAGCCACAGAGGTTCATAATGTCTAATTTGGAATATTGTTATCCACGATGATGCAGACAATGTTTTGTTTTTCTAAATCAGTGTAACTCAAACAGGATATTAGACTAATAATGGTAGCATTTAATAATGTCTATAGCATTCATCTTTTACTTTGTACAATTTTCAAGGCCACAAATGTGCTTGGCTCCCTTATTTACTTAATCTAAAATAAATTTGCTCTGTGTTAAAAATACCCTGAGAATATAATTTACTAAACAACACAGCCAGTAGCAAAAGTGGCTAAGCAGTCATATGTGTGACGGAAGTCTTTTTGGTTTAAATCCCAGGCGAGGCTCTGCTATAGCCTTGGGCAAGGTGATTGCCTTGAGTTGTATTAGTAAAAATATTCAACTGCATAACTGGGTAAAAACTGTAAAAAAAAAAAAATGCCAAGTATGTCACAGTGGAAAAACATGCTCCTTAGGTAACTAATAAAAACTTTAGCTATATGCTTTCCAAGCTAAGAAATATCCATCAGGGAGTTTCCCCTACAGGCCTTACTGCAGCTACAAATAAATGAAAGAACCAGCATTCTTGTATTCTTCTCTTGAAGCGGTATGCTTTTCCGAACATCCTTCATCTTGGAGAAGGGGGAAATCAGTGAAGGGCAGATGAAGCGGACCTTCTTTCAGGTCAGGATAGCTAAGCGGTTCCGAAATTGGCTGCCAGTCCTTGCAGCCAGAGCTGTCCTGCCTGTCTGGCCTTTTAAAGCCTTTCTCTTTCAAGTCTGGCTCACGACCTTTTCTCCACGGCAGATGGGGCTTATCTGCAGTGCGATTCAATCTGACAATAAGTGCTTACTGGTCTTAGGGACAAGCAGAAATCATGAGCTTCCAGGACCTTGCTTCTTGTGTGGTTGTGATCCCATACATGGTAAAGACCAGTCGGTTTATTGATTCTGGACAAAAACTGAGGCCTAAAAACCAACTGACAGCTGGATTAAAAGAATCTGAAGAGGTACGTGCCAAGCCTGTTGCAAGGGGGAGGGTTAAATGGGTATGTCTTCCCAGTCTTGCACCGGGGGGTGCAAAATTAAATTCTGCAAGTAAGTATACAGAGGTATTGTTTACATTTAATATTTTTTAAATTTACTATTTTACTTCTGTTATATTTTCATGCATCCCTTGTTAATTTCATGCAATCATGTAAAAGAAAATTGTAATTATTGTAATGGGTAACACATGATTCTAGAAAGAAATGGTTTGGTTCAAAATTTTTTTTTAAATTTCATTTTCTTTAGTTCATTTTCTTTACGGACAGATTGATAGATAATCATGGCATGTTATTCCGGCACCCAAAAGAGAAACCTAAAAAAAATAAGAGAAACAAAATGAAAAATCAAGAAAATTAATGGGATTGTACTTTAAAAGTCAGAAAGTCCACACTGCAGTCTCAAGAGCAATTCTAATTATTATTCCTTTTTTACATTATCTAATATATGTTCAAAAATCAGTTTATAGTTTACCTCCACTGCTTCTGCATGAGCGCTGCATGTGTTCTCTGAGAGAATCATAATCATTTTCATCCTTGCTGTTTATATCACTTTGAGACGGGTTTGTGAGAAATTTATGAACTCCTGTTTGCTTTATAAATACCCCAATTTTTATTACAACAAAATCACATCACCAGGACAGCACCCTATATGCAGCGTTGCCTTGTGTTTCAGAGGGAGGATATTTGCATAAACATCAACAAAATAAAGCATTTCAATTCCCAACCCAAAATACCGAAGTACCAAAGTGCCACAACTGGTTTAGTACTTTAAATACTGCAAGTTTTGTTACTGGTACTCTCTCTCTCTTTGGAATGGAGGGGAGGGTCCAAAATTGTACAGCAGTCCAGGGCCCAGCCATATGAAGCAGCAGTACTGGTCAGCTCCTCAGTGTTACAGAACTTCACAAGCAATGTTGTGGTTAGTCATCATTTTGGTCATGCTGTTTTCTATTAATTCCACACTAAAGAACACAATTCAAAAGGGACAATTTAAGTAAGTAAATAATAGCAGGAGTAAAAGTTACAGGGATCAAAGAACATACCACTTTTCAGGAAGCCAGTGATATTTTAGAACTCCTGCCAGGAAAGAAAATAAGGGCGTGGATGCATGTGATTACTAATATCATTTAGTCCAGCTTGAAAGCAAATAAAATCTAGATAATTTTTTATGCAGCACGTTTTCTCTCTGCTTGTCAGTGTGTTCACTCACATTGATAATCAGATGAGAAAAACATGACAACTATTTTTTGTGCTCAAAAATCGTAAAACATCAGCTATTAATTTCCAACACTGCTTCTATATCTCCTCCTTGTTTTTATATCTACAAACTACTATTATACCATTCTAAACTCACAGCCAACACCGAACCCATCATTTTCAACAGACCCCCCCCACACCCCACACCCTCTCTCTAGATAAAAGGTTAAAATATTATTATTCACAAATTCATTCAATTCTTTCATTTTCAAATTGTGGCTTGGTTTTGACTTCCAATAAAGCGTCTCTGTTCTGTTAATTCAGTTCGTATCATTGATTTATTTAAAAAATACTTAAAGAAACATTTCAAATATAAATTCCAATAATTTTTAGTTTTCTCACTGAGCTAAATCATTCCGACGTGCTTTGTAATTGAACAAAACTAGAACACAAAGGGGCAAATTAAAAATATGTAAAAGAAATAGGTTCAGCTGCCATTTGGGGTTTCTGGCAACAGTTGCTGCCTACAAGTAATGGCTTAAGTAGAACTAAGTTTGTCATGTGATCTAGAGGAGGTGAGGCTCCACTCTCCCATTCCATATGCTGGGTTCTGCTCCTCCGCCTCCTCCAAGCACAGCAACCTGTGTTCAGCACGAGTCCCAGCACGGCTCACACTGTGGTGTGAAAGCGTCTGAAAGAGAGACTTCTGTTCTTACCTTCTTGGGCTGAATTTGATGTTTTTTGTTTGTTTTTTTTTTACAGTGAGAACTATTATTAAGGATTTATTGATCTTTTTCTACATGCTCTTTTTTCCCACTCTTTCCACTCTTATTGTGCAGCTCTCTCTTATAGTCTCTGTCCAGCTCCTGACCTCATACCTACATGCAGCAACAATCACAAACTGAGTGAACAGGACCTCATCTCCCCTATTTCTACTGTGGGATCCTTTGTAAAATCATACACAGACGTTCCCCAGGTCACAATGGTCCTTGTTATGACATTTTGACTTTATGATGGGTAAATGTCTTTCACTTTCAGTGCATTATTCAATAAAATACATGAGAAATTCAACACTTTGAATAAAAAAATAGGCTTTGTTTTAATGATTTTACCAAACTGTAGGCTAATGTAAGTGTTCTAAGCATGTTTAAGGTAAGCTAGGCCGGGCTATGATGTTTGTTAGGTTAGGTGTACTGTATTAAAAAGCATGATCACCTTACGATAGGTTTATTGGAACGTAACCCCATCTTATCCTGGGGAGAGGCTGTAATCAAAAAGCCACAGTCAGAGAGGCTGATTATTGCCTGTCTGGCTTGTCCCCCATTACTACAGTATAAGATAAAGGCTAATAGTATCACTCGATGGTTAGGAGAGCCTGTCGCGTCCAAACAGCCTTTTGATTGGCTGACAGATTGATTCTACCACTAAGGTGTTTATGAGTCTGCGAGGAGTCAGGCAGTCAGGCAGCAGCTGTGCAATCACCATGCATTCTCCAGGGTTGGAAGGAGCTGAGGATGGTTATTTAAATTTGTGTTTTAGCTGAATAAACAAACAAGGCTTGCATTAATTAATGTTAACTTCAAACACGCAGATGAGTAATGCAGCCTTTAGTATTAGGTTCTTTAGCATTATGTTCCTTAGCTGTCCGAAGACTGAAATAGAGAGATAGGACATTCTGCCAGGAGCTGACAATAATAAATTCAGACAAATACCATGCAGAGCAGCAAAGACTATTGTGACACCTGAACAGAAAACTAGGGACAAGTCAAGTTCCATATCCTCTGTTGGCAAGGATGGAGATTTATGGGTGCAACTGAGGCTCCTCTTAGAATTAATGAGAACCTAAAATCAGTAAGAAAATGTACTGTTGCTAGTACAAAAGTTACTCTTTAAGTGCAAGCTAATTCAAGCCAAGTGTTCTGTTTTTTTTTTTTTAAAAATCTATTCCATTAATTTCTCAAAGGTAGAGATAGAATATAGAATCACGATTTGAAGTAGTACAACGAACAAGAATAACACTAAGGTTTGAAGCACAAAAGGCTGACGGACAGGATAGAGGAGGATATAACTGGCACCACGAAAAAGGTTGGTCTTGAGAAACAGGGCTGGATCTGGTACCATTTTATCTATGCTGGAAAGTATTAATCTATAAGTACATTTACTGTACACCTTAATGCACTATAGCAGTTTAATCATACTACTGCTACAGCAAATTCATATAGTTCTACCAGTGCAAAATTGCACAAAATTATTTATTACTGTCATTTTTAAAATTTATGGTTGTTCTATTGCCTCTTTCATTTATTAATTTCCTCTTTTATTTTATGTATTTTTCTTGCCTGTTTTTAATTGCATTGTGGGCCCCAGAGGCACTCTATTTCATTCTCTCTCTCAGACTCATATGTAATGAACTTGACCTTGAAGTATTCCTAGGGTTGATGACACTAACCGGTTAAGGGTTTATGAGATGTCCGAGTAAAGATGTAACTACCTGGGTCGCTACACATGGGGGAAGAGGAATGGAGCTGCAGAAGGAGGAACAAGGAGGAAGTTGCAGCTAAAAAATGGGTGAACTATTAAAAAGGATGATTTTTTCTTTTGACATGGGAGAGCGACACATATTAAGAGAGTAGGAGCAAGGTGATTGTGTTGAGTCATTCTGCCTGTTCTTTGTTCTACTGGTACTAAAAATATCTGTTTCATTCTCCTGTATTTCCAGTATCTGTTCCTGATTTTTCACCAACCCATCAATTTGACTATTTCCCTAACATGTAATGGAACAGGATTTGTGTTATTTTTTTCCTTCTTGCTTGAATGACACAAGAGATGTAATTCTCAAGCTTGTGACAGAGCAAAAATAAAACCAAGTCCTCATTAAACAAACTGTTCAACAACAAACTACTCAAACACATGGATACCGGAACACTGAGTGATTAAGTTTTACTAATAACCCTAAAAGATGGGACTTGAGATTGTTTGCGGCAAAACGAGGTTACCAGGAGGACATCTATGCAAAACTGGAAAGAATGTCTATGCAAGGTTTGAAAAAGATTCATCAAACACTTTTTGAGTTATAGTATTCATGAGCAAAGCGGCTGTTGTGGTGGTGGACTGGTGCTAAAACCAAATGTATTCCCAGAAGTCCGGGGAATACAAGTACAATTTTGTTATGTTAGCTGAGAAAATGATTAATGCTCTAAATAATAAATACTAATATTGTGTGAGAAAAATATGTTTTTCTAAACAATACGAACAGAATGGCTTCTGTTTGGGGTAGAAGTATTTGAGCTGTGTGCTTATTGTATACTGGCTTTTGTAAGGGGTATCTGCGAATGGTCCTCATTCCTCTGTACTGGGCATTTTTTTGACCTGACCCCAGCTATCCATCCTCTTCTTGCTGAACAGCTGGAAGGGCATAGCTGAATGTGCATTCTCAAACACAAACACCCACAAACAAACACACATAAACCATGGCTTCAGTCTGTAAATGTCAGGCATACAAAGCAGAATTTTGCTTTGCAGACCTGTTAAATATCACTGGGTGCTGGGAATTTAAAATCTTGTCAGGCATTAATGAGTATCATCTAAATAGGGTGGGGGCAAATCTGCTTTGCCTGAACTGTACATCTGTGATGAGCACCTGGGCGAAGCTGTGAGCTGTATGAGTCAGCCCGATCACTGAAGTATAGCTTATTCATTACATGTGAGCACTGCCTTCTCTATGGATTCATTGCCCATAGCTGTAGTCACAGGAAATAAGCAGAAGGTCCCTGAGGGCTGGCAGATTTCCTTCCAAACCACCTTGACACAAATCCAGCCTGTAAGAGTCATGGGGTTATTTAACCTGGACTGGGTAGTCAGAAAATGATGTATGACTTAATGTAGTGCCAGTTTCTGATGACATAATTATTGCTCTTAGCATTTCCGTCGCTACATTTTATAGTTTTTTTTTTTTTAGTACTATGCTACCTTTGACCCTGTGGCGTTTCATCATGTTATGTATCTCCGTAACTATGTTCTTATTCAGGGGTTATATTCTGTCATAATCCACAAGCCTTTCAGAGATCAAGAAACCTATTTTTCTAGATGTCATATATTTGTGAATAAATTGGTCTATGATTAGTATATTTATAGACTGTCTCCAACTTCAAAGAAACTTGCAGCACCTTTGGTGGGGAAATTAATCATAATCTAAAATTAACTAATTATAGCCATCTGATTTATTAAATTTGCATCTTAGGACCACAGGAAGAATTATACCCGTTATCTTTGATTCTGGAGAAAGGTATTCTTTGAATTATTGTAGTACTTCCCAGAATAACCCCCCCACCACCACAGACAGGACTAAAGGAATGCACTTCGCAGTAGTTTCAGTCAATTTGCCGTTGATACCTGTTATTTTCATGCTTTACACCTCTCCTTCAGCTTTAAGCTCCAGTAGAATGTGAATACTTTGAGGTGTGCAGCTAATGTTTCTTTTTGGGGAGGTATTTAGAATTTCTTTTTTGCGTTCACCACTTTGTCAGTATGTCTTTCAGATCCTTGAGCTCAAACTTTTTGGCAAGATGTCAAAAAAAGTCTTCAGCGTGATCAGCTCATGACCGTAACTGACTAGCTTTGGGATCTCAGTGTTCTCCATAGGCGATTATTGTACTTCAAGCTTGGACTGTAGTCTAAGTTAGGGAATTCCAGGGGGGCATAAGGCAACTTTATAAAACACTCTCGTGGGGAAGAGAGACTCAGATTTTTTTACCTGAACTGGGCCATCTATCAGTGGTTAGGAGTTTGCATGCTGCCTTTTTACTTTTAATAGATTTCACACTCCAACAATCAGCATTACACTCCATGTTGCTTATAACCTGAAAATTTGCAGGAGTGAGAGAAACAAATTTGGATTTAAGTGAACAAGACACTTCTGCTCTAAGACACTATACCGCATTGTCCTGTCTAACTGGGGACAGAAGTGGGGAAATGTAAACATCAGTTTGGATGACAAATAGCTACAATGTTTCCAGTGACACTGACCCCTCAGTGTTTACCTGTGAATTACAGTAAACTCACTGGTGTCTTTGTAAATACATAGCAGAATTTTACAATGTCTTGAGTTACGACACAAATTTTAAAGCAGTTTATTTTACTTAGAGTCTCCAGTTCACCCTCTATAATGGGTTCTGCCTTAATTAACATAGGCGTGACATTACAGGAGTAAATAAGATCATTTATTTTGGATTGCCATCTGAAGCTATGGATTGTCTACTTGTAAGACCAACGACTGGTCAGTCACAAATCTGCTCATTGCGTAGATTGGTTAAATTTGGTCCACAGAAAATCTGCTAGTTTTGGTTAAGTTTCATTATTTAAAATTTTATTACCACAAATCTGGAAATTTACAAGTGATTAACATGCTAAAAATCTGCTAAATGGTTTCATACCAGTTTTGCTGTTGACATTGTAAAGATCTATAGCAAGTTAGGCAATGTTTTTCCTACGTGTATGCTATTGTCTTAGAAACAGAGTTCATGCAGGACCCCCCCCCCCCAACAAATAAATAATAAAATAAATAGTAGCATGTTTTTTTTCTTTTATTAGGAATTACTGAGGCCAATTTGCATGCAAATGGAGAACAAAACATGAAGGACAAAACATATACCTTATGGAGATTGTGGTCCTGTATCAGTCAAACATTTTGTCATATGGATCAGTTATCTTTTTATGTTTTTTTATGTGAACCTGTACCCTAAACATTGTTAGTCAGATTTTACAACATGAAATCTTTAATATTAATGAAAATTTTTTCTTATATCACATCATTTCATGATTTCTATTGTATACGTGTCCATTGCGATGTCAGAATATATTACCCCCCCCCACCGCCGGGCCCTTCCAGTGTCAAGTTCCATCTCAAGTCCTACACCACTGTCTCCAGCCACATCATCAGGTTTGCCGACGACCCGCCAGGGGTCTCATTAGTAATGGAGACGAGTCGGCATACAGGATGGAAGTGGACCAGTTGCTGGCATGGTGCAGGAATCTTAATCTCGCCCTCAATGTCAAGAAGACCAAAGAGACGCTAATCGACTTCAGGAGGGCCCACTTATCCTCTGCAGATCATTGATGGAAGAGCATTGGAGAGGGTCAGCAACATTAAGTTCCAGGGGGTGTCCCTGGCAGAAGAGACCCTAACCAGTAACACCCCAGACATCATCAAGATGGCCCAACAGCGACTCCGCCCCCTACGGAGGCAAGCCTCCCCTCTCAAGCCCTCACCACCTTTTACAAGGTCATCGTTAAAAGTGAACTGAACTGAATGGTGCCAACTGAACAGGATAGAGAGGACAGTTGAAAAGTTCATTGGTGCCCCTCTCCTCAGTCTGCTGCAGATTTGTCACAAACGCCATGCTCACAAGGCCTCCAGCATTATCAGGGATCCCTCCCACTGCTCACACAGGTTCTTTTCTCCCCTGGCACCTGGAAAGAGGTACAGGTGCATCCAAACTAGGACCGCCGGGCCGCTAAACAATTTATTCCCCCAGGTTGTTAGACTCCTGAACTCCCAGTGCTACCTCACAAGCATACACATCCCCCCGCATCGCTTTAAGCTCCCCTGTCAACACTGGTGACTTTAACACTGGTGACTTTAACACTGGACACTTTAACACTAGACACTTTAACACTAGACACTTTATAACTGGAGATTTTGACAATGGGTACTTTGCCAACTATATTTTTGAATATATTTATTCGACTATATATTTTCTTATGTTTTTACCCATCTTGAATCCTGGAGCTAGCAGAATCTCAATTTTGCTGTTGGGCTTTTTGGTTTGGCTACTGGCCTTCAGCACTGCTCCAGGAATGCCCAAAACTGGCTGATCCCGCACTCCGGCCCCATGCAAGAAGAGCAAGCGAAAACTGAATTCTGTTGTTCTTGCTACCTATACGATGATAATAAATGCATTCTGTCAATTAAGGTAAGTTATTGAATATGAAAACACCACTGGGGAGACACTAGCCGGCCAGCAGAGAACAGAATTCAGTTTCACAAAAATCCGGCGCTGTTCTATTCCTTAGCTGTACCATCAAGTCACAGCAGAGCGAACATGTGACAGCAGGTAAATCTTTGTACCAGTGTGTTAGAGGATGTGTTTCTCACTCAATTTGGAATTTCATTAACTTGGCCAGTAGCTCCTAAGGACATTTTAAGAGGCTTCTTTTCTGGTTCATACAGTACCTTAGGATGGATGATGACTTGCTTCAGGGAAATATTTAACCTCATTTGGAATGTAAGCCGCTGCTAAGTAATTTTAAGAACGTTTTATTGAAAAAAAAAAAAATCTCATATCTTAAATGACTACTGCACATATAAACATATACAATAAGCAGGTTGCAAACAATATGCAGTACATAAACTGAACCTAGTAACCAAGGAAATGGAACAAATGCACAAAGAACAAGCCTAATTCAGTTAATATTTTGAAGCCAGTCTGAATATAAGGTATCATTTCCGTCTTCCTGATTTGCCCAGTAGGATTTCAGTGTGGCTCATCTGCTTTAAGCAGTCTATTTTTAGTCCAATTGGTTTCATTTGCATGTACTTTCCCCCATTTTCATGAAAAAATGTTAAAAAAAGAGGATCAAATATAAGTTATGACAGGAAACTGAAACAGTGAAAGTGAGGATCCAAGATTACAAGAAGCTCCATGGAAACAAATGGAGTTAGTTCACAAAATGGCTTTTTGTTTTCAAGACCTCAAGAAGGACATGTGTTTACCTCGCTTTTCACTAATTAATTATGGCGTGCCTTGTGTGTTACTCAAAGGCCTTCCACAAATGTTAACTCATGCTTCGATTACAGGCAAAAACAATCAATGCAGAGGAGCCCAAGATGATTAAGTATTAAAATCTACGATCAATTTCCCACTACTTGTTCTTTCCTAGTCATTTTGTTTTCACTCACACACGGAGTTCAAAATGTCAGAGTGTTGAATGAGATGATGTAATTTGCGAATCCAATTAAAATATCTGCCATTCATCAACGCTGTTCAAAAGCCAGACGCGAGATGACCTAATCATTCTTGACATTCCTGCAAGCTTTTTTTCTGTTGTTTTAAACAGACATATATGCATAACTGTCCAGTTTCATTCATTTGCCCAAAAAACTTATGGTAGTAATCAAGCTAGTGCAAAAATGTCTTTGTGTTTCCAAACCGTCAAAAGAATGCCATGTATGTATATGCAGAAAGTGAACAAGACAACTATGTGTAGGGTGACCTCACCATGGAATGGACACTAGCCTAAATAATGCAGAGAACAGGAATCTGAGCTGAGACTCCTCTATCCTGCTCCTGACCTCGCCCCTAACCAGCAGAGAGATATCAAAAAAGATTCTGCATATTTTCTGTTTTTGTCTGATCATCCGCCTAAATTGTTTTGCTTCAGACTGATGTTTGAAGTCATCATAGCGAGGCTGAGAATGGCTTTCCTGATTTTTCCATGGAATTCAGCCTGCTTGCTGGTTCAGTGCTCAGGTTCATCAGAGAAAAATATGCAAGCATTCATCTGAATACATCCTGTCTACTTACAGTATGGTTAGTGACAACTAGGTTGGATGAAGAAGACCATTCATTCCAAATCTTTCTTCAATTTTTTATTGTAGATATGTAACCAGTACTTTCATTTATATTGTTCAGCTGTAGATAAGAAAGAAAAAGAAAGAAAGAAAGAAAGAAAGAAAGAAAGAAAGAAAGAAAGAAAGAAAGAAAAAGAAAATAAAAAAGATGACAACAGAGGAACCAAAAACATAGGGAGGAAAAAAAACTTTTGGGGCTCCCAGGTCGCCTGGCTATCAGTTAAGAACCCCTGGGTATGCTAACATTATACAAAAAGAAAGAATGTGCTTGCTTGCTAAAAGCAAAGTGTTGATGTCCATCAAAGGATAGGTTCTCCATGCCGGCCTCTGTGAGTCGGCCAGTTGAAGGCTGCACCCACAATGTTTCCGTATTCTGTTTCTTGGTTTGGTTGTCTGGTTTACTGATTATATGTCTGCTCTCTGTTTTGGTTCTGTGTATTAGATTTGTTAGATAGTTCCCAGTGTTGACTTTTGGTTTGTTCTCTGGGTTCTTTAGCTGTGTCTTTGACCCTGGTTGCTAATGAACTGGCCATGTTTCGTTGCTTAACCCTCCCATTAGTGAAATCCATTGAAACTTGGCACATATCCTTATACCAGGTTCAACTACGTAACTCGCAGTTAACAAAGAAGCAGTTTAAAACCCTTATCTCATTAGCACGATAACTCAAAAAGTATCTGACAGATCGATTTTAACTTTTGTGGACACATTGTAAGTGATTAAGTGATTACATTTTGACACAAAATGGAAGCAGCACCACAATGGGATAATAGGAAGGGTGACTGCAAAAGAGCCTTGATTTGATCTTTGATGGATCTTATTACTTCAAAAAAAAATACGAATGAAAATCTACACCTGAAACCATTGAGACAAATCACCTGAAGACTAAATCACCAGTCGGCAGCAGAAGATGGAATGGGAGGCTGTAGAAGCCATCTTGTGAATTTGAAAGTACAGATTTTTTTTTTTTAACTTCCCAGGAACATTGTATAGGTCAGAGGTTCTCAAACTGTGAAGCACAAGATGGTTTTCTGAAAATTCTTAAAAAAAAATATATATTTTTCTTTCCTCGCCAGTCCCCCAGGTCACCAAATCTGATCAGTGTCAGGCCCGTAGCTGGCCATTCAAATTGATCATGTTGAGTTAAATCGCATCGCTTAGCCCTAGTCCAAGTCAGTGGTGACACATGGAAGGGCAAGTGCAGATCTGGTGAACCTGATTACACTGGACAAGCCATGGACCTTCCTCTGAAAATTTTATCATGGGGCAAAATATTGGAACAGTGCTGCTTTTGGAAATACCATCAAAATACTGCAGTATATATAATCTATGGATGATATGAAAAAATAGATGGCACCAAAGTCTACTGTAGTGGGGCTAGAGAAAGATGAAGAATACTGTTTATATAGGGGCGAGGGGGTGACGGGGCCATCCAGGAAACACATTGTTGTCATTTTTTGTCAGATTCTTTGCAATCTTTATGCATGCTGATCTTAAGTAGTCTAGAATCATAATGAATATATACGTTTCTTTTCAAAGCATAATGCTAATGTAATAACTTTTTGTTTGCTTGGTGTTTACTTTTCACAAGTTTTGGACCTGGTGCGTTTTATGATTTTATGTACATCCTACTGTGATTTTATGTACATCCTACTGTGATTTTATGTACATCCCTCTGTGCTTGTGGGGCAGTTTTTTTGCCAGCTAACTGGAGCTTGTGTGTGTACAGTCACAAACAATTGAGGCGGCAGTTACAGTTCCTCTCGGAAGAAAATCAAAATGAAGTCAGTTGATGTCTGTACTGTATTATGTGGTAGTTACTTGGTTATAGCAGAGTTATGCATATATAACAGAGTTCTCTCTGTTACATCACGGAAAACACTGGTCATAGTGCAAATGAGAAAGTAAAAAAAAAAAATTTGACATATAAAAAAATAAATTAACATTTTCGGACATGGAAATTGAGACACACAAAGAAAGTAACCACCAAATTGGTGGGGAAAGATTATGCAAATTGGTATGTAAGTGAAATGTGCAGTAAATGAATAGGTGTTCTTTCAGCCTTGCATGTCACAACCAGGACTCAGAGCATTGGGGTAAAAACACGTTTACTGGCTTTCACATACTGTAAAAAGTCTGAAATAGTCAAATTAGGCCATCCAACCATACTGCCATATTTTTAAAGCCATATTTATGGTACCTGTTTCTAGCCCTGATGAAGGACACGATGATGCAAGAGCGGATCTGGAAGTACTGGAACATCGCGGAGCATAATTTCCCAAAATGCCTCTTCGCCCATCCACAGACCCCCCCGGGCCCCATCTGGCTCCCCCCCCCATCTATGTGGCCCCTGTGGCGAATGTGCTTATTTGCAGTGAGAAGCACTGATCATGCTGGCAGCTTTAACACAGTCCCAAGGAAAAAAAATACTAACAAACTAAACCAAGTGCCACAGATGAGACTCTTGAATACAACTTGATTTCCCACAATCCTCCCTCCTTGGATGATCCATCCAGTAATTTTAGAAATTGCAAAGGTTGGGGGTTGTGGGAGGTATAGGGATTAGATGGGGGAGGGGTGATCAGGGCATCCAGGGAATACATTTTTGTTGTACTGGCAGCATCTTTTCTAGTTATTGATCATTGTACTTAGGTGAAGGTAACAGATATATATAAATAAAATAAATATCATTTATGGTCTAACCATAGGAATAATGAAATGTAATGCTAATAAACTTAAAACTTTAGCTGAGAGGCATCAATTACTGCAATGCAGGATATCTATATATAATCTGAATAAAAAAGGAAACATTGCCTTTTGTGAAATCATACACGTATTTTTCTCTATTTAAATTATTTCCTGAATGAGGATAACACAGTCTAGCTGTATCCCCACAAAGTACAAAGTACAAGGAGAACTTTTTTTTTTTTTTTTTTCTAAATCAAAACATTGCAGAGCTTTCACAACAATGATCAGAAAGCGTTTTGATGTTTTTCTTTTTGCCTAAACACGTTAAGCAATCGTAATAGACACTGACACTAATTTATGACAACATGACAATTTTAATACTTTTAGATATATTTCAGAAATATTCTTGTACCTTGATCTTACCACACCATTTCCATCTTCTTCCACTTCAAGTAGATTTCTATGGCAAAAATAGTCCTCAAAGACCACAATAGCGGGGAATGTAAGTGGTGGGCTAACTAAACCTCTGTGGTAAGTATATGGCATAACATTTATTTATATTATGCTTATATATTTTTCTTTTTTATTCCCCTATAACTCCCTATAGGCATTACATTCAACTGTCAATCATTCTGAGAGCCTGTGAAGGACAACAAAGGAAGGAGGCATGATCCTCTCTTTAATCCACCAAGTGCAGCACGGCAGACATTACTGCAAACATCACCTGCTCTGCAGGCAATGTCCTCATTTTGGAAAAAAAGAGAAATAATTTCTGTGTCCACTCCAGTTTTATATATTTCTTAGCTGAATGCAGTTGCTTAGGCAATGAATAGAAACCCTGCTGTAATACTGACAACACAATTGGAGACAAATGCAATATCCAAAAAAATGCAGAAAGTGAGACCTATTTTAGAAGTTTAAATTATTGATTCTGTATAATGGGTTATATAATTAGAGGACATTTGTATTGCAGGTGATTTTTATCCCATAATTACAACCCAGCTCTAGTAACATTTGTGTATATTTAAAAATGCTCTGTGTTTTTGTGTGTTTGTAATGAGGGATGACCCTGCATTCAGTAGGTGTTTTTCTGTGTGACTTATGTTTGTTACCAGATGAAAAGGTGATGTTGTTAATTAGAAAATTCAGTCTGCATAATTAAATCATAGATCTGGGAGGGAAACAGAAACATAGGAGTGACGTGAAAGGAATGATCACATCTGTATTTAGCCAAAAAAAGCATTGGGCTGTTAACACACACACACACACACACATACAGATTAGGTATCTGTATCTTTGTGGGGACTCTCCATTCATTTCTATGGGCATAAGTCTAATCCCCAATTGCTCCTAACCTTACCCATAAGTAATCAAACAAAATATGAAACTTTTGGCATTTTTTTTTTTTTGCATTTTAGGGATGCATGGTGGTGCAGTGGTGAGCATTGTTACCTTACACCTCTGGGACCTGGATTCAAATCTCTGCCAGGGTTCCATGTGTGTGGAGTTTCCATGTTCTCCTTATGTCATTGTGGGGTTTCCTCTGGTTCTCCCCCACAGTCCAAAAACATGCTGAGGTTAGTTGGAGTTACCAAACTGCCCATAGGTGTAAATGGTGTGGGAACGTGCCGTACTATGGGATGGCACCCCATCCTAGGTTGTTCTCTGCCTTGCGCCCTGGAATAGGCCCTGGACCCCCTGCAACCCCAAACAGGATAAGCGGTTACAGAAAATGGATGGATGGATGGATGGATGATTGCATTCACAGATTTTTATAAGAGTTTCCCCTTGTTGGGACCGAAAAAATGTCTCCACAAGGTCAAAATAACAGGTTTTTTTCACATTGTGGGGTCCCCACAATGAAATATATTCATGACCACACACACACACATAGCTCAAGAGATCCTTTTTGCATCTGGGAAGTCTCTCAAAAGAGATACCTGGCTACTGAATGAGGTAGAAGGGTAACCTCTAAGAAAAACTGGGGGTTTAATTGGAAAGGCTAAAAATAAGCCTCAGTGTGACATTTATTCAAGGAGGATCACCAAAGCCCCCCCAGATGTGTGATCTCTGTGGGACCTCCAGCCAATGAAAGACCCTTTTAGGCCTTCCCCCAGTGATCTTGATTAGTGCACTGCTTACCACAGCACCAGGGGGCTTGGCAGAAATTGACCGGAGAGCAACCTTACAGAGCCGAAATGTCTCAATTGCTTTTTTGGCTCAGGAGAGAATTGTGCACCACCGCTATCATTTTCCTTGGCACCTGAGGAATTACTTCTTTAGCTTTCCTCAAACTTATCTCGCACACAAAGTCCCCACATTTTCCATTCATATCATGTTTAATAATAGACTTATCTGTATCCTGCTATTGACTGTGCAATGATGAAAGCTTTGCACCAACTGGAGTGCCCTCAGTGCGTACCTTGTGGGCATGGCTTATGAATATTTTTAAACAGTTGCAGAGCACACAGTTACATCAGAGTCAAACACAAAGCTGAGTGGTCAAATTATCCAATCAAAAATGGTATAAAGCCTGTTATCCAGGCTTTCATTTATCAAATTTCATTTAAAAAAAAGATAAATTAACTTGATGGCTGAATGGGCCACAGGCTTGTTTTGTTTACATGCATCCTGTTATGTCATGAATAGGCTGAAAGATGCCAATCAAGTAAATTAGGAGAGAGAGTATCCAGTGCTCTGAATTAGATTGAGTGGGGGAATGTTTGACAGACAAGCAAGGGACAGACGCCGTTTATCCTGCCCCAAGTTACTATGGGAACGCCTGTTGCTAGGACATGAGGAACGAGCAGGCAATCAGATTTGGAGAGCTGTGTAATAACATTATGTTGGAAAGGAAGGGGGGTGGGGGGAAGCCCCACTAACTACAGCAATAAATTTGATTTGAACACGGAGCCCTTTAATATCCCATCGCTCTTAAAGGACGGCCAGGGGAGTGAGAGGCAGTGTCCCCAGCACCGAGGAGAGCTGCTGGTGCAATGGAGGCCAAGCCGGGCCAGACCCACCTCCGGGTCTCACAGCCAGGTCATCTGCGCACAGCAGCCTGCAGTTCAGGCTGTAGAACGCAACCTGGGGCGCTATAATTAGCTTCTTGTCCAGACATCTTAAATTGTAAACGCACACGCACACACGCACACACACACACACACAAACACACACACACAAAAAAAATGTGTGTGCTGTATGCTGCTTTGGATAAATGCCATCCAGTAAACATCTAAAATAACACAGCAGGATGCATTAACAAGGATTCTGCATTATGACATTTAAATAGGCTCTGTCATGAAAGTTCCAGAAAGGGCACTAGGGTGGGGCATTCTACACTGTGTGTATCTCAGAGGAATAAAGCTTCAGTGTATTTCAGATCTATACTGTAATGCATTGTCCCTTAGTTAAGTAAAATCCGAGTTTATTATAAGCAGCAGTCTTTAGCAGGTAAACATTAACTTGGTTTGTCATGCCTGAACTCAGACTTACGGAGTTGAAGCATAGAGCTGTCCGAGGGGCTGTGATGTGGGGCCCTTTTCAGCTTCAGTATAGCCAGGTTGCCTATTTCTGCAGTGCCCCCCCCCGTACTGTACGTCTCAGGCAGTCACGACTCATCGATTTCCTGATAGAGGCTCACAGTTTTACCGGCCCCACCAAGACCATGATAGCAATGCTGCTCTTACAACTAGATCAGGATGTATTTAAAGGCACTTGTGTCTCACAGCCTGTCTACTCCACCCCCCCCCCCCCCCCCCCCCCCCACCACGGCCCACTTTTATTCATCATCCAAGGGGTGATTGGATTAACTGTGAATGGCAGGACCATTTATGTATTCTATCATCCTCTGTCAGCAGTGCTGGGGGAATGTATTCCCAAATGACGAATACCAGATGTTACCTGGACAGTGCTGTCTCAAGCGCACAAGATGTCCACCCATTCCAGAGCTCTATCACATTTTTGAATCCCACTGTGCAGCTCATAGCTATCCTTTGTTCACTAATGTTATGACAAAACAGTACCCTAACTTTGTGGAAAATATTGCATCATTTTAATCAACACAATTCAGAAAAATTTGACTAGAAAAACTCAAACATTAGCCTACAAATGCTTTTTGAATTTGCTGTTTTTGAATCACATACATCACCAAGCTTATGGAAGCTTTCCACGGAGAAGTTTTTGCCTTCTCCTTTCGGATAGATGCATCTTTCTGAATTACCATACATTTCCCCCCCATTCCCTCATCTGCACATGGAAATAAAGACATTACTGTGTCATGCCTGAAGGATAAATGCAGATGAGAGAGAAAAAAAAGAAAATGAGTCTTGCAGAGCCAGGCTTCCGGTTCCACCTGCTACTTTTGTGCAAAGGAGATTTGGTTAATCTTCAGTCCAAACCGTGCTCCTTTTTTAATTAAACTGCCACATTATAAGCCTTTAGCCTTCTCAGGCAGCCTGAGCGATAAGCATGGATGTTCAATAATTCTTCTTAATATATGCCAACGCTTAGGAAAAGGGAAAGAGATGAGGACCAAGAAGATCAGAGCAGAATATACGAAAAGAAAAAAAATTCTTGGAAATATGGTGTAAAGCTGACGGAGTCGACTGCGAACAAACCAACAATCGCGATTCCACTTCACAGGAATGCAAAGTAGAACAAAGGAAGATGATTTCTATACCAAATTAAGGAGGTTATACAGAATCTGGCCTCTAGGAAGAGTGTACGCTATCTTGATGCTTGTGGACCAAGTTCTCAGGCATGGAACTTTCTTTGAGTTTCTGTGAGTCTTAGCCAAATATCACATGCCTGACAGAGTGCACGATAGTGCTTTATTAAGCTGGGCATTTCAGATGGGTTTGAGGGGACACTCAAACAGACTCAAACAGTGGGCCTTTCCAACAGACCTTAACAATAAGCCCTGTCAAGCAGGCACTATCAGCGAGGCCAGTCCAGACCAAAACGTAATTAGTCTCTCTGAGATTTAGCATGGAAATTTCTAAATTGCAGTTCTGTTCATCTAATGAAAAATTGTAAAGCAAAACAGACAGGCGAGGCAAAGCTTTACTTTTAATGTTAGTTATATTTAAAATTAAAATAACAAAAAAAAAGACCGAAAGCATAAAGCTGGTATCTCTTTTTTCACTTCACAGCTAACTAGATATTACTAATGGCATTTTCTTCCCGTCATTAAGCATTTGTAAATTAAATGTCAGCTAACACGTGATGTGAAGACTGAAGAAGTACATTTCAAAGTTGTCTCCTGTATCTATAGCAATATAGCATTTTATCCATTTAAATTAGCCTAGCAACAATTGTACCAAACCCTGAAAGTTAAGATGAGATCTTTTCTGATGTAACTTTCTCATCCTTCTCAAACTACACTGTTGAAAGGTACCTATCTTAGAGTAACATTTGTATAACTTTTGTATAACATAGGTGGTATGTCAACTAGGCACAGGAGTTGCCAATGTCAGCATTTTTGACAGCTACAAAAGTTGGAACGAACCTTTATAAATGCTTTTGTCAAGATATGTCAGCTCTCATGAAGGGCTTATGTTGGTATCATGTCGCCTTATGAAGAGCACCCTTAAGTAAAGTCTTACCCCATTGTATTATACCAATGAAACATGAGTATGTTGCTATGGTAGCTGCATAAATGCCTCACCTTTATTAGTATTTTAGTGCACTGTATTTTAATCCCAGGCACTGGCTGTGCGGCATGTGGATTACATCAGCCTGGCACTAATTTGCTTATCCAGTCATAGTTTGGGTAATTTGACAGGTTATTGTATGTCTTTCCCCCATTTTGGTCCAATTACTTCGAGTACCTTTGTGTTCGCCTCATTCTTGCTTTGAGTTTTCCCCTTGGCGTTGAGTGTGTCCCCATAATGTAAATAGCTATGTCCACCCCATGAGCATTTCCGTCCATTCTGGTTGCTAGCTTGTTCAGTTTATGTTTGGTTAGCAGGGTTGATTAAAAAGTGTTTTCCTCTGCGATCTGAATCTCAGTCTTATGAATTGCCTGTTTACCATCAAAGTTTGTTCATACTGCCGAGATATTTATTGATTTCAAAAGGATCCTTAGTTAAACATATTGCTTTCACTATGATAATGCTATGCCAGTCTTCTTGACATTCATCCCCCAAACTCATCTGTCACTATCACTATCTACAGTTGACTTGCTCCTTTGAAGTTGTTTGTTTATCACTACAAGTGTATTTCTAGGTGTTGCACATTGACTTAGTTCTTACTAAAATTCTCACTTAGGTGATATTTATCTTTTTAGAATTTCTGATGTGAGGTTCATTATTTATATATCTCTTGTTACCACAATTATCTAGCACTTGTTACTGGTTTCTCACTGGAAGCCCAGCCTTGCAGCACTTGTACCACAGTTGGCTCCTTGATGGTTTTATGGAATCAGCCAAATTAATAAATGGAACTGTCTTCTTAATGAGTTGACTTGTTGTGAAAACAGTAACATTAATCTTGCTAACCAGATCCTGCCCTGACATCTGATAACATCTAACTGCTAAATTCCATTGTTTAATTTCCATCTGAGTTTAAAATAAATTACATTAATCTTGCCGCTTTTTTGTTTGTCTGGGGTATAACTTGACCCCATAACTTCCCAATTCCCGAGGTATTCCATGCTTCGTGCCATGTTAGGTGTTTGTCCTCTGACTCAAGTCTTTGGACAGCCTATACTAATTATTTTCATTAGCTAAAAGATACATCTCTGCTGCCAATGAGCATCAAAAATTGAGCTCTGCGTTTTAGACGTTTCTGCATGTCAGGTGATCCTTGGTCATAAAATGGACAGGCTCATGTTCCACCATAACACTAGCTTCCATCTTTTATGTTAGGGGGCAGCGTGTGGCTCAGTGGGCTAAGCCGTGTGCCTGTAATCACAAGGTCGCCGGTCCAAGCCCAGCCTCAGCACGTCCTTGAGCAAGGCCCTTAACCTCCAGCTCCCTGGGTGCCCCAACAGGTGGCTGCCCATTGCAGACAGCTTGCTCTACAAGGAGCAAGTTGAGGGAGGCATAAAAAGAATTTCCCCACAGGGATTAATAAAGTATCAATTATTATTATGTGTCTTACTTGAATATTTAAGAACAATATTCCAAAACACACTCAGTCCATTTTTTTTTTGTTCTTTTTAAGACGATACTGCCAATGACAAGTTAGGCTTCCTCATCATATTTTACAGCACAGGGAACCAAAGCTCACTCAGTCCTCATTTAACCCATTGAAAAACTTTCATTAAATTTCCAAAACTCACTAAGTCCACAGAACTTTTCTTGCAAAACATCCTGGTTTGGAAATTCGCTCTTCAGTTTGCTCTCCTTATAAGTTCTAAACCTGATTGCTGCATTTTCACCATTGACCCATATCAGTCCATGTAGAGGTTATTGAGCCTGAAGGACAAAAAAACAACTAGGTTATTACTTTCGGACTGGCAATGTGGTGTTTAAGAATGTGGAACTGGAATTGCATCCATTATTTTTTTAGTTCAAGTCCCATGAGAGGCCCTTCTCCTGTACTCCCCGGTAAAATAGTCAAAATCTTAATCACACCTATTCCAGTATTCAGTTTTGAATAAGTCAAAGTGGCTGCTAAGTTATGGGGCTGTTTTCTATGTGATTCTTGGCGTAGGTCCAAAGATACCAGGTATTTCTCATATGAATAGTCATATGAATGCACTACTATGGACCCTATGGCATAATTATATGAAAGTAGGGTACATATATCACTGCTTAACACTGGAATATAAAATGCAAGAACCTTACAATCTTGTGTCTAGAACTAACTGCATTTTTATGTCTCTGTATTAAGATGTAATAATATGTTACAATGGCTTTATTTATAGAAGTCAGTGGTCTCATAGGTGCACTTCACTGAACAAGAAATCTGTATTGGCTTTGTTGCATTATTAAGATAATTAAAATTACCCTACTGTAACGTGTGTCCTGTGTCGGAATAAGGAAATATTGTTCGGTTGTCTGTTGATCATTACGGAACACAGCAATAACAGAATAATTACACAACAATACGTGGATAATGTGAAAACAGTCTAGGGACAGAAGCTCAGTGATTTACTCACAGCTTGATTGCATTGACAGATTCCAAGCACAGTACCATACCTATGATGTGTACTGATTCCTTACACCCTGGAATAATCTGCATGGGGCATTCACAATGACAGTATCTACCTTACATTATCAGAGCTGGAGCAAGTGTGATAAGTGGTTAGCACCCAGCTTCCTATCACCCTGATAGGAGTGCGTCTCTCCCAGACCGGCTGGCCACAGCTCTTGGGGGAGCGAGAGGCGGGCGAGGAAGCCACTCTCAGAAGTAAGTCAGTGGAGCAGAGAGGCAAAAGCAGCCCCCCTGAGGGAAGCCTGCCGGTTGCTATTTTTGGGGGTAGCCAGATGCGATTCCAATTAAAATGGCTCAGCGCTGCAGAAGGCAGGCTTAGACCTTCATTAAAAACAAACAATCCGCGTCACACCAAATTCCAGCTCGTCCATCAGCATTGTCACGGTAATATAAAGTGATGGGTGTAATCAGCCCAGATTTCTGCCAGACAAGTATGCAAGGCCCACTGCCACATTATGTTGTGGTATACAATTTAGTCTTTTAGCAGATAATTATATTCACCGTAGCTCATATGATGTATCAGGCAATTCAACTTACATACAATGCTCAGGAGTACAACAAAAGGGCCGCTTCCGAAAATTACACTCAGCTTTCTGTTAATTTCTTTATTGCCCTCTCCCCCTTATGATATTGAAAGTAATATAAATACCTAATATTCTTATAAAGATTCAAGCACAGAAGCGATGTTTTAAAAGTTTTAATAACATTCATAACGGAAGTTCAAGAACGATGCCTAAACTTGCATCAATAAATGATGCACTGCAGGATTCCATGTTGACTGTACATAGCATTTGGATTTTGCACTCAACTGGTGTTCCGCTGAGCTCATTGAGTATCTTCTCTTCTCCGTTTCTGTTGACAAATTCAGCTTAGATTCCGCCAAGGTTACATCTTCCACATCCACCCGCTAACCTTTAGTGCTCTTTCCCCGCTCATGACTCCACCAGCAGCTGGCCTTCAGGTTGAACTTCCCCCTCTCACTACATGTTGCCTACTTTAAATCAGTTGCACCTTGAGAAGATAAACAGGTGGATGAATGAGCATGGTGTTTACTTCTCAGTATCTGCTTACAAGGATGTTTCATTCATCGATTTGTTGTTTTTTTCACCCCAAGTTTTTGTTCAGCTCAGGGGTTTAGGATTTAATTTTCACACTTTTAAAACTCAACAACACACCTCACTCTGCACCTTAATTAATCTCAAAGTTACTGCCCCATATTGTGCTCCAGTGATAACTGGCCGACAGGTGAATGACAGTGACTGCTTCCTAAGAACATGCTGGATTTCTGTGTATCTGTAATTACTTCAGCAGAGTCTGCCCCAGCCCCGCCTTCCCCATCACTAAATGCTCGTCCACAAAACAAAATAAATAGCAGATGCTTAGGCCCCCACCATTTGCCCACCCCGATAAACATCACTGCGCTATACTCATGCTTGTCACGCCACCCCAGTCGTAAATTTGTCTCATAAATGATCACAGGGTTTTTCACAGAGGTTAGTATTTAATGCCTCTAAATACTGTAATTTACCCAAATCTCAGATCTGTTTTTGGCTTCCTGCATCATCACCATCCTGTTACCACATCTCATTTTAGTCCCACACAAGCTGGTCTTCCTCCTATGCCACCTCAACACTGTCATGTGTGTCACCCCTCAAAGGTGTTGATTCATCTCTTAACTTCTCTCCAGGGCATTGTCCACATGTGTCCTGTCCACCTGAGCACGCATCAATAAAGGATCTGTATGGCACCATCTCAAAGAAAGTTGAAATGTCCTAACCTTTTTGTGATGTCTGTATTTCTGCTCCAAAATATGTACTTACTGACAGCACTCCATCTGTAGGCTTCGGAAGGCATTACGAGGTCTGCACTATGGGGACATAAATTGGCATCTCATTCCATTCTGAATTTAGCAGTTGTTCATATAATCAACAATGACAAGTCAGATTTTTATTACATTGTAAACATGTTCAGGAGATTGACTCAGTAATGAATCAATTCATAATAAGAGTTGCTCACATACCCAGTTGCAGGAATGGACCAGCTGATTCACATTCCCGTTCTCAATCTCAGAAACTGAAGCTCCTGGCTTCTGCCACAAACCCGGCAGCCACTCCAGTTCTCTCCATTCTTCTTGACTCTCCTATAATGCTTAGATACGTGACATTCTACAGCAGCGGTGGCCAGTCTTATCCGCAAAGGGCCGGTGTGTGTGCAGGTTTTTGGGGTAACCTGTAGGTCAGCCGTTCAAACCCAGGTGTGAGGACTCCTCAGCCAATCAGTCCACTAATTAATAATCTAATGAGGGAGTTGCAGCGAAAACCTGCACCGGCCCTTTGCAGATAAGATTGTCCACCCCTGGTCTACAGGATTAGTTATCGCTCATACCCGCTCCCATTTCCTGTTTACTGATTTATAACCCCCCCCCCCCCCCACATACACACTCACACATACACATACAGATATGTACATATATGAGTATTCAACAGATCAGAATCACTTGGACCCCAGCACATCTCTAACAAAATGTGATTTACCTCCTGATTTACATATTACTCATTACACATTCTGTGCATGCATGTATGTGGTGCTAGTTATCTCACTCCAGACTTTGACCAGACATCAGACATTGTGTCACCATGCTAAGATTTTACAAGAATTTAGCTTGACAACCACCTGACTCATCCGTGACTCTCTGATCTTATGGTTTATGACCAGAATTTCATGTCATACTTTATCAAACTAATCTTATTCAGTTAACATGGCAAAGACAACCATTTATGTCTTTATAAAATTAGTTCATGTCCTAATCGTTACAAAATTCAAAATATCAATTTTTCGGGGCAAAGTCTCCTCCTGTTTCCAGGGTGCGCAGTCCCATGCTCATGTGCTGGAGACAGATGAGCAGATCAGCAGAGCCAGCACACACATTTCTGAAACCTAGACTGGCAGGAAAGGCTGCCATTATGGCAATATTCATAAAGGAAGCGCTACTTGATATGTGCGCTACAATGATAATCTCTGCACTACAATACGTTTGGAAGACTTGCCTGTTTTGTAGCGCAGAACCACCTTTCTAATGGTTAAGATAATCTTTGCGCTGCAATGTTTTTGGGAAATGTCCTTCTGTAGCGCAAAAAAGCTGTTCTTTTTGCTAGCTACAGTAACAATAGCCAAGACTCTGAGGTAGCTAACTAGTTAGTTAAGTAAAAACTAATGTTTGCCTTAGAGATGTATAACATCTTGGTTAAGATATCAATACAGGCCGATATTTGTTAAAAATCAAGATATCGGTCAGTCTTGGCTAATATTTAAGTTCAAAGTTAGCAGCCTCAGAGCTAAAGACATGGCTATTAAAATAATGGTGAAGTTAAAAAAGTGAAGTTAAAAATGGTTTGAATTTGCGATATCAAAATAATTGAATAATCAATTAATTGAATCGAATCATGCTAGAAATTAAAGATTTATGGTGCATCGAACCATTCCCTAAATAATCGTAATTGAATCAAAAGGCCTTGGGGCCAATGATTAACATTTCTGAGCTCCAGTACCGTGTCACTCGATTGCTCTTCGTCAAACCCACTGTTTTTCATCAAACTCAGCCAAATCACCACTCTTCTGAAAACACCTCACTTACATCCTCAAAATATATGGCCTTCCTCCTGATTGCTTTTCCACTCCTTCAGGATTGGAGCCATCATGACACTGGCACGCCATCATCAAGTTCCTTGGAATTCTAATGCAAAGACTCCATTTGTAGCAATACCAGGAGTGAGCTGGCAGGAATACAGCAAATCAAGTCACGGCTGAAGAAGAATACCGGGTAAATCTGAAAGACCTGACCAAGAAGGTGACATACCAGCCAGACCCCATTAAAATGCTAGGGCTTGCAGTGCAGGAAAGGGTGGATAACCCCCTCATGGGACTGTTCAAGAGGTGAGGGAAATATAACCCTTACGCATGGCCTCTAGGTATGGTTTATTATCGTTGTCTATTGATGTTACATATGTAGCATAGGCTGCCTTTTTCGAGTGACATCCTCATTCTTCTCTCTGAGGTCTGTTTCTGTTGCATGTGTCATTGCCCCTTTAGACTTATAACAAGCCTGCCATTCATAGAGAGAATGCTCCGCTCTTGCTATTGACCATTGTTGTCTGCAAGTTGTAGGGGGCAGTGTGTGGCTTTGCAGGTTGGGAGCTTGTGCATTTGCCCAGAAGGTCACTAGTGTGAATCCCATGGCTGGCTGAGTATTCACAGAATCCCTGTGCTTTGACCCCAAGCTTCACTTCACTGGTAAAAAGTGTATTGCATGGGAGAGCATGATGGGGATATGTGAAAACCAAGCAATAGTGCAAATGAAAAGTGATCAAACTTTCAAATGCATTACTTATTTATTGTGTATAGCACAGTAAAATGGAAAAATGCTGTCACGTCTGGGCATGGATGACAGTCCAAAAGGTGACTTTCAATCTCAGGAAACTTCATTTTCAAACTGATCTCAAAACTCTCAAAACTAAAGAAACCATGATGTGTCATAAAAAAGGCAAGTGATTCTAGAACTAATACAGACTTAAAAGACGCAAGGAAACACTAAGTATGTACACAGATTCGGAACAAGGTTTTCAGCAGGGAACATCTAACAGTCCAATGTAGAGCTGAAGATTTTTGCCCGAACCCGACGGGACCCGACAGGTTTAGTCGGGTGCGGGATTAATTTCTGTCATTTTACATGGGCTCGGGCCGGGTTCGAGCTTGTGCAGGAAATAAGTGGTCAGGTGTAGAGATGAAGACCTTTGCAGGGACCCAACAGGATCCCACGGGTTCGGGCTTATGGTGCATTCCATTTGCCTTCGGATCCAAGTTTCGGTTGCCGAGATTGCGTCACATCTGCCAAAAACTTGGGGAAAACCAAGTTGGATGCGTTCCATTTGCCACTGAAGTAGCAATACCATGGACCCGTATCAAAAAGCAAGATTTTTTGCTTAGCCGGACAGCTTGTTGGATTTAAGGTACCTCAGTTTAAATGGCCTTTATCTCCATTCACTTACAATTAGGCCGAACTTCCTTAAATCCGACAAATAATCCGACTAATCATGAAATCCAGCCCGGTTAATTGGTAGCCATTGTTAGCATTATCACTTGATTTAATGAGCCACAAATGAGAAGTAGTACTTAAACAGGATAAAACTACAACTTTCCCTTCTGTTAATAAAAGGTGCAGCCATCTTGGATTCTGAACTCAGGATCCTCTGTGCTGTCCGAGATATTTCTCGGATCTCTGAGAAACGGGAGCGCGCATGTCGTCACTTCCGGCTTCAAAAGTTGGAATCCGACTCGGGTTCGAGCTTAATTTCTAACATTTTACACGGGTTCGGGCCAGGCTCGGGCCGAATTCTGTCGGGCTCGGGCCTTGTCGGGTCTAACTTTTAAGGTCCGATTACAGCTCTAGGGCAAAGTAGGGACCAGCCTCAGACTGTCCATGGTCTGGGCAGAATGGTTATCAGTCGCATGCCCAGCACATTGAGCTATCGGATGGCCCAGAAAACAGGGAGAACAATGAGAACTGGGGATATACCTAAGGGAACACAAGGAGCAGAATGGGATGACCAGCAAGACCTGCTGGCTAAACAGGGAACTACAAAATATGACTTTCACGCTGGGAGAATACCAAGCCATAGACAAGACTAGGAACACTAGCCAGAGGAGAGCAGGGAACTTAGGGAAACAAAGGACAGAATGGGACAGAACAGGGACCGATCCTGACACGTGTACCAAAAAGATGTTAAAGCAGAGCTCCCCATGCTCAAACACATCTTAATCAGCTAATTACCAGGTTTAGTAGGTGTATTTCAGCAGGGAAATCTGCAAAGCTCTCCAGGAACAGAACTGAGGAACCCTGTGCTAAAGCAACAGTTGCAATTTTTTTCTTTCAGAGAGCTTATGCCAGGGGTCTTGGCATGCAATTTGTGCACTGCAGCCCATATAATGCAGTAATATCTACAAGGTTCCATGCAACTTGCAGCATGTAAGACTGAAGCAGAATGGTGCAAATAAAATACAATTTTATGTCGGTATATGATGCAATTATCCCACATTGCATCATAATAAATACTGAGTAAATTAATTCTACAATAAAGGGAGACATTTATTCTAAACATTATGTTCTGCATCTCATTATTTTTTTTTAATATTATATGTTTCTCTCACACACATCCATGAGGAAAAATATATTGCACTAGAATGTCAACAACTTTTTTTTGTTAAATTGTTTTGACAATTGCTTGCTTGTGGTATATTAACCAGTTTGTCTGAAACCTCTGGTCCTTAACCACAATGCAGCTTACTGCCCCTAAACTTGGCACAGGTTTTGATAAAACTGTGCATTTCTGTACAGAAGAAGGCAGCAAAGAGGGAGATACAGGAGGGATGAGTGATGACATACAGGTAAACTCGTCTGAATACCATAATCATTTTAGATGAGGACAAGGCCACTTTCCAAATTGTTTCTGTGACAGATTGCAGCTGAAGCGGAGGGTGGCGGGTGTTTCTGCGGTGTCTGTCAGTCCGATGAGAAGATGACTTTGTTTGTTTTTATTTACCTCCCCTGGAAAGCCAAGGAACAATCTCAGCACTGCTTCAAACGTCAAACCTGTGCTAAGTAAATGCATCTTAGGTTTGAAGGTAAACTGGTTACACACTATCAAGAAAAAGATAATTGACTAACAGTCAGGTTTTTGTTATACATTTGTTCAATTGTGAAAGTGAGTGTTATTTGAGGGATGAACTATAGCTTTATTTTGTTATTTTTTTCTTAAAGTCATACCTGTTAAATTGCAACTGCATTTCCATGTAATTGCAGTCTAGTCAAGAGAACATAAATGACAATGCATTACAAAACATTCATCCTCTGCATAAATGTGCCACAGAGAAGCGACCAAGGCTTACTAAACATAGCAAACCCACGCACCAGGAATGCTGCAGACATTTAGAGATGTCATGGCATTCATTTAACTGTGGCAGGTTTGTGACAAAATCGTTAGCAACTGGGAAATTTTACAGGTGCACTTAAAATAGCACTAGAGAACTGGAGGAAGCTGGTTAATTTACACTTGAGGATTGTGTGATACATGATATTCATTCCAAGAAAATACAAACAGCTACTCGGGTCCATGGACTCAGATTGAGAATTACTGTATTTGTGGTGTAAGAGTATGTGGAGCATACTTTTTTCATTCTCAGCACATAAATACTAAAAGTACTAAGCACAGCAGACATATATGACAGGGATAAACAGGATGCAACACATATATTTGAAAACAAAAAAGGTTTAGAACCTCTCATCAGCTTCATGCTTGCCATAATTTTCTAAGGAAGATGTTTATGTGCCCTAGAAGGTTTTCAGTGGAAATTAGGCTTTTTGTTAGCCTGTCACGAGACACTCAATAGATATGACTTTTTATATTACACTTGGCATTTACACCAGATTCCCATTTTAGAAGCATCTCCAAAGTCAAGCCCTGGCTTCATGTGAGCGTACAGCTGCTATGAACACCCCTGAGGCTGCAGAGTAAGAGATCAGCTTCCCATATTAAGCATGTCAGTAACAGACTGCTGTTTCACATTGTCAAACAGCCTTTACAACCATTTTTAAGACTGGGTTCTGGTCAAGCCTGGGAAGTCTGTGAAAGTGACACACAGAGATCACTCATTTCCTATCAAAGTTTTATAACAAGGACCATGATTTAGTAATTTGAGGATCAATTGGCCCCTTCTTTGCATATAAAACCTTGAGAGAGACTGATGGCGATTACTAGGGTCAAGATGCCAGTCAAATTCACTATTGCCTCGGATATTTGTTTTATGGGTAAGAAAATGGCAACAAGCAACTCAGCAAATTCTAACGAATCATGCCCTGCTGTGTGTGTATATGCTGGGTGCCAGAGTTTGAGTCACATGACACTGACCTGAAGCACAGGACTCTTGATAGCACAGTTTAGCACGACATCCACAACAGTGCACATTAGTGCACTGAGTCTTCTCATCTGACATCATCATTCTGGATGCACTTGTATTCCCGCACTCATTGTAATGGATAGGACACCTCGGACAGACCCTATTTGCATTCCTTGATGCAGACAGAAAGAGTCATGCAGAAAAATGCACTGTGCCTTTTCACTTTTACTAATGCAACGGGAAATTTACTCTGTCCAGTCAGAAGTTTTAGCATGTCAGCTGAAATGAGGAAGAATGGAACTCAATTTGTCCAAGCTGACAAATCTAGCTGATCTAACTACTGCACAGTGCTGTCTGCATATTTCATTTTTTCGTCGCCTTGCTAAGATGACATATACCCTGCATAGAGCCTGTAGCCACCTTATTAGGGAGGTCTTTGTAACATGAGGTAGGGGCCTCTTTTTCCTCCAGGGCCCCTTCAACATTACAGAAGACATTTTGTACATTAATGCCGTCCTGAGCTGTTATTTTTGCATTTGTGACCTTACTGTTAGCTTTAACAAGTCTGGCCCCTCCATCCTCTTTCATTAAGTTGTTTATGGCCACAGAAAAGCCCCTGACTGGATGATTTTTCTACATCGCACCATTCTCTGTGAATTCTAGACACTGTAGCATGTAAAATTCCCAGAAGGCCGTTTCTGAGGTGCGAGAACCACCACATGTGGCACCAACCATCACACTACATTGAAAAGCACTTTGATCAGCCATCTTAGTCATTCTAATGCGTAAGTGAACATCCAGTGAACCTCCTGACCTTGTTTGTGTGCTGCATGCATTCAACTGCAGGCACGTGATTCTCTGTTTGGAGAAGCAGGCTGCATTTGGACACGGAGTGTGTAGCATGATAACAATATCAGGAAGCAGATTCTCTTTTTTAGGATGAGTAGAGGGTGCCTGTGTAGGCTGTGTTTTTGGTGTGTTCTTGTTGTTGGCCTTCGGTGAGCAGTCCACTAGAGGGTTTGCTCCTGTTTGCTGCAGGAGGTTGATGGTTCCCTTCTGGACATCATTAAAAGGGAAAAAGATGGAGGCTGAGGAGAGATTCTGTCAGCGGGTCTTTAAAAACATGTTTGGGAAATGCTTTTGCAAGTTTTTTGGTTGCTTGGGTACATGCTGAATAATTCTGAATATCCATTAATAACTTCAGGAAGATACCAGTGCTTAAAGGGTAAGGCCTGTCAGGTATCTCAGGTTGAATTTACACTGGCTCCCTGCAAAGTATTCTAAGCAGTTACACAACTGTCTACTCAAATTTATGTTTTGCTTGCTCTGGTTTTCCGTTTATTTGTAAAATTATTTCCCTACATTAGAAATATATGGTCCCTGTGCCTGACATCTCACATAGGACCAGAACACTGGCTACAGAAGGGCAGCCACTAGGAAAGAAAAACCTAGAGCCTTCGAAATATGGAGGGTCTTTGATTTGAAGAGGCAAAGGATGATAACATGGATTTCAGATATTGCCTCCTCGAGCTGCATCTGTTGTTCCAGAGTTGAAAGGCCTCAGATGAACAGCCCTTCGCCCTACATTCACACGAGGAAACGACAGCTGCAGCAAGGCCTGATATTTCCTCTGAGGTTATCGGATGTCATTAGACGTACCATCCGAACCTGGAGGAAAGAGGACGAGAACACGTAATTTCACGTGCAGCAGTCATCTTAATGGGTTCTCTTAATTTTCTATTAATGGAAGCAGCACTGCCTTATGCCTCATGAAAAATTCATCTGTGCAGCTCCTGCTTGCGTGAATTACTATGCAGACACAAGCACCTGCAGCAAGGGCTACGGCGTGTATGTGTTTGCTGTCAGACTTAATATATGTGTGAAAAACACAGTGGTTTTAGGCCTGAACAAACAGGGTCAGAGACGATTAGTCTTTTTATATCAGGGCTATTATTTGACCAAGCTAAATTTAGGCACATGAGGAGTCCTTGGTCATTCATCTACTTAACAAAATAAATAAATTAAGAATGGGGTTTTGATGGGCGAGTTTCAATAAAAAAAAAAAAAAAGATTCTTCCAATTACCCTGTCTGGTGCCCCTGGGCAGTAGATGATTTTATCTCCATGGAACTCCTGCAGGAAGTGTCCATGCTGCCTGTTGCTAGCATGAAAACTGCCAAAACTTATGATCATCCTTGGAATTCACAGAACATTCCAGCATGTAGAAGAGACTCCTTACAGCTCACTGTGACATAATATGTTTATATTATATAATGCTATATAATACTTATATACAAAGAAGGACACAGGAAAATGTCCAGTGTGCAAAGATGGACAGTGCCTAGGGGTCTTCTTACAGCCCTAAATTCTGTTTCCACAGAAAAGATTTTACTGTAAGGCACTATATTATATCACTTATACGTCAAGGAACCCAGCTGGATAAGGACTTTTGAAATAACCAGCAAAGACAACTATGAGTTGTGTAGCAATATGCGAGTGTCTGGGTTCATAGTGGCAATTACATTCTGATAAGACAGAAAAATACACCAGAAATATATCAGCTAAAGGCTAAAGTCATTAGCAAACTGATGCGTTAGAGCCTGTTTTAAATGTAAACGTATCTCTATCAAGTTAAGATAAAATGGAGACATGCAAATTGCAGTGGCACATATATCACTACTTATCTGTGTCCTAGGTCAACAGTAATCCTTGCCATTATTATGCATAGTATAAACAGGCTTAGGATCACATTATCAATGGTATGGTGGGCATACAGGTCATTACGTTATTTGTGTTCTATTTGTATGCTAGTTGAGCAACAAAGGATTAAATCTTTATGATACTGGGCCCGTTTAGACAATTTGCACATGCTTATTTTGCTCAAACACAAGAATCCCTCATTTTTATGAACTGTTACAAAAAGTCGCAAGTTATGTGAAAATCTAACAATAAAACTGAATTCCTCCTTCCCATTGGACACTTCTTCACCAGTTCTAGCGGTACAGTCCCTAAAAGCACCAAGATTTCACGTGAATACCACACCGATGAGTACCTATACCACACCGATGAGTACCTATACCACACCGATGAGTACCTATACCACACCGATGAGTACCTAAACAGGAAAAACATTTAGTTCCACTTGAAGGTTCCGTGCTACTTCTCACCTTTACTTTGGCATTAGCACAAGTACAGTATCATATCAAAGCAGCGACATATTTATTGCAACCCAAGTATTTAGTGCGCAGTCAAAAAGCACCATAAAACCATATAGTAGTCTTTAAGGCTTACTACTCTATTAATGGCCATACCTGCTGAGGTCTGTGTAATCTGACACAGACTGCCCTCAGAAACATTTCAAGTCAAAGAGAATGACACTTTGTATATTATTTACAGTTTAGATGTTAAAGATGGAATGGGAAAAACATTGGAAACCTTTATCATCATTGCACATTCATACAACGAAATTTTGTGTACAACGAAATCAGTTTTATGACAAAGTATGTCACGTTATGTCACCCAAAAGCTAAAATATACACTTTGCCACTATGAGCAGCTAATTGCTAATCCTTCTGGAGCCTCACCCACCTTCCTCTAGTCTTCACTACAGTCGCCCTGCCTGTCAGCCCAGCTGGTTTAAATAGTCTGTTACTCAGTCTTGTTAACTTCAACAGTTGGGCATCATTAAGCAGGCAAAATAACATGGGGTGGGAAATTAATCACCATGGCAACAAAAAACTAGCGGAATACAACCCTATTCACCAGTACTGGCTCACAGAACCAGTTATTATTTTAGATGAATAAAATTCATGAAATGAAAGAGCTGCAGTAGAACTTTAACATGCATGCGGTAGGACTTCCCTCAGCCTTTTGAAAACACAGTTCATCACAGCCCACTGAAACAGTATGCCTTTGCAGTCATAAATGCAAAAGAGAAAAATAAAAAACTTACGTTTGTCATCATTACTCTTCACTAGTAATGACACAAAGATTGCATCAGCCACGGGTTAATTTCTCATCAGCCGACAGGTCCATATGAGAAATTGAATGATTATTAGGCTCTGACATTGCCTTGCATTTCAAGAACTCGACCTGTACCAACTGACAAAGTAGATAATTTCTCATATTCATTACTATATTGCCAATGAATACCAAACAGTAAGAAGGGGGCAGAGAGCTGTCAGCCCGCATGATAACTGTTTTTTCCAACATCTTTCAGAATCAGGTATCATTGAAAGGTTGTGAAGGATCATTTTAAGACACATAATCCAATGTAAAATAATCATCCGTGCCTTTTCTTTACATTCCACATACTGCCTCTATCTTCCCATTCTTACTTATGTCATCATTTGCCCATAAGGGAGATGAGGTCAGAGGCAAGTGAAATTTGGGAGGAACACAAGTGCTCTGGAATGGTCACATTCTCCGGATGCTGGTTGTGAGGGCTCATATTAGACAGATAGCAGATGTGAAGGACTTATGACTCGCTCCTTCAGTTCTCCATGTATGAGACCAGAAAAGCACATTTTGGCTGATAAGACAACGGGGGATGCTTTGATATGCAGATTTTACTGAACTTCCAAAATGTATTCATATGGACAAATACCAGATGTATGATGAGATCAACACGACAACTGAAGTCATAATGCTGTGATAATATTATTAATATTGATATTTCCTATTAATATCTAATCGAGCAGAAACCTAAAATACCTGCCAATCTGATTTTAAATTCAAGCCTATCAAACACAGAAGCAATAATTCCGGAAGTGACATGATCCCACCCAGGTTAAGGTGCGACCGACAGCTCTGGTCTCACCTCAGCACATCCAGTCTCGCACGCTTCTCTGTTCCTACTGGGCTGTGAAACACATGGGCCAACCTGGTCTATTATCTCTCATAGCGTGAACTTACAGGAACACCTGCTGCTTAGGACTGCAGCCTTAACCTAGCAATCTGACAAAAGGCCTACTGCCCATCTGTCTTCATAAGGAAAGCCAAATATTGTTTAATATCAAGATAAAGTCTGGACTGGGCTCCAATGACAACTATCTGGTTGCTTAAACAAAAGCATCCATGCCGAATATAATTCAAATTAAAAAAGGAGACTGTATTTTACAATGAAGTACAGACCTTCTGAGCTTCTGTCAAGACACACTTCTGTTCTTGTGGATTAGCAGCAGGGTTCGAAAGCAAACTGTTGATGTGTGTTTTGGCACATCACCCTCAGGCAAACTGCAGACCGAGGCGGCATGGCCGTGTGACTGTTCCTCTCATTTCGGAGCACGGAACCATGGGCAGAATCCTCTGGCCTCCCGTCTGGGATCAGGACATGGGTGTTAATTCAAAACCACATGCAGCATTTCGTCTCTGACTTGATTATTCTAAATATAACATCGGCATCCGCGTGCCGAGGAAAGCTGCCAAAACCAATGTCATCTGTTGATAGTCATACAACCTGTGCACCAAATACAGGCCTCCTTCAGCATGTCTACAAGCAGCCACTGTGCTCGTAGTGTAAGAAAATCCCAAAAAGTGTGAGAACTACTGTGAGTTTGAATTCAAAAGGCATAAGGTTTTCATTTATTATCAAATAATGAAATATAATGTTTTTTATGAATATAGATGTTTTGGGGGAATGGAGCTAAAGAGATGGCACATGTTTCAGTCCTGGAAACGGCATTTCATTTTCACCACACACTTGAGAACAGTACTTAATGGAATTGCTGGGGAATACCCGGTGGATAATGGATTATGTAACTGGAAAAGGTTAATACTGGAATGCAACTGGAATCCATACTGGAATGCTGGCAGACTGCATTTATTTTCCTTCCCTTGGGCAAAAACACTGAATTTTGCTGCTCAGATCATTTGCTTATCACAGCAGAAATACAATATCACCACCCCCATGTGAAGTGAATAATATTCACTATTTAGTAAAAATGCTGCATATCAAGGTCTGAAATATTTTAGACTATCGAAAGCACCAATGATGGGCAGGCGCACATCGGACCTGGACCTTGGAGGAATGGAAGAAGGTGTTCTGATGCAGTCTTCTGGCCAAAGTGATTTGACCTTTGTTAAAGTCACTCAGATCTTTGTCCCTGCCTGTTTCTTTCTACGAGTACCGAATGTTTGCTTACCATCTAATATATCCTAGATCTTGAAATGCATAATTTTTTTCAGATAGTTAGTTTTTATGAGATATTCAACATTATTCATTTCCCTTACATTTTTTTCATCTCAAGACCCAACTAGTGTCTATCTTTTAAGGTATGATATGCCACTCACTGCACTGTGCTTTTGTGTTACTGCTGGAAAAAGATGCTGTTTCCATGACATATGCTATTATTAGCTATCAAAAACTTTTGTGAGTGAATGAGAGAGAGAGAGAGAGAGAGAGAGAGAGAGAGAGAGACGTCCTTACATCAACATCTATACTGTAGGGAAAAAGTGACATAGTGAGAACGAGCCAGAAAGTAGCAGAGCACACTGCTGAAGAGGCTTGACAGAGTGATGCCTTTGCAAGTTTTTATAGCAAGATGCCCCCTGCATTCCATATAATTAGCTGACCCCAAATCAGTGTCAAAAGACTAGATGTAACATACCCCTGTCTGCCCAGACGCTGTTTCCATCTTTATTGTTTTAGAATTGTAGACTGTACTACATAGGACATTTAAATGTACCACCGTAGTTCACTATGGTTAAACCCTGATCTTTTTGGAGAAGAACTTGAATAACAAAACATGTTTAACACTTTTTTGAGACAAGTTACATAACAATAGTAAATAACAAGTTTATTTTTCTATATCTAAACCATATTTGATACGTTCTTTTATCCATTCTTACAAGTCTACTTCAAAGATGTCTGAAGTGACAGGTGTGACGGGATTCACACCAGCACACTTCCAGACACTAGTACCAATGTCTTACCTGCAGAACCAAAACCCACCAAGATACTTAGCTGATATGCTCAAACCATCCCATATTTGTCCTAACAGAGGGGTGAAAATTATTGAGGCACATTCTTCTGGATATCAGCTGGAACCCACCACAATCATAGGGGGATGAAGGGTTTTTTTAAATCCTCGACTTGACTTACATATTGCACCGAACCATTCAATGTTGATTGATTTTGTGCAGACTAATCAAGTGAAAAAAACCATCTATTAAAAAAGATACAGTTTAAGCTGATATAAGATTATCTGCTGGTGGCAGATAAACACATACTTCTGACAGCACTCACTTGCCTCTAGCTGAACTGCAGCTTAAAATGATAATCATCCATCTCCGTGTTGCATTACACTGGCAAATGTATGACTCCAAGAACAACGTCAGATGTTTTTTGGGGGTTTCCGGGACTATATATATATATATAAACTAAAAGCAGGGATGTATTTCTGATCAATGTCACTAGTTTGTGGGGTGGAGGGGCGGAGCTCTAGGGCAGAGCTAAGGGACGAGGGCAGTGACAGAGCCCTAGCTGTAAATTAGATTAACAGCAAATCAGTAAATCAGAAAAATTGATTTGAAATAATTAGGCGTTGCTCCCTGTCTTGTATTGACTTTAAGTGGATGGCTCAGGCAATCATCTTCAATATTATTAGCGCAAAATTAATTGCTTGGACAAAAGAAATGAACGAGACTTTAATCCCCTAAAAGGAAGCTATTCTGCCATGAGAAGACTTGATGCTGCCTAACGGCTATGTTCTGTTTGATTCCTTGATTTTCATTAGTCATACTGTTCTCAGATGGCTATTGTGAAATTTTGTCTGCGTAATTTCAACTCTGAAACTGACAAAAACCCTATTTTAAACCATTACTATGTATTTGAGGGTGTGAATGTGGGTATGAGAACATTCAAACCATATTTCTGCACTGTTCCTTTTGTAATGCTTTAGAGAAAACAATACTAAATAAGTGTAGAAAACAATCTATTGGATTCTTGTGTGACAGCAAGACAGCTAGAAATTTTGAGTAAGTCGGCCCTTTAACATCCCCTGGTCACTGATTGCTGCTGCTCCTCTTCCTCCCTGGCAGCTTCCAAACTGCTACAATAAAGTTACACTGTATCGTTTTTACTTGAAGGCCGCAATCCACAGGCGTACATTAATAGATGTCAGTAGTCCACTGTACTGACCTGCCGTTTGGAGAAGCATACTGGCAAGTTTTAAAAAAATTAAAGACCTGAAGTACAAGAATGCAACATTTTTTTTAAATCTTGTTCAATCTTATATGGCTATAAGATCATACTGTTGACTGTAGATGAGTTTAAAAGCAACACCTGTCTGCTCCTCCTACTGTACGACCAACTTACCTACAGGTACTGTAATCTACAGCCTAGATCTAAGGGCTATTTAAACTCAAGAGAAAGCCTTGTTAGGTATAGTTTATTTATGTATTTATTTTTTAAAGTTATAATCCCTGTGTTTAGGTTTGGTTTCATCCTTAGATGTGCCTTTTACCCATCCTTAGATATGTCTTTTACCTAAATACTGCATGTGTTTTTTTTGTTTTTAGTGTATGAATCTAAAAGTCTCTTGGATCTGCATTAAACTCAGGGAATTCCTCTGGAACCAAGCTTTTCCTGTGCCCCCTTCAGCATCTGCCTGTCTGTCTCTCTGGTTTCTGCCACATCTCTCACATCTTGATCTGGAGTCATTCGTTGAGTAAAGCCACCACAAGCCCCGTTCACCGGTCTATACAGTCGCTGGGACAATCATTGCACAATACCTCTCCTTTGATTGGAATGGGATGGTTCAAAGTATTCTCCATCTCTTCTCTGTGATTCCTTTTGCAGACTGCAGTCAATAAAATGAGATTATACCAACTTTCCCAGCTAACACTGTCAAGCTAGTCAACATGTCATAGTTTGATTAAGTGTGATGATCAAGAAACAAATTAACCTTAAGCTGAGCCCAGACAGAGGAGCAAAAGACAGTTTATGATAGGCCTTTTATGGCATTTGGCACCAACACGCTGAGCTGATGGCAAACTATTGATTGCAAGAGGGAGTATTACTAATAGCGTTCTCAAAATAAATAAATAAACAAATCACTAATCAGGAACAGAGAAAATAGCCTTTTTAAAAGGCTTTAGCTGCATTCAGAGTTACTAGAGAGGTAAAGTATTAATAAATAAAATAAAAGGGAAAATGGCTATTTTAGCATTGGTTGAGTTGGCACAGCATAACTATTCTTATGGTTTGCAAAATTGGCAGTAAGAACCATTCCTCAGTCTCACTGTCCATTTGAATTTCCTGTGGTTTATGAGAATATGGCTCCATTTACGTTCTTAATAGTAGCTAACTGGCGCTAATAGTAGCAGTCAGTTCAAATGGCTGACCTCCTAACTGAACTTGTCTGTCAGCTCCTGGGTGCGCCAACAGTACCGCTATCGTGGCTGCGTCTAATCAAACCAAACTGAACAAATCCGGAGAGCATCAAAGAGTGCAAATGCGGGGTTAGCATCTCCTAAGAACTGAAGGCGGGTCGTCTTTTCGTGACGGCGGAGCACGCGTACACTGACATAGCGGGAGAGACTTTCACTTTGCATGGGCTAACAATAGGCAACACTTAGGGAATGATCCTCATTCACAGTCTGTTTCCACAGTAACGTGCACAAGGTGAGTGACGTATTCTAAAAAAAGACACCAATTAAAACTGGCATATTGATGTTTAACTTAAAAAAAATTAACATTTAGAATAAAAAAATGTATGCATAAATCCCTACATATCCACAAATTTGTGTATGTGTACATGTGGGCGTGTAAGTATGGGCGCACATGCTGAGGAGACCGGATGCTTGTGGACTGACTGTGTACCAATACTTGTTCCAATAGAAGTCAAAAAAAATATGCAGGCGTTAATGAACATCTGATATCCTCACATTCTATCAGCAGAATGCCCTTGGGGGATGTAGACTGAATGATCCTGAATAACAAACATTCATCAGATGCAACAGAGACTTGTTTTGCAACATAAATAATTTTGTGTGTTTATGAGCACCAAATGCATTATTGCAAAATACACAGAAATTACAAGCTTTCATGTTGCTCATTGCTCCATATGAATAACAGATATATGAAAGTGTAAAAGGGGTCATGCTGATTTTTGTAAAGCCTTCAAGAACATTTTTATTTTACCCTTTTATTGCCTGCAGACAAGAGCTTGTACCTAGTTACTAAAGTCTACTGCTATTGCACACTCGCATTAATCATACTTTGATTTTGGTTATTTCTGCTCAGAATGCCTTCTGTCTTATTTTATTTCAGTAAATGTTTTTAAAGAGAACTAAATTTAGACTCTCGCATTTCCGCTGCTGGTGGAATCATATTACACCCATAGCGGTGCTGTGGTGGTAGCTGTCTACCACATTCTGAGCACCGATATAGCAATATCCTCAGGCTAATTGAAATCACACTACAATTTATTTTATACCTCACATGTGATGTTTTCTTTACTCATAAAGGGCAGCAGTAGTTATGTGTTCCGGAAAAAAAAAGATATATTCAACATTTACTTTGCAGCTGCGAGAATAATGGTTGGGGGAGAAAAAAATCAATATCTGCCCAAAAATGAGATTCAAAGAAACTGTACTGGTAGGAAATATCATGCAAAAATACAGAATTCATCTGAACATCTTGTGCTATCATATAATAACACAAAGAATTATAGCAATTTAAAGATGACACAATAAAAACCATAAATTTGCTAATGCCAGCACCATGCAAAAATTTAAATATAAATATATAATGAAATATTATGTTATTCCAATAATGAAATTATTGTAAACTCCTCTACAGAGTTGGGTAATTCAGGTCCAGAGAGCAAAATTCCAGACCAGGATTTTGTTCGAACAAACCAGGTAAGTACTCTGTGACTGTGACTCTTTATGCTCAACTGGATGGTTGAAACAAAATCTTGGTCTGGACTTCTAATCTCTGGACCTGAATTACCCAACTCTGCTCCTCTACCACTGCACGCTGTGTACAGTGACTGTAACAGCCAGTGTACGGCATTTCCTCCATTATGCTCTTTTTTTATCGAGTGCCAAATGAGTGGGTAGATCCTGCACGATAAATGCAGCCTGTGCCTTTAAGGTGGGAAATGGTCAGGTGACAGTGAGAGTCTGTCGCCCTTAATAGGCGACTGTTCCCAAATGCTTAGTCCTGTGGGATCTTTAGAAGTCTTGTTGGTTTATTGATATGAAGAAAAGTGTGCCCGTGGTGGACGCTGGATTGCTGCTTGTCCTCTGTTGAGTTTGGTAATAACTGGTCTTAGATGGATGGCTATGCAGATGTTGTATCACATCTGAGCGCCTTTACTCTTCACGTTTCTGTTCATTTCAGTGGGTGGTAGCTTAGACGTGGCTGTAAACCGTAAGTTACTACTCGGATTGTTTCATGTGCATGTTGATTCCATCTGCCACAGTGTTTCAAGCTTTATTTTTTTATTGTTTGATTTTGAATTAGTTTATTTTATATAGCAGTGTTTCTGCACGTGCAGCTGTTTGCTCTTTCATGTGCCGGGCCAGCGTTTGCCGCATACTGAGTCTGCCCTTTTAAAACTGTCATTGTGTCATTCAGAAAAGTGTGTTGTTAATTTTTCATTGGAGTGACCATGGAAGTGGATATTAGCTGTTTAATGTGTCGTAGCTCATGTTTGCCTGCTACAACTAAGGCCAGCCGGAGCAAAATTTTTTGATAATAACAAGGAAAAGAGCGTTGAATAGGAGAGGCTTGTGTTTTTAATTTTTTCCTTTTTTTCCCTGTGTTTGCGGTATATCACGAGTGTGCTGCTGTCTGCAAGCAGGCTATGCCTTTTTCTCTTTTTGACATATTTATATTAAAGCTGTTTATGTTAATACACTGTGTAATTATTTTGTGGTGAAAGGCCAAATGTATATTGTTTTAAGGTTTAATAATAATTTTAAAGCCGGTTCTTGGGTCTAAGCCTCTTCTTAAATATATATAGTCTAAACTGTATGGTTACATTAATAGAAATACTGTTATTGGATAAAAGAGCACCCCTACAGGAAAGCACACTTTACTGTAGTGGAGGGGTCTGTGTGTCTCCATGGTCCGAGGAGCTATATTGCACTTGGTAGGATCTCCTAAGGTAAATTGGTCCTAAGTGAGTGACCAGGCTAAGTGCAATTCAGATGTCCCCCATGGAACCGAAGAACATGGATATGTGACTTTCCTGAAATATGGAGACTGGGGCCCCGCCCTGGAGCCAGGCCAGGGGGGCAGCTCATAGGCGAGTGCCTGGTGGTCGGGCCTCTACCCATGAGGTCCAGCCAGGCAAAGCCTGAATGAGTTTCATGGGTCCGCCCCCCTGTGGGCCCACCGCCTGCAGGGGGGCCGTGGCGGTCTGCTGCAGCGTGGTTCGGGTTACATTCAAGGGCAGGGCCTTGGTGGACCAATACCGAGTATCTGTATTACAGGAGTCAGGCAGAAACAGTCTCCGCAAGTCTCCTTATGGCATTTGAGGTGCTCTTGCCAGGAAATTCAGACCAGGTTAAAGAAATAACTATGGCTAAAAGAGTGATTATTGCTACATATATGCGACTATACTTGGCAGTACTGAACACGGGATTAAGTATAACTACACACCAAATTTGTTGTACCTAAACTCCCGTAAGCCTGAGCCAGTGCAGGTGGTAGAGAGATAATGTCAAGTCGGGCTCACCTCAATACATAACTTGGGCTCTGGAACCAAACTCCTCGAGAGGAGCTGGAAGCCATTACAGAGAGTCTTTACTCATAGCCCCCTGCAGGACATTTATTTCAGACAGTGCAGGAACACAGCCGCCAAAGTCAGCAGGGACACAATCCACCTGAACAGCAACCTTTTCACCCGACTCAGGTCAGGAAAGCTCTCCTACAGTCTCCCAAAATAGAGCTACCGCTCCTCTGCATCGGCAGCTGTCTAGGATGCCTGCTGGACGCCTCACTGGGGAGGTGCTTCGGGCATGTCCAACTTTGAGGAGGCCCCAAGGCAGACCCAGGACACGCTGGAGAGATGATACCTCTGGGCTGGCCTGGAAATACCTTGGTGCTCCTCTGGAGGAGCTGCAGGAGGTGGATGGGAGAGCATGGTCTGTTTAGACTGCTGCCCCCACAACCTGGCCCAGAATGAGCCATAGAAGATAAGTTGATGGAGAAAACATCATCCAATAGCTTTATTGTTATAGCACACATTTTTAAGTGATTAAAGATGTCTGTATTTTATTTTTGCACGTAAGTTTTGCAGTGCTCAACTTTGCTGGAAGAGCATGGGAATCCCTTTTATTAATCGAGCACTATGATCATCCTATTCAATAACTGGGAGTCGTGTAGTCATATTTTCTACAAGATTTGCAGCCATCTGTGCCCCAGTGCTGCCACATCAACAACAGTCTACAGACGGAGTCAGACTGTTGCGTGTCCTTCCCCTTGCGTCAGTAGTTCTGGGTCACCATCCTGGGGGAAACACTGAGATGAGCTGGGCTGCATCTATCAGCACACCTTATTCCATATACATACCGAAAAAGCACAATCAAAATGTATGATGTTTTGGGTCAGCAACTTGCCACCATATAGTTCGCTATCTTTATTACATGACCAGCTTTGTTAAAGCCTTTGCATGAATTTCTTCCAGGTACTCCAGGTAAGCTGATGAATCTGAGCTACCCATAGTATGTGTGTGTGTGTGTGTGTGTGTGTGTGTCCTGTGCTGTCCTGGTGTCCCTCTCAGGGTGTCCCCTCCTTTGTAGCCTGCGCCTCCTGGAATAGCCTTTGTACCAGATACTGCACCTTAATGCCTGAACACAACATGCTCTTAGCTTATCGCTCCGTTTTAGCATTCCGCTTTGTTTGTGTGGGCACACCGGCAACCCCTGAAGCAATGCTACAGGCTCTCATCATGCTGCCAAACCCAAGTGGCCCCTTGCCACCTCACTGAAGCTCCATCGCCCCCAGAAGAATACCTTCCTGATTCATCAAGTGACCGCAGTGCCAGAAAGGGGCCTCAGCAGATCAGCTAAGAACTAGATATCATGGGCTGGAGATTGAGGGTTCTGTTACCATCTGTACCACGGCACCAGTGACTCAACAGCCCTGGAGCAAAGTCATTTACCTTGACAACAATCCTAAATGTCTGCAATGAAAGGTCTGCAAGCTGTTAAGGAAAAGGGCATCAACAAAAATGCAACAACGATGAAGACAGACAGGCCTGATGCTGCACAGTATTGAGCGCCCGGCGTGTAGATCTTTACAAAGAACCAGAAGATGAAGATTCTTCCAAGTGCAGGTCACAGTGTTACACAAACACACTTACACCAAGGAAGTTCTGTGGAATGGAATTGGGTGATTTGTACCATAGTCACTCCTGATATGTTACAGACCGTGCTCTGACTGCAGAAGGGCAGCTAGCACACAGAATCTCCAGAATCCTTCACCCTGCCACGACTCCTCTGACATGCATGCTTCTTTAGCCTTTTGTTAAAAACACCAGTGCTGCACACGCAAGTGTAAGGCGGAAACGCCGTCTTCTAATTATAGCTGCCACTATTCATTTGCATATATTTTAAACTCAAATCAGTGTCGGAGACATTGAGTTCTGTTCCCTTGGAACAGGGACTGAGAAAGGATGCCTTGAATTTTCTGTTGTTTTATAAGATTCAATATGTAATGGAAATGAGGTTTTACAAGCCTATTCATACTATTAACCATTTTTTCTGTTCATTCATTCTTAGCTTAGGTTGAAAAATAAATTGTTATATTTGATTGACAATATTGCTGATATTCTTCCCTTTTACCGTATGCTTTGTAGCATGTTGAGTAGTTTGACTTCTTCGTGGTAATCTTTCACTAGTTTATCTGAGAATTGTGCACAGACACTGGAACACACATTTCATTATTCTTATTGATTATAGCCTTACAATGATGCATTGTTGGAGTTTGCACATGTTAGTACAGGAAAAAAAAATCAAAACTTTTTTGATTCTGATGGGCCAGTTCTGTAATTTTTCTTTGAATTTGCTATTGTTCACTCACGAAGACTTTGCTGCATGAATACAAAATACTCTGGTGTCCTGTAACCCCATGTACCGTGCCTTGAGTGGCAATCTGTTGTTGTCAGATTACCGACTGAGATGACCTGAGCTGAACATCTCACTCAGTAAAAGATTTCTTTTCACACAAAAGACTGAATATTATTGTTATAGACATGAATGAAGATGAATTTCGTGAATAAAATATTAAAATACAAGGATGGTAGACCTAAAGTTATTAAAACTTATTGGACTGGATATTCATTCAATTACCAGCAGGTCTGCAATTTCCAATCATAACCCAGCAGCACAGATATACTAAAGCTTATGTCTCTTCAGAATTAAATTGAGTTAATTAAATTTTAAGACACACTAGATGTATAACATGAAACTATTTAATCCTGTAATTTGAGTCTGCTTGCACACTGACCTGTACTTCAAATGGTTGAAGTCTATTTGCTGCCTTTGAATGAACGGGACTCAAGCCACTCCTGATGCCAACTAGAGTACGAGTGGACAAACTCCTGAGGGATGTTTCTTATCTGCTGCAGCACTCATCTCTTGGCAATCATTAATTTGTGAAAAGGTGCTAATGGCTGTTTTTGGTTGTGCTGCTGAGCCAGATGGGGATGAAACATGGAACAGCCTGCACGTTCTTTACGCAAGGTCAGACAGAAACAGATGCATCACGTTCATTGTCGCGGGCAAACAGTGAGACGTAGGAATGTCCCTATATGCTCCAACATTCTGATAGACTTCACTGCCAGAGCTTTTACCCGGTGATCCGAAAATCTCCTTCTGTTAGCAAGAGGAGCCAGGAATGCTGCTGTTTCCTACCTGCAGAATAACATCCAAGATCAACTCCACCCCAGAGCTTCCAGACTGGGGCTAAATCGAGCAAAGATGATGGAAAACGGCAGGCTCAGAATCCTGGTTGCCATTATTGTCAATTTTCCCACAATCCCACACAGTTTTGTCCGTCAGTCTGTGTGCTTATATCTTTCAGTCCTCTGAGCCTTGTGACATCACACAATAAAAAGTGCCCACAGCTGCTGTACAATATACATACCTTAATGATAACTAGTCACAATAATTTAGGATATTGTTTTACATTAACAATGTTGTACTGCTGCTCTGTTACTGGCTGTGTTATTAGTGTAATACATGAATATTCAGTATTATTGAAGGAAAAAAATAGCTTTCCTTCCAGTCTATAGTTCTTGCATGATTTTAATAATGGCAAAGCAATTGAGAATTAAAGCAATATAGAAAACAACCCCTGCAAAATGTCATCCTCTGCTAATTCTTAACAGTTTTAGTTGAAACTAATAGTTTTACTTAAAACTCCTAATCATTTTAGTTAGAATAACACAGCCACAGATTTTGAGAAGGTAATTCTGTTATGCTGGCAAACACCAAATGTTTTGTATAATAAGTTAATCAACCACAAAAAAAAAATAATTGGGATAAAACAAATACTGAGATTAATGTTACCATAAAACTATGACTGTAAGCAAGATGAAAACATTGTGGAAAATCAAGACTGGCGACTAAAACATTTTATGTTGTGCTTATGTTTCTATGCAGCATGTGGGCATTCACCTGTTATAAATCACTGTAACGATGCCTTTCATAAGCATGAGTGGACAATAACGTAACAATAATGAAGAATACCTGTGTTATGCAGAGTAAAATAAATCAAAGGAGATGACTCATCTCCTACAATGGAATTTATGCATCCCATTTTTTTAACATTATATA
>JAODLC010000113.1:8354055-8371761 GCA_026781145.1 Hippopotamyrus pictus
GCATCCTAGTTCTTTGTACTTGCATATACCCTTAAAATAATGTTGAATAACGACTTACGAACATTTCAAGTTACCAACAGCCTTTCGGGAACGTAACTCGTTCGTAAGTAGAGGAGCGTCTGTATAGTATATTTTTGTCACAGGATTTATCAGACCAACCAAAAACTGAATATTAATTCATGGGAATCTTAACTCAAAAATAACAAATATTTCATACTAATGCCATTTACTTAACAAATAGCTATAAAACACCCAATGTTCCCAAATAAAACCTAATTGCTCTCTTATGCTCAGTAACTGGTTACACCACTTTAACAGCAATGACTGCAACCAATTTCTGCTGATTAGTCCCCCATAGCACCGTGGAGGCCTTAGTTACAGTTCTCCCTGTAACTAATTCTGCTAATCCATTGTCATTTGAAATATTTTCTGTGGGGATCAAGTCGTTCTGCTGGCTCAGTGTGCAGCCCTCTTACCTCATATCCCCAGGGCTTCCGGGTTTGAATCCTGCCACATCTATATGTGTGTGTGGAGTTTTTCCTGTATTGGTCGTGTTTTCTGCAGGTACTCAGATGTGTCCTTGGGTGACCTGGTGTCAATGATTGTGTGAGCAGGGATGTGCATGCCCTACGCTGCCGGGGATCGGTCACAGGGCACTGCCCCTCCCCCAAAAGTTGACCTTGTGATTGGAAGATGAATGAATGAAAAGTACGATTTTCACTATTATTCAGCTTTAGATGCAGCATCAATGCTATCCAAGAATTTTTTATTTCAATGTCCCACTAAGGGTGAGGTCCAAAGATTATTAAAGTGGATGGGCCCAAATCAGATCAGTTTATCAAATTATGCAAACAGCTCACCCTACCTGATTATCTTCTCACAAAAACAAACGACAGAAGCACATTCGCACAGGAATGTAAGGGATAAATTGCTTGACTTATCTCTATGTAGGGGTGATAGTCTTGTTGTTTGATCCTTGAGAAAGCTACAGTACCTGACCGATTCCAGATGCAATCAGTAATAAATTGAAAAAGTATAATATGGCTGATTTGAATAAAAGCATGTGATGTTGGGCAGGGCTTGGGGTCCGGCAGGTACACAAAGCAGCAGACTGAAAAACAGACAGACATTAATCCACGGCAGACTGATTCTGGCAGTACAATTGGTTTTGTCACCCCCAGAATGAGCAGTGAAGAGGGCAGATAACAAATGAAAGCACCGCTGGGCATACAGTATGTGTGCTTAAAATAGCTTTGAAAGAGAGGAAGTCAGGAGGTGTGTTAATTGATTCAGTCTTATAATGCCAAAATGGGACATACCCTTTTGTTTTATACCTATCATTGCCTCAATTCTCATGTAATAAAAACACAAATACTTTTTGTGCATCCTTCAAAAGAGGTAGCACTACACACATGATGTCACAAATTTAAACTTAATAATAACATATATAACGATAATTTAATATGCATACATAAAAAGGTTCATCACCTTGACGTGATCATACTGAAATTATACACCTATAATAATGAATTCTTATTATGGTTTGTTGCTGCACCCGAGTAATCACATGTAATCCCTGGTTTGTCTATTTTCAGAAGAACACCAAACAGACTGCCAAACATCGAACGATCAATGCCTTTCGTGGGAAGTGATACTCTCTAGACGTCCAAGTACAATTGAAACCAAACAGTGCCAAAAAAAGGCGCTATAATAAATTATGACTGGATTTATTATTATCATTTATCATTGTAGCACAACCATCAACGAGTGTGTCACCCCTGTGATTTATTATGTGACAGCTCAACCTATAGGAGGCGATGATGACCTCTTCCATCTCTGTGTCAATAATGACGGCACCAGTGTGGCCAAAAGGCAACCACTTCATACTCACAGCTGCTGCCACACACGCTGCTCCATGCTCGATATCTTCTGTTTATCTCAACAGTCGACACTATTCTTGAAAGGCAACCGAACCAGGCTATAAATTTACACTTTATTCATTAGCATGCCCATAGCTTTGTCACTGAAACAGGAGAAGGAACGCATTCAACAGCCTGAACCTGGTAAGCCCAAATCCTTAATCCCTATGCTACTTATGTCAGGCTATGCAAAATTAACCCATCTCCGCTTACAGGACTGAATTACCAGAGGACCCCACAAAAATTAAAGAAGGCTTATGTCGCTATTAACGTCCATTCCCTCCCATTATCCCCACCTACTTCTATCGTCCTATGTTGATCATGGCACAAAAACACCACCATTTCTCCCTCCTGCCCCGCAGAACCTGTTAGGCGTGACAGAGGGTAACACTGTAGGTTGTAACTAGTGCCAGAGTCTCAAGCCTGTGTCATCCGTGTTCAGCCATCTCTTTCCTCACATACCTCCCATTCAGGCTGCTGGGACTCGCCAGGTCCACTGCAGAGAACTGGACACGTGCCACTCTGTCCGATTTGAATGCATGACCTATCACTGATGGGCCTGCCAGGGCGTGGTGCCTAATGCTGTTCCCATCTTAAAACACTTTATCGCTTAACGATGTCTCTCATATTTCTTACAGCTGCCCAAATACAACAAGCATCTCTCTCACCGCAGATCGTCATGCACACCTGTGCAAGATCAGAGTGAAAGCCCTGCTATTCGGGATTTATTTTGCAGATTAGCTGGAAGACGACCAAGCGGGAGAAATAAGGGGGGCGTCTTCTGCCGCGGCTAAGGCAAGAATGCTAAACCACCGGGAAAGCTGTTGTACATTTGCGCACAAAGTCCACAAACCGCCCCAAAAAAGCTGCAGATTTCCCCCTAATCCAGAGCAAATGCGCCGCATCTGACAACTCTCCCATTAAGGCTAATCCACCTGTTTCTAAGCGTGTTAAGCGCAAAGCCTAGTGCAGCTATAATCAGGTGCTGGAGATAATTGCGGCGGTTGGGATAATCTGGCAGGCTGGCATACGTGAGGAGCTGCGGCCCTGCCGTTCACTGGATAGGGCATAAAAACGAGCAGTGGGGGCAGGCGGTGGGGAATGCGGGCAACAATAAAAAATTCCACTGCAAGGACCTTCCGGGACGGAGCGAGGTTAAAAGCGGGCGCCTGTTGCCATGCTGCTCCCGCTCTCACTCTCGGGTGCGTTTAGCAGCAGACCTGAGGAGCCCTGCCGGTTCGCCCTCTCAGCATGGTGGAGGTTGGCGCGTGTCATACAAAGCCAGAGGGACGGGCAGAGGGACGGGCAGAGGGACCACAAAGTCCCGGCAGAAAATGAGCAAATGAGCGCAGGATCAAGGGCTGCGGTGTGAGAGATGTTAATTTCGGATGCAGGGTTAATGCAGAGGTAATTATACTGTGCCAGCCCAATTATCACATTCTTTTAAGGACTGTGAGGAAAAGTCTTGAGATTAAACATGCAGATGCAAGCCAAGGCATGTATATTATACTACTATAAACAGAACATAGCCAACAAGAAGATAAACAAGTACCCAAGAAATAATATTCTACATTTACAATAACTAAAAACACCTATTTGTCTATTGTAAAGTTTTTCATTAATTATTTAGATTATCAACATTTTTATTTTTGAAAGCCTTAATGTAATAAGGAATAAAACACAATAGCTTTGAAAAACCTCTCTTCCTATAATCTATTTACTATAACATTTACATAAAATATTTGCCAGTGACTTTTAAGTTTTAAAAAGCCAGTGCAAAGGAAGATCACTTTGAGCTCAGACTGATGTCTATTATGTATAATGGAGGCTTAGCAGTTAAGATGCTGTTTCTCTGATCAGAATGTTGAAGGTCCAGATCCCGTGGTCAGCAGACTGATTTCACTGTTGTGCCCTAGAACAAGGCCCTTAAACTTAGTTGCTCCAATGATTGGTTGGCATTTTTTGTCAACTGCATATTATTTTGGGTAAAAGTCTCTGTTAACACCCTTTCGAAAGACCTGCAGAATGAGAGAGATAATGAACCTAAATAGAAGCAAATTCTCAGTCTAAATACTACTTCTGCCTGATTTAATCGTAGACAAAACCACAACATCTATTGATTCACACATGCCGTTCTACAGCCCAGATAACCAGTCATCTCCACTGAATTTTACCAGTATTAAGGTTTATTTATTTAATGCTTTTATCCAAAGCAACTTAGAATAAAGGAAAAGGTTACCATTTAAATTTGCACCCTGGGATTCAAACCCAGAACTGTTAGCACAGTGGCCAACTTGTGGAGCTGCCTGATACTGCTGTCTTTAGCAAAACATGCTAACCAACTAAAATCAAAAATTTTATCAAGTTTAAAACTGATGCTTGAGTGCTGCAATCTTATACAGAAATGAGGTCACCCACAGAAGGTTCCGTATGTACATATTCAGTACAGTGCAACCAGTGGCGACTCTATTAGGTACATATCTCATTAAACAGCACTCAAACAGACTGCTCCTCCAAACAGCAAATAATGCAGCTGCAACTCGATATACATACAGCACGCAGACAGAGACAAGACGTTCAGGTGGGCCTTAGATTGGCAGAGTGATTTTGAAGACTGTGTGATCGCTAGTGCCAGATGAGGAGGATTCCACACACTACAGTGTCTAGAGTTTAGAGAGTATGGTGTGATGAATAAAAACCTCCGGTAGGGGACATTTCTGCGACCAAAGACAACTTGTTAATGATAGAGGATGGGGGAGAATGGCCAGACTCGTCAAAGCTATCAGTAAGGCCACAAGTGCAAAAATAACAGCTCAGTACAACAGTGCGCAAAATGGCTTCTCTGAACTTACAACAGGTCAGGGAGTACCTGTTACTAGTCATATGCAACTAATAAAGTAGCTAACAAGGGATATAGGTATTCAATCTATTAATTATGATCCAAGGGGAGGATAAATTGAGAGGAATACTTCAGGACTTGTTATATTGGCCAAAGCCACGGTTCTTCAAAGGACACCAATGATATACACCTACAATGTACACCAGTCCTACAGATTTCTAAAAGTAAAATAGGCTAAAATTGCATATTAAACTGTTTTTTTTCTATTAAAGTCCAGATCGAAAATGCATCTTTCATAACTGCTTATGGAGGTGTGAGTCTACATTACTAACCAGCGAGCTGCCAAATCATATCAAATGCAGTTTAATTACTAAGCTCTGTTTGTTATATACTCCACTATCATCAATTATCCTATAATTGTATCAGATGGTTGTTGTGAAATGGCTGCCTGGTACAATAATTTAAAGCAAGCTTTTTAAAGTGCCACATCCGCATATAAAAATCTTTATTGCATCTGCGCATATAATCAAGAAAAAACTGTGTGCGTAAAAAGACTGGTGGTGTTTTTTAATTTATGGTGAGGTAAAAACATTCCCTTAAATATTACTGGAATATTTGTGTATGTGCTGCGATGGGCTGGCCCCCCCATCCAGGGTTGTTCCCTGCCTCGTGCCCGTTGCTTCCGGGATAGGCTCCGGACCCCCCGCGACCCAGTAGGATAAGCGGGTTGGAAAATGAATGGATGGATATTTGTGTATGTGGCTTTTATATACTAATTAAAATGAGGCATTATTAATGAGACTCACATAAAAAAACTTACTTATTAGAAACCCATTTTTACATCCATCTTCAAACTGCTTATCCTGAACGGAAGAAAAATACATTTTTAGGAGAAGAAGATTTATAGTAGAACTTTATAAATAATCACATATACATGACCTAGTAAAGAAGAGCAGGATTGGATGGTAAAAGATGGATGGGTGAAGATATACATGAAGAGGTAATGGAAAATAAGGATGCACCAATCGATCGGCGAGGGACCGAAAACTGTATTTTCGCTCATATTGGAGCTGATCGGCAATCAGCCAATCAGTCTAATTACGACTGATTTTATGAGCCAATCAAGTTCTTTACCGACTAACGTTACCTTTTGTCCCAAGTCTAGTGGTGGGTCATGTGGCGGTATTTTATTGCACCTGGTTACAATTGTACCCACGATACACATTTCAGAGGTATCGTAAGAAGCGTCGCACAGCACTACATTTACATTTAAGTGAGGCAAAAAGTACATTACAAACATTTGTGCTGTCGCAGAGTCAGTTAGGCATAAATGCATTCAATGAATGCCCAGTTACAAATGCACTACTTAACACTATTAATATAAGGACAGAACAAGCTGGGGAAGTGGCTGTCACATGATACCTCTGTGTCAGGAGGCTGCAACAAAAGTTGGCTAACACAACAAAAACAGAGAATTGTGAAACAAAGCAATTTCAGCCGGGATAACATCTCTGTGCTGTCTGTCTGTACATCTCACTTCTTTGTCAACTATCTGTGTCAGTCAATCTCAATTTAGTGGCTAATTGATCCTTTTTGACTAGTTACCAAACTTGCCGAAAAAACAAACTTTATACACCATCACGCTGTCAAATTGTATCACACGATAAACAACAAACAGTCCATAGTCAGGTTGACTATGTTGTCAAATAAATACAGACATGTGCCGAATAATGAGATTTTGGTCATCGACAGATCACATATACAATGGTGGTCCTGTTAAATTTTGATGTAGCTGAAAAATCCCTGTTCCCGATGATGATTTTTCGTCTCTCCAGTGTAAACAAGAAGAGGTATAGTAATGTATAAATGATGATCAATTTGAGAGAATGGATGTGTGCACTGACGCTGATGCCTTCACCATTAACTAGACTAGAGTATTTACTTGAAATAATCAGTTTTGACTGGGGATGCACCAGTTGCATTTTCCATGGCTATTACCGATTGCAGATTTTTTTATAAGACTGACCTGCCAATACCGATTCTGACCTATTCTGATTTTCTTAGTGTAATGTTAATTTCCAGACTGTACATTTTTAAAACTCCTTTAATGAATTTAGCATTCTGCAGCAAAGAATTTGAAACAACATTTTCAAATAAAAATGGCTCCAACAGTGTAGTGTCAAATTGGTTGTTCTAGATGTTTTTGGGGCAGTTCCCCCACGGAAGACATTTTGTTCATGTCTTACACACTGCTAATTTAATGTCTTGCTTCCACACAACAGACACGTTTCCCATGAGTGTTTTACTTCACTTATGAAGCATCGTTAGTAACGGGAGAAAGGGTGAGGGGCTGGACGCACCACTGTGGATGGAAACTGACGTGGGCGATATGGCCAAAATCATATCACAATACTTTTAGTTATAATCACAATCCACAATATAGGTCGCAATTTTTTAGAATGTACTGTATATAGTAATGTTAATTAATACTTACGTTTATATAGCAGTTTTAGTGACAGAACATCATGCATAGTTTAAAAGAAATGTACTTTCATCATAGAATACTAAAGATTTCTCTTTTTCCAATAAAAAATAAAGCCCCTCAATCCAAATAATCCAAAAAGCAATGGTTGAAACTGGTTTAAAAAAAATTGCTGATATGAGTTCAGGTACCTAGTGCATTCCAGTGACTGCCCCTCAGTACAAACTCTACTGATGATTGCAAGTTGCCTTGGATACAATACATTAACTAAGCATTCCTTGTAGGAACATATCAAGCCAAAAAACATCCGATCCCACCTTTTGCAATCTGCAGGAACTAAAACCTTTTTGGTTTCCAGAAAAATGACAATGTGTAAAAATGCCCTTCCTTCAAAGGTCAGAATATATTTTATTGACGATCTATACTGGTTCAGTCTGGGATGGAGCTCCAGTTCAACCAGTCCTCACAAGGCAGTAAATTAATTTTAAAGAAATCATGCCTGTGAAGGTTGTTCCCCTGCACGCTATTCCTGCTCTCTTCCCTGGCCATGGAGCCAATGTGTAAATGTAATCAAGTACACCGCATAAATTACATGGTGGATGACACTATAAGCTTTTCTGTAGGAAATGATAATTAGGAGGAGGAGCGGATCGTACCAGTGCCATTGTTTATAAGGTACCTGTCTAAGTGTCAGGCTATTTTCGGTTCACACAAAGCTTTTATGCAGCAAAGCGCAGCAGATTATGTAAATAAACCAGAAATACAACCAAAAGGGACCTTAAAAAAGAATAGTCAAAGATAATTTCATGCGACATAACCCTGAAGTTTCTTGGAGAGTCTGTGACTTCCTTGGAAGGTGTATTTTAAAGGTGGCTCCCTTGGAAGGTGTGCTTTAACCACAGCTCCCTCGAGGCGGGTGTGATAACAGTCTTTGCTTTGTGAGGACATGGGGCAGAATGCAGATGAACTGGCCCATATCCTCTTCTCATACGCCTCTGAGACACTGCCCCTGGAAAAGTCTATTTTTATCTTGGTGGTCTGTGTGGGTGCACACGCTTGTGCTTTCACCAAAAAAAAAAAAAAAAAAAAAAAAATACCAGGGTGGGTAAATGCCGAAAGGTAAATGCTGCATTATTCATGAGATGCGAGGGATTTAAATCGCAAAAAGTAGTGTGTGTTTAGAGCACACATTACGCAGTGATTCCACCGGAAAGGAGGTAAAAGGGCTATAATCCATCATACCGCAACTGCCACTTTCTCCATCGCCGATGCTTTGTTCTCTGTTAGCACAGGATGCGAAGCCCACCCAGGAGAATGTCCTCCTCTGATCAGCGCAAACCCCTGGCGGTCTCACTGCTCAACACACCCCGAGTTCCCTGTACAGGCATCAACAGAGCTAATGAAACATCGCGTCCAATCCCAGGTGAGCAGCGCGGAGAATGTCAGGAAGTATTAGTCAGCGGATACAGCAGATCACACCCACTTATGCCCCTTGTGCTTTATTGATGACTCTTTACGTAATGATGGCACTGGATGGTTCTCAAATGCAATGTGAGATCACGGCAACACTTCGATTGTCAGCCTGTCAACTTGTTCGCTTGGTTTCTATCAGTACGAAGAAAAATATGAGTTATGGAATCGCCATAACCATACCGAAGATTTCTCTCAAGAGAATACAAAGCTGTTAAAAGGCCTAACATACTGTAAGGTGATGAGTCAAATATGTGACGTCTGCATGTGACCCTTTAGAAAATCTGAAAAAAATAAAAACTTCTTTGTCCAGACCCTTCGCAGTTACATAACTTCATGCGCTAACAGGTGGCTGAAATAGCTGGCACTGACAGAAGTGTAGTGGCTTCTTAAGTTCTGACATTTAGTATGAAGCGTGAATATACTTGCTAGGCACAAATTCATTAAAAATCGATCAACTTAATCAACTCATCAATAAGACTAATTATTATAAATAATGAATATATATTTTTTTCCTTCTAAAAACCATCCAGTGCACCAAAGGTGCCAATGCACAACTTAATCTCTTCTATCCCTGATTAAAAAGTACATAATGGAAAATAAATTCAACAGAATAAAATGAACTGGCAGAGAAAAAAATCTCAAAAAAGAACTGTCTGGGTGTCCACACATGCGCACTGTAATTTCTATCCCCTGGAAACATATAAATGATTGAAGCTCAATCCCTGATCGCAGTGTGCTTACAAACATAGTTAGTGAGGGAGATTCATAGTGTGTGGGTGCGAGAAAGACAGGGAGGGGGAGGGAGGGCGATAAAAAAAAAGGAATACACAGAAAGAGCAGACTGTCAAGCCCGTTTATTGAAATCACTGATCCATCCCATAATCCGTGTCTTGTTTTAGGGGGTGAAAAGAGCGCCTGCCTAAAACCTTGGATCGCCCGTGTGGATTCCTTTTATTTGTACGATGCTGAAATCAGTTTTTTTTTTTTTGCCAACTCCCCTGGAGCCAAAGAGACACTTTTCAGACAAAGTGCAAATGGGATACTGAGAGATAGACAAGCAAGAAGAAATTAGGAAACAGATCCTCTTACCCCAGGGTCGTCATGGTGACAATGGTGTACCAGAAGGAAGCTGGAATGCTGGTGAACTTGCTTGAGGTGGAGCCCTTCTCTGCGTAGAACATGACGGTGGCGAAGATGATGATGGCCATGGTGAGAGAGAAGAGGAGGAAGCCCAGCTCTGAGGCACAGCTCTTCAGCGTGTAGCCCAGGATGCGTAGGCCCTGAGAGTGGCGGGAGAATTTGAAGATCCGGAAGACACGGAAGACCCTCAGCGTGACAAAGGCACCACTCACATCTTCGTTGTTCGTCATCACCAGGCCGATATAGTAGGGCAGGATGGCCACCACGTCGATGATGCTCATCACGCTACGCATAAAACGATAGCGGCTGGGTGCAGCAAAAAGCCGCATCAGGTACTCCACGGTGAAGATCATGACGCAGGCTGTGTCTATGCAGAAGAATGCTACGGTGTACCTTTCACCGCAGGGCATGTCTTTCTGATTGGGGGTGGATCCACAGGGCACAGTCTCAACCACATTGGTAATGACAGAGACGGCAATGAAGAAGCCAGTGACATAGTAGAAGACCAAGGCCATGGTGCTGGTGTGGGGGTTCTCGAACGCTCGCCACATGGTCTCGCGGAACGTCACATTCGGCTGCTTACTGTCCTTGTTGTCCTCCTGGTCGTCCATGAGGCGTTCCGCGTTCTCCCGTTTGCGGTCTTTGTACTCTTCGTAACAGCAGTCGCCGATGATCTCGGGAATGATGCCGAAAAACGCCAGCTCCTCGTCGTAGGACGAGATGCACTCATAGCGAGGGTAGTGCAGCTTTCCAGTTCGGTAGAAGTTTAGGACACAGCGGAAGACGTCAGGGTCACGGTCGAAGAAGTACTCCTTGGTCTCCTCATCATAGAAGAACTCTTTTTCAGAGCTACCAAGAAGCGTATCTGGGTAGCGGTCCAGGGTGTTCTTCCAGGTCTGGAAGCGGCGCCCACTGACATTCAGGACGATTAGCTCGTCTTGCCGCTTGTTCTTCTCAGCGGGAGCTATGGGCATGGGCAGGTTGGCCACTGGCATCCAGCCGATGGCGGCAGCCCTGGCAAAGGGGAGCCACGCTGCTACTCCCGCTGCCATGGCGACTTTGGCTACGGGCAAGGGCAACGGGGTCCACCCTTTTTTAAAAGCAGGGTATCTTCAGATCAGTAACCATCTATGTAACGAAAAACACATACAAAAAAAGTCACGTTCAGCCAAGTCTCTAAGGTCGTTGTTAATAACCGATTCAGGCTGTTGACATTCGCAGTTACTACACAACATTAAACATTATCATACCCTCACAACAAACAAGTAATTTGCTAGCAGAGTCTCTGTATCCTCCGAAGTATAATTACATCCTGAATAGACTACACCATGGTGTGAAGGTTATGTTCTGTACCAAGAAGCATTGAAAAAAAAATCTATGTGTAAAAGACAGGCTGTGACTCAAAAATCATAAAGGTTTAATCTTAGAGGTGTAAAACTTGTGACAGAATAATATTGAGTAGCTGATCAAATATTCATTTCATTTTATGGACAACACATTATAGTTCTACAACTTTATGGCTTTCTGTGAAAGCATAGATCTGCTGAATGAGTAACACTCATTTACAATTTAAAAATGGTAGATGATTATATGGATTCATTTACGTTGACATTTTACTGATAATCACTAGGCTACAAAGATAAATTTGTAATGATGTGTATTATTATGAGTTTTGAAAAGACAAAAAAATAAAGTGTGTTATACAATTGCTAAATATTTATTGCCTGTAACTATAATAAGCAAATTTAAAACGTATATAAAACTATACAACAATCGTTGAATAATTGTTCCACAATATGGCTTTCTCACTGTAACTTAAAAATCATAAACGAAAACGATATATGTTTTAGAGCTTTCAAAAACAACATTAAGTTTTTTAATGAATACAATCAAGTATAGATTCAATACAAAAGGTCTGAAACCTGTTGAGCCAATACAAGTACTGAAATGTGGGGAGTCTTAAGATCAGTTTTGCTGTCATACAGTAGCTCTCTTACGCTGCTGTGTGGTCTGCCTAAAATCCAAAATACGTGTATTTTAACGTTTACACGCATGTTTACCTTTACACATTTATAAACAATGTTTTTCCGTGTCGAATGTAAAGATGTATACATACTCACGCTTTTTACGATTTAAAGTGTATTAAATAAACACCTGTGGCGGATCTGTCTGTATTCATTTTGTCAAAAATCAAAACGAAAACAAGTCATAATTTCGTTAATTAAACGTATGGTTGCTGGGGGAAAAAAAACACGTAGCGCGTTGGAAAAACCTAGTTTTTTAAGTATTGCACTGCTGCGTCAAAGCAGCAATAAGGCAAGTCTATCTATATATGATACATAGATACCAGCTTTTTAACTGAAAATAAAATAACCAACGAAAATGATCTTACTTTGCAAAGTGTTTCTTTGGAGGGGTAAGCTGTTGCTTCGTTCTTCGCAGTTATCCAAGTCTGTTGGGATGTCGCAAAAATGAAGTTATTATTAGCCTATTATCTAAACGGTTATATGTGCAGTTAATAGATAAAAACGCAGTCACTTCTTAATTCTTCCACCTTCGCTATTTAGAGTTCTTTTCTCATTTAAAGGGTCACGATTCCGGCGCTTGAAATCATTCCTTCGGCACTATGGACCAGGAGACACCCCGCAATCGCAGGCTCTCCTGGCGACCCCCTGACGCCTGACTGCTGCATGCGATGATGATGGACGGGATCGCGGTACTTCTGTTGCTCACGCCGCCGCTGCCTGCTCTCCCAGTCTCCTCTCCCAGTCTCCTCGTCTCCCAGTCTCTCTCTCACACGCTCCCTCCCCTCCTTCTTCTCTTTTTTCCCCTGCGCTCCTCTGAAAAAGCGCAGAACGACTGAGACGCACTGAGGCACTGTCTGCTTACTTTAAACTGCGTGTCGCTGTATAAAACCCAGATATTCTGTTTTGAAATGTACTGAGATATCACTATAATTTCCCTTGTATTTCATTTATGTTGTTTCCAACCCACCATTTATTCTCTTGAGGGATAAAATAGAAAAATGCCAGATATTTACTATTAGCGTTATTCACCGTCGATACTGAACAGTTAGTGATATTATTAGTGACATTACGGCTGATGTTGTCATACTTTACCGTAAATATGAGTGGCTCTAAGGCCTTTGTACGTCTAGTAAAAAGGTCTAGCGTTAGTGCTTGATTCAGTGTTTTAAAGTCTGTGATAAAGGGCCCTAAGTAATTGGATTCAAAAACAATTTATATACTGTATGTTGTGTTTTGCTCTAATAATACTAAATGAAAATAACATGAGAAGGAACGATATATTTATTTATACCTAACGACGTGTCTTTAGCGCAGAGAAATATATTTAATACTATATTTGTTTACTGATTCGTATCTTTAAAATCCGAGGTGAGCATTTTCTCAGGTTCAGTCAGCTGGTCATCTAACATAGCTAGGACATTATTATAGATCAGGGTTCTTCAAATCTGGACCTCGATTCGAAATCCAGGCCTTGTTTTCAGTTCTCCTAGGTAGTTAGTTTAATAATTACCTATTCTGATTGGTCAGAGGCTTCACACTTGACTGACAGGTAAAGGAAGGCTGGAAAACCAGCAGGGCTCAGCCCTTGAGGACTGTGATTTGAATAACCCTGGTATAGATGTATGTAACTGGTTGATTCAATTTTTACTCGTTTGATTCCTGAAGGTCTCCCACAGATGCCATTAATTCTTAATTGGTTGCAATTATTTTGTAGAATATTCTCCATTTCAGTGTGCACATATAGATGGATTGATGAGCTTTCTATCTCTGATTTTTGTTGCTCATCTAGGCTATTTCAGTTGTTAATTAGTTCAGCTGGGAGTCACTTGTAGTGTTCTTCCATCTTTAGCAAGACGACTCAAATAACATACTAATAATCAGTATACTCAGACTACATACTCATCACCATTATACTGAAGGAGTGTAGTGGGCATCATGGCTGCTTCACACCTGTAGGACAGGGGGTTCCAGCCTGCCTGAGTGGAGGTCTTATGCTTTCCCCCATCTGGTGCAGCTTTCTTCCCATATTGTAAAATACAGAGTTAGGCAAACTGGCTTCTCAAAATTGCCCATATTGTGTGTGTGTGTGTTTACCTGGCATCCCATCCATAGTGTTCACCTGTCATAGGCTGGGCTCCAGGCTCTCTGCAGTCTGCTAGTGTACAAGGGGCTGGAAGATGGAAGATAGCATGAATTCGTGTTTTGAGACGTGCGCTGATCTGCAAATATAACAAAACAAACAGTGTAATTTGTTTTTATCTCTTTGCATTGGGCATTCCATAGATTTAAATTCAATTTGTGAGTGCATTAAATATACATGCATTTGGAAGGTGAGTGAGGTTAACATGGAGCATGCTAGTTAGCAACATGTTTTAATAAGTGTAAGCTTAGTTACTGGCTCAAATCTCAGGAGACGCTCTGTTATACCTCTAAGACAGGTGCTTACACTGAAAAATCCAGTTGTAAATACATGGGTAGTTGCTTCATACTAATATCTTGGATAATGTTAAAAAATATAAAAAAATTTTATATCATGTATATCATGATCATGTTTTTCAAGACAGATGTGTTCCTTTCCAGCTTCACATTCCCAGTTGGAATAATATCCCACTTATGCACAAATACTTCATCATAATTTTTTCTAGTTATCTGCAGACATAGTTTTGGTTTGGACAGTAATGCAGGGAGAATCCCAGGATGGGGAGTTAACCCATCACAGGGCAAACAGACCATTCGCATACATTTTCACGGTTTATGGTATGTATAAAATTATGACATACTAAAATCTTCAAATATTTCAAAAGAATGACAGATTCTTTCTTCATGATAATCCTTTTTATAGATCTGACTAATATTCATTACTGATTCTCAGTAATTTTCATTTTCCTTTCTGTCACCCCCTCAGTTTACTCAAAACCAAATGGCATACTGATTTTTCTTTAGGGTCTAAGAGCATGGTAATTTCCCCTTGTGAGCCACAGGAAGGTAATACAGCTTCTGTTTGTTAAAACACTGAAGTGGATACAGTCAGATTTTTTTATGATGCTCGTCATTCCACATGCCATAAAACACCTTGCCGTGGGTCGAGCCTTTTTCAAATACCAGCAGAAAGACAGTCTCCTTGTCTGATTAATGTCAAGATTTGATGGAGATCTTGAGATAAGGGTGACCAAGGGCAATTGGTCCAATCTCTCAGTGTTCATCTGTAATCAAGCATCTGGATGTGATGTACTCAGTCAGCCAAAGCTTGCCTTTTTCAAGTGTAATCTTTCTTATCCTCAAAGTTATTCCGGTTTCTCTTTTGACAGTGTTTTCACCTTGCACCATATGTTCACTTTGCCACAATTCAGTCTGTGTCAAAACTCATTACATATGCCTTCTTTTGTTAGATTAAAAAAGGACTAATTATTGTTCAGGAAATTATTTTCTAATGTATGTGTCATATTAATATTTATTACTATCAGATGCCATGCACAATGATTAGTTAGTTATCCAAGATAAACTTATCAAAAAGGTCCTGACTGCAGATTCACTTAAAAGTGATTCATCTTTAACCACAGTCCTCCCAGTATGGTTCTTTAAAGCAGGATATACAGCTACCTGACCTTTTCCTTGCATTCTTCACAAAATGAATATTTTTATTGACCGAATGATGTCTTGAACGGATTATTCTTCCATAGTTGTTTGATTTGCAGCTGTAGGATTTCCCCCCTGAAATATTCCTCATTGAGACTGTCCTCTATGTTGATAACGCTTTGCATCACTCTCTTTGAGTCTGTTTATCATCTCATAATGTTCTATATAAATAATAATAATTATAATAATTTTGGTAAAATTCAGTGTCCAGAGAGTTCTGTTTTAAAAATATGTTTTAAACTAGAAATACCAAAATCCTATCAACAAATGAGTTCATTTGTTAGTGCCGAACCATAAATAGGCAAAGCACTTTACAGTATGTGGTATGCAACAGAATACTGAACTGCAATTTGTAAAAAAATAATAATATATTAAATTTAATTAAATTGATTTTAAAAATACTGCAAACTATGGTATCAACAAGTACAGAGAATATGCTATTTCAGTAACTATGGCACCTACCAGTCATACAGTTCCTTCATAGACAGCATTTATTATTTAGGTGTTGATCATAGAAACACAAATTCAATATTTTTCTATTTAGTATGCAGAAATCCATGAGTAACTGTACAAAGTAAATACAGTATGTGTACTACCTAGCCTGTGACATGGAAATTATAGCATCAGAATTATGCTGTTCTTAAATATTTTTTTAAACCAGATTGATATTCCCCATTGTCTGTCCATCCATGCATAGATCCATCCATCCATCTATCCATCCATCCATTTTCTGTACCTGCTTGCCTTATGCAGGGTCACAGAGTTCCGGAGCCTATACCAGAAGCTAGGGATGCAAGGCAGGGAACAACCCACGACGAGGTGCCCACCCAGTTCTTCAGAATGCTTTTTTTAAACCATCATTTGGTTTTATAGATTTCACAGTTGGTTTCCCACTGTAGTTGATAATCTGATATCCAGGCACCAGTAGTAACCTGTCATGCTTTTGAGTTAGTGTAGCTGCCATTTTCCACAGAGGTACTAAAGAGCCGTCCCTGGGTTGTAGTGACCCCATTATCTGCCTCCCACAATTCCCCAGCCATTAGGCCTGCATCCTCCCCTGCTGTACTGCACATAATAGCATGAGTTTGCATTAGGCGAAGCCTTTATTCAGGCATCTGTCTGGTCAAAAAGAAATAGTCATAGTTTTTACAATGTTTCAAGTAGATCTTTATTGTTTCTTTGCAGAGACAAAATGATGATATAACTTGTATCAAACAGAAACACACTATTGATTAAATAAGTGATAATCAATAATGTGAAATTAATTTTAATGATTGCTTAATTACAAGCTAAAATGTCACAGTATGGAAACATTCACTGACTTAGTTCATTTCTGACATCTTTTAAATTTACTGCTTCATATTTGATTAGTTTAGTTATTTGAATTGTTTGCAACAAGAAGACTCCTTCTATAGGAAGTTGGAGTGGAATGGTTAGTTATGTAAGGGCTGTTTGAGCCACATTCTGAATTTGTACTTTTGTTTGTTAGTTGTATTGTTAGCTGGTGGCCTGTGTGAATGTTCTGGCTTAAGGAAACGCTATGTATCTTGCAGATAATCCTGTGCCTCTGACTACAGGTGCTTTGTAAAAATTAAGTAATCATTTTCTGGTCAAGAAATTCTGAATTTTGTGTTACCAGTTTATACTGACAACATTTTTATTCCACAGTGCCTTTGATTCATGCTGATAATCAACGTTGATTTTTAATTTTAATTACTGTGTAATGAACAGAAGGTGACTCGGAGGCAGACCCCTTGTTGTGGGAGACCAGTGGTTTACTTGACAGGCCGGGTGCAGACAAAGCCAAGACAGGTATCAGGAATCGTGGTCGGGAAGGTCGCGGGAGGTCGAGAGCCAGAGGAGTCAGTCCTACAGGTAAGCACGGGATGAGAAGACGACGGGGAAGGGCGATCAATGGAGACGGGTCAGGTAGAGATGTCAGGCGAGGCAGACCGGGACGACGGGGCAGAACAGGCAGGTTAGCAAGGCAGGGCAGGCGGGAGAGTGCAGGCAGGCAGGGTAGGCGAGACAGGCAGGCAGGGCAGGCGGGAGAGAGCAGGCAGGCAGGGTAGGCGAGACAGGTAGGCAGGCAGGGTAGGTAGGAGAGGGCAGGCAGGCAGGGCAGGCGAGACAGGCAGGCAGGGCAGGCGGGAGAGAGCAGGCAGGCAGGGTAGGCGAGACAGGCAGGCA
>JAODLC010000113.1:8377362-8387865 GCA_026781145.1 Hippopotamyrus pictus
ACTCCACACACATGTGACCCAGGCGGAGACTCGAACCCGGGTCCCAGAGGTGTGAGGCAACAGTGCTAACCACTGCATCACCATGCCGCCCCCGGTAATCAACCATATAGTTCTTAAATGGGTATTCAACCACCCTCAGCCTTCATCGCTGCTGGGCAATCAGACTTCAGAAACTTGATTTCAATGTAATCTACTGAAATAGGGCAGTGTTATGTGGTGCCAGATGGAGTCCCTCAGGAACATCAGCAATACTGTAGACATTTTCACAGCTAAGCAAGCCAAGTTATCAGTGGACTAGATAAAGGCACAGAAAGATGACACAGACACCCAAAGGCCCATTGAAGAGGTTCAAGCACAATCTACTATCAATTGTATAATGGAATTTGTACATTTCTTCACCAAGGTACCAAAATGCCAGGTGGAACAAGCATGAGAGAAAAAATTCCAAATCACGCTCTCTGTAAACCCTAGAACAAGCATCTAGGTAGGATGAAGCCATTGCTTACTGGCTGCAAATATAACAGGAGGTATAGGAGTACTGCAAAAAATGCTTGGTCTGCTGAAAGTATAAGCTATGCAGAGGTGGAAATTTCAGGCCCAGAAAGTAAAAATCCAGTCCAAGATTTTGCTTCAACTGAGCAGCTGAGTACTCTGTGTCTGTGACTCTTTATGCTCAAATGGTTGGTTGAAACAAAATCTTGGACTGGATTTTTACTTTCTGGACCTGAAATTTCCACCTCTGAAGCTATGTATCTCAAAGCTACCAGGATGCCTCCTGTCTAGCCATGTGGTGGAAGCAGGCTTTACGCTGTCAATATATATCATGGGACTCCTTTCTAAAATCCCTAAGCGGAATAAGCACGTATATGTGGTACTACAGCAAGTGGGTGGGTTAAGTCCATAGGGAGTTGAAGTCATATGTCCCACATACCCTATGTCAACAGTAGGGGTTGTCCAGAAACAGACAACTGCCTACAATCCCCAGAGTTAACCTCACAAAATGCAACTTTGAAGGCGATGATTGCTGTCAGGGTTTCTCCTGTTCCTGCTTCCTCCTTGTGGTGTCCTGGCTCACTGTACTTGTGTTTTGGCTGTGTCTCCAGTCTCCCACTCCCAGAGATCATCTGACTGCAAGTACCAATCGGCTTGTTTAATTTGTCAAGCACTTTCACCTGTTCCTCTTTGATTGCCTCTTCCCTATTAAACTTAAATCTCTGTTCCCTAGCTCCCAATTGTCTCAATAGTGTCCCCGTCAAGCTCTTTTGTGTTTGTTCCTTTCTGCTCCTACTGGTCCTGTGCTTGATCCTTGACTGTTTGCCTGTTTCTGAGTTTTGCCCTGTGTTATAGATAACTTTGCCTGTGATAGCCTGCCTCTTTTCTATTGAATATCTGCCTGTCTACTGCTTTTGCCTTTGCCTCTGCTCATTTTGTACCTCAGCCTGGTTTTAAAGATTCCAGTGTTTGTGATCCTTTGCACATGTGAGAGATCATCCTGTTTGGGTGATCAGTGCTGGTTTGGTAAGTGAGTCAGGGAAGAAAGTTCTAAGTTCCACTAATACACCATATAACTGAGGCCAGACCAAGATACATATGAAGTATTGATGTAGCAGCAGACGCTAGTCCAGTGTCAGAAAAAATGTGAAAGAGCACAAGAGAGACAGAGAAAAGATTACAATAAAAGGCCAAACTTTCAAGAGATGGATCTGGTATGGGTCCAAACCTGTCCATTGTTTTGTGTGGGATATGCAACCAGTTTAGGTACACAATAGAAATGGCTTGCAAATGTGAAATATAGAATATGGTTCCTAGGTTGCCCAGGAAGATGCATAGTATCTGCAAAAATTTTTGGCATCCTTCTCCCAGGCCATCTGAAGGACCACCCACATACAGATTGGTGACCTTGTCCCTTCTTCTGGGCCTTCCTGCATTGTCCTGGATTTGCTGGGCAGTAGTATGTTTTCTGCATTTTTTTGGACTGCGCTTAATATAATGTGGATTTCATGTAGGCTGCAACCATCTTGGAAGAATTATATCACTTTATGCCTTTTCTGTATTGACTTTGCTTAGTTGACCCTTTTGTATATGTTAATGAAATTTTTCTGAGTTCTACGGTGCAGAGGCTGCAAAGATTAGAAAACATTCTTTAGCCGGTTGGCACACAGCTCACATAAGCTCCTTAGCAGGTTATATTTGTATAAAGTAATCACACGTGAAGCAACATATAGTGAGTGACACCATGCCTGTAGTGCATGTTTTACACTTATCATCTATGCATTTTATACAGGTGTTGAAAGCTTCCGATCTGTTGTTTAAATTGTTGGGCTTGCCTGTATTACATGAGCACTTTGCAGTAGTTTTTTCTAACTCATATGTAATACAGTGGTTCAGCGTTTGCATGTTGCTTGTGTCTTGCATCCCTAGGCTATTCAGTTCGCATTTGTGAAAACTAATGGTGCTGAACGTTGTGCATTTTCCTCAAATATGATAAAATGAGTAATGTAGACTTTTTTTTCCCTTCGAAATAGCATACTGTATGATTACAATCCAGCTAGAAAAGGAACATGCACAGCCATTATACTGTGAAGCACACTGTGTCTGCTTCATGTAATGTTCACTTGTGTAGTATCCCATGCCTATTGCAGGTGTCGCAAAATGTCTTTTAGGGCGTTTTCACACCTATAGTTCAGTTTCTCTGATCCAAATCAGTTGACGAGTTTGTAAACTTGTAACGTTTTCCCCTGGGTACGATTTGCTTTTACACAGAGAAAAAATCCAAACGAAGCAGCAATGCACCACTAGCAACCATGTGAGAATGCTCTTTCTGCTTATTGGTTGGATTTGTCTGTGGCGGGAGCAAAAATGTAAATATAGGAGAGGATCCCGTGCCCTGGGCTATGAGGCTGAACATCTCTTACTTTCACGTATTGTTGCCTCCAGTTTTTTTTCTCTTTGTTTCCTTTCACACGGCACTGTTCATTCGACCGGTCAAATCCTCTCTCCAGCCGTTGACTGAACACTTTGAAAACTTTTTTATAAGCTGTCTTTCAGAGCTGACAGATGTAGTCATCTGCCCAGATTTCAAGAAGGCAACGTACCTCACTGCTAGACCAAATAATGAAAAATCGAACCAGAGTCTGTTTTGACTGGACTAAAAAGTGCTGGTGCGAAGTAAACCTTAGATACAGCTGCGAAATAACATGGTATAACATGACCAAATTGCATTAGTACCAGATTCATTAGTATCATAATTATGTACTGAATTGAGCAGAGCAATTGTCTAGTAATACTTCACTCATCATCAAGGAAGGGATCGGAATAATTGGTAGACAAAACAATATTACAAATACCATGCACTTGCAAACATTCCAAGAAGAGCAAAACTCTCAATATAATCAAGTCAAGAGAGATATTTATGCGATACACATAGTACCTTGAAATCCTATACATAAGTCCCATTTGTTTGACCTTGCAATACCTATTGATCAAACTCCAATTGCTGGAATAGACAAATTGTACAATTATTGTGTTGAACTGTGTGCAATTATTCACACAAACTAGACAAGCTCACACAACTGTTTCTGTTTAAGTGTTGTTCAATTCTTACCACATGGAGCTATCATGGGCCAAAATAATACCCTGTGTTACACCTCTGTCACCTGGGACTTAATTAAGATTTGAGCTTTGCTCTGAGCTCAGTCCTGTCATTCTCACCATGCACTTTAACAGAAATCATGCATAAAACAGTTTCAGCTTATGAAAGCACATCCTGTTCAAGCAAGCCATATATGAAAACATGGTTTATTTGCACACAGTAACTGGTCTCATTGGTCCTGATAATTTATTTGTCAACAGACACCAACTAACCATTATCTGGTACCTGACTAAAAATCTCATTGCCACAGCTTCTAAATATTTAAATAATAATGAGGAAAACATTATTAAATCAGTTAAAGTTGAAGGTCAAACACGCAACTCAAAAACGCTTATTTTTGATACAAAGATTGCTTTCGATTACAAAGGTTTACAGTGTCAGTGTGATCATTTTAAAAGCTGCCATCTGAACCTTTCCACACAATAATGTAATTGATGCACTATGTTTTAGCATGTTACATTAAATACCATTTATTGTATCTAAATAGTAAAGTATTTAATGATCTTGGTGCTTTTTTTGCCTAATTCTGTTGGAGTAAGTCAAAGATTGTACAGCATTATATATGTAATGGAGTTTAAAAACAAACATTCATTACTGTTTATAGCAGGGCTATTTAATAATCTTTCCCAGAGGTGTAAATTCCATCAGCAACACAAGGTCCACTGCTCCCAATAGTTTTCTGGGGGTTGGCGGTATATTCTGCAGACCTGGGGGAGTAGATCATTGAGTGGTGGTGGGATCAATGGTGTGGTCCTCTTCTGGATTAAATTGTTTCCCGAGTCCACCAACTGAGTTCCCCTGGCTTAGTATTAATTGATTTTACTCATTTTATGAAAACTGGTCAATTTTTATTTATCCAGGCAACCTCAGTCAGGAACCACTGGAGTGGACTGGACTGAAGTTCACCTAAAAAAATCTACATTACTTTGGTCATGTCTATCATGCTGTCTTTATACCATGCCCCACTCTGTTATAACCATCTGCCATACATTGCCACCTACAGTATATGTCTTCTTCCACAGAATAGTTAGAAATAAATTTGACTTGTTGCGTTGAATTTCCAAGGCTCAGTACCACACATTTTGCGATTTTATGCGCTGTTTTATTCGTATTTTTTTGCCAGTGTGCAATATAGACGAGCAGACATAAAACTGGTTGTTTACCCATCTGCTGACAGTTTGATTCATAATACTAAGGACATGTAAGTCATTGCTGATTAATTATTAATCTGCTGTGGGAATCATGAGTCATAAACAGAGCCATGATTGGAATAAGAATCAGAGGAAAACAGTAAAGGCATACATGTACTCTGTTTAAGACTTTTAGTCAAACTTATTTCCTCCTTCCATCCATCCATCCATCCATCCATCCATCCATCCATCCATCCATCCATCCCTCCATCCATCTTCCAACAGCTTATCCTGTTCAAGGTCAAGGAGGCCTGGAGACTAACCTGGGCATTATGTGGTACAAAGCTAGGAAACACCCTGGATGAAATGTCAGTCCTTCATAGGATACATTCATGCACATGCAATCATACATTAAAAACCAATCCGTAAACAGTCTAGCTGGTCCTGGTGGGACTATGGGAACCTTCCAGGTTTATCATGCTCACATAAAGCCAAGCACCCATCCAGCGGGTTACTGTTCCCCGTCCCCTGAATACGAAGGTGCAGCTGTATCTTATCTACTTGATTTAATTGGCATGGTAGCACCTGCTTTTCAAGCAAATATTCTGTGAAATATTGAATGTTCCACCATTTTCTGTGTTTCATGTTCTGCTTCTGCCATCCATCCATTTTCCTGTCCGCTTTAGCCTACTGGGTCGGGGGTACAGAGCCTATCCCAGAAGCAACAGGCACGAGGCAGGGAACAACCCTGGACGGGGGGCCAGCCCATCACAGAGTACACTCACACATGCACACCAAAGGGCAATTTAGGAACTCCAATCAGCCTCAGCATGTCTTTGGACTGTGGGGGGAAACCGGAGTGCCCGGAGGAAACCCCACGATGACATGGGGAGAACATGCAAACTCCACACACGTGTGACCAGGCAGAGATTCAAACCTGGGTCCCAGAAGTGTGAGGCAACAGTGCTAACCACTGCACCACCATGCCGCCCCGTTCTGGTTCCTGTCGCGAACCATTGACTACATCCTAGTATTCTTGTTCTTCATCTTGCAGTTTGACTTCTGTTATTTGCCCTGTACGTCCCATATTGAGTTCTGCACTTCGGATCACAATTTGCTTTTATTTGCCTTGTTTGCTTGTACCTGGTTCTCAGCCCTTTGTCTCCCCTTGGACTTTGATTCCGGAAATAAACTTCTTACTCCTACACTTGGACCCTCCCCCTGTCCAGGCATTGCAAGGTGTTGAAAAAACCCAAGTGGATTAACATCATGCAAAATCATCGCAGCTAATTTTCTTTTGAACAGGGTTTAATTACCACACTTTTTAACACTTTCTTTTTTTTGTCAAGGCAGCAAATAGTCCAGTGTGGACTGCCGGGCCCTGCCAGACATCTGTGTGGATGAGCAGCACTTAAGGATGGACTGATTGCTTCCTGCTGTGCCAGGCAGGGAAGCTGAATTCTGGCCTGTGCAGCACTATATAAGAAAACACTCAGAGAGGGCTGGGAAAGGAAATGACTTACCCAGTAACCAAGCAACTGTTCATTACCACTCAGCATCCTGCGAGGAGCTTTGATGTCAGTGATCAAGCTCTGCTACAACTTATGCATGGAGAAGAGTAGAAGGACCACAGATTAAATATTTCTCTTATTACGCCACCTTTGTTTACAGGGATTCATGAAACACCTGACTGATGCCATCAACAGGCTCGTAGGAGTTTTACTTACACACAAATATTCTGAGGGCAGAATGAAAAATGATTGGTTCAGAGAGATAACCAATCAGATTGTAGTGGAGGTAGGTCCAAGACATCTGATTGGTTGGTCCCGCCTTCTCTAGTTCCTTGGACCCACCTATTCTAAAGTTTGTTTTTGAATATGATCAATTCTCAAACCTGTTATACGTCAGATCCTAAATAACTTTTACTGGTGTAACATTGAGAGCATCTTGAAAGCTGTGTTATGGTGTCAATGGTGGTGGAAAGTGCCCAGTACATCATGGAAGCCCAACTCTCCTTCATCGATGGCCTCCAGCAAAGCGATCCCTGAAGAGGGCGTACAACATCCTGGGAATCTGCTCCCACTCGAAGCACGGACTGTTTAGTCTTCTCCCATCTGAAAAGAGGCTCCATTCCTGCACCAGTAGGCTGTAATCTCTTAAAGTACATTCCACGAAGCGTATTTTTACAGTACTGCGCACAAGTAAAAAAAAATTTAAAGCTATTTATCTGGGTAGAAAGTGTATATTTGATCAAAAAAAAACACAATTTATTATCAGAATATATGCAAATTAATATTAACAAAAACTCTCAAATTCTTTTTTTTTTTCTAAAAATTTACTGATTTCATCTCATTGAATAGCTAGTACAATGCCATTTTAGTTCCCAAACAGATCACAATCCATGCTTTTGTTAAATTTCACCACCAGCTCATTAGGTAAAAAAGCCAAAGAGATATTAATTAGCCATACTCACCCTGGCTAACATTGAGCACCCCACATGCCTTCCTGTTTCGGAGATGCTCCGTCTCAGTCGACTGGCCATAACCATTTGGCCCTTGTCAGAGTCACTCAGATCTTTATCCCTGTCCATTTCTTCTGCATTCAGCATGTTGATCATGAGTACCGAATGTTAGCTTATCGTTTAATATATCCCAGACTTTGACATGCACCACTTTTAGGAAAAGGTAAACATTATTTGTCTCACATAGGGGTGGTCCATAATGTTTTTGGCCTCTAGGTGTGCATATTGTCTGTATTTGACAGAGAATAAGATAGAAAATTTTATGATGGAACAGTATGGTGCAGGTAAAAAAATTCTGAAACAATCTATGTTATATTTTCTTAGAATATTTATTTATTAGTGTGATTGCAGAGCAAACACACAACTTATTCCTCAAATTCAGCCTGATTTTTGGCATGATTCTCTTCCTACAGATTTTGAGATATTGACCCCAAACCAGATTCTTCTCATCTGTCCTACACCTGACAGGTGTACTTGTATACGGCTCTAGGGATATGTGCACTCTCCATTGTTTGTTGGTTTTTAAATTATTATCATTATTTTGGCCCTGTCAGGTAAAATGGGATTTTGGAATCTTAGGCCACCTAAAACCAGGTCATGCAAAAACCAGATAAAGAAAAATTGACCCGCACTCATCTTCCCCCCCCCTATTTTTCTGATCCCTCCATCTTCTCATTGACCTCCATTCATTTGTCAGAGGTTACCTACTCAGTCACTGTCCTTGCCACAGCCACCAACTTGATACAGTAACTTAGGCCATGTCGCCCAACATGCTTTGAAAATGGCAAACACTCATCATTTTGTCATTTTTTTCATCTCACCATCCTCCCATTGACTTTCTTTCATTTTTGAGAGTCATCCCACTCTGTCATTGTACATGCCACAGCCACCAAAGTTGATATCCTAACTCAGATCATTCCTCAGAAAATGCATTTAAAGCTGAATTGGCCTGCACTCATCCTTTTGTTGCTTCTCCATCCATCCATATTCCCATTGACTTCCATTCATTGGAATCACTGGATGTAGAATATATATATATATACTGCAATGGGCTGGCCCCCCGTCCAGGGTTGTTCCCTGCCTCGTGCCCGTTGCTTCCGGGATAGACTCCGGACCCCCCGCGACCCAGTAGGATAAGCGGGTTGGACAACGGATGGATGGATGGATGGATGGATATATTTATATACAGTATATATATACAGTATATATATACAGTATATATATACAGTATATATATATATATATATATATATATATACCGTATATATATACTGTATACTGTTTTGAAACTGGTCGGCTGCTGCAGATACGTTCTTGTTAGTGTTATTTCATGGATCTTTTCCAAATGTTGCAGACACATTATATGGATGAAGATCTGAAATATTGAAACAGGTCAAACCAAAACTGAAGCAGCACCGCATAGTGATAATATGAGAAAAAGTAGGTAAGGAGTTTTTCTAAGGTATACGTTTCATACTCTTGAACCTGTTCCTGTTCGATCCTGTATCTCAGAAAGTACTTTCAGTACTTTTGCAGTTATTGTATGGGTGACAAATGGGATCTGATCAAATCTTGAGAGAAAGTGGCAGCAAAGGGAAGGGTAAAAGCAGACGATATCTGACCTTGGGAATGTGATAAGTTGGAAAGTATTTGATTGCTCTTAAGACTACTTCACAAAAAAATTATATAGATGAACATCTACACCTGCATTTTGAAACAAACTGGCCCAAAAAGCAGCTAGCAGTGATGACAGCGGGATGGAAGGATGGAAAGGGCAGCTGTCGAAGACACATGATCTTGTAAACACAGAAACTTAAAGTATTTGATGGATAATTTTCAAAGTTTGCAGATACATTAAATGGGCGATTGGAAGTCATTAAATTTTGAGCGAAAGCACACTACAATTGAAGCAGTGAAGAAAGGGACAGCCTCAGACACTTGATCTTGTCAGCATGATAGCTCAAAAAGTATTTGATGGAGTTGTTGTCTTGTATTTGATCCTATTAACCTATCCCAAAACATCATATGGATGAGATCTATACCTGATTTTATTTTGGAACAAATCCCCCCCAAAACTGAAGCAACAGCACTAGGTGGCAGCAATACTGGAAAGGGCAGTTACAGAAGAAACCAGATCTAATGAGAGTAAATATAAAAGTATTCTGTGGATCTTATTCAGACATTGTACAGGTCAGTGGTTTTCAAACTGCATGGTGCCATATAATTGGGAGGGGTTGTGAGATGATTTTCTGAATATGCTAAAAAAAAGTTTATAATGTTTTTTCATTGCAATCTGATGAAATGTATTGGTACCAGTCTGGTAGCCGGCTGGTGAAATATATCGTGGGGAACTTTATCATAACCCCCTCTCCCCACCTGGTAAATCATTTTGGTAGCAGTCCATTAGCTGGTTGACTAAATTTATCATGGGGGACCCCCGCTCTTGTTTGCCCAATTGAATTTATCATGGGAGGTTTAAATTGTGTCACTTATCCTTATTCATAGTAAGTGGTGGCACATGACAGTATTGGGCAGTATTATGGTGGTATTTTCAGTACAGAGCAGTATTTTAGTTCAACAAATTTCATTGTCACCCCCCCCCCCTCCCCTTTCTTGGGAAGACCACTCATTTAAATAATCAAAATACCGAAATAACTTTGCTTTTGAAAAAGAAAGATGAAAAAGGCAAAAATAATGTATGGACAGTATAATATACTATCCGCATTGTGTTAGCGGGTTAGAGATTGGGGGGTGTGGGATGAGTAGGGATTAGATGAGTAGGGAAGAGAGTGATGGGGTTGTCTGGGAATACGTTATTGTCTTTTTGCAACCACTTGGTCACTGTTCATGCCACAGCCACCAAATCTGATATACTAACTCAAACCAGGCCTCCCAACATGCTGACAAGCCAGACTGATTTACATACATTCCAAATATATAGATATTATATATAGGGCTATAATGTTACACATATTTGTTATGTGCCAGTTTGGAACATGCAGTAAAATGCAACAATACATTTTTGTTGACAAAGGCAGTACCTAAATTCACAAGCAGATGTTCAATACAGAAAACATTATGCTAATTGTGGCTATGATACGGTGGCCGAGAGAGCTCAACGCACTGCAACTTCAGAAAACATATGCAAACTGAAAAAAACCACAACAAATTAAAGAAAACGTCTCCATCAGTTTGACAAC
>JAODLC010000113.1:8402397-8424821 GCA_026781145.1 Hippopotamyrus pictus
GGGTGGGGGGGGGGGGGGGGGGGGGGGGGGCGGGCGCCTCGCCACGGCAACCTAGGACCCACAGAGAGGTTAATCAGCCACTGGGTATTGGATTTTTTTCTTTTCTAATGACATGTGGCCACTCAAATACATTACGTATCGCAAAGTTGCTGACAAGACACATTATTTCTCAATGAGAAGCTAAGAGACTTAATTGAGATGCAGGCAGCCACAAAGACTTCCTGCCAAAATGGCAAAAAAAAAACCATCCAACTGGGGAGTCAAGATATATACAGGAATGAAATGATAAAATTACTAATACCCAAGCAATCCTATTTCTATTTCTACAGAAATGCAGGTTCAGTATTTCCTTTAGTCCTCAAATGGCTTAAATTTTGTGTTTTTTTAGACAACCCAGAAATAATATTTGCAGCTTTTTGTATACAATTTGAACCCATACCCACCCATCTTCTATACCCATGCAGGATTGTGGGAGTCTGGAGTCAATCCCAGCCTATGACAGGGAACAGCCCAGGACAGGCCACCAACCTATTCCCAGGGACACAAAACGTTTTGCGACTGCAATTCACCTAAGGCATAGTAGGAAGGAAACCCCACAATGACACACAGAGAACATGCAAATGCCACATCAGCTGGGTCACAAACCCTGGTCTCAAAGATGTGAGACAATGTTGACAACTGCAGCCCCACCTGCCTGCCCCCAGCTTGCACTGTAACCATATATAATTATGATTCCTCTTGTTTATTTCTGCTATAATAAATGAGTACTATACAGTTCTTACATTTACTTTACATGTACAGGGCAAAGTAGCAACTATGGCAGAATAATTGGACAAAACTCTTGTGTTCTAAACTGCATGTGGTCAGATCAGGATGAACAATGTCTTTCTGTACAAAAGTTCACTGGTGCACAGCTGAGCATTTTCCTTTTCTAGATCTGTATCGATTAACAATGGAAAATAAATTTCTAAAATTTGTCAGCGCACATTTCAAACTTTTCCACCCCAAATGTTAAATTCTAATCAGCAATAATATGCACTATGTGAAACATGGCAATTTTTCTCATTTGTGTTCTCATTGACCTTTCCTGGATACCTTAAGGTTAACATAAAATTACAACCATCAAATGAAAAGAAAAAAGCAGGTCATGAGGAAGCCAGTTTGTAGGGAGGCTGTGACATTAAATGATACATATGAATCTCTTTTTCCTGAAATGGCACCGAGTCAAGGGTTTTAGGGACGGGGTTTTAGCAAACATGATGGGGTCCCATTGTACAGCTTCTTTGTCACCACATAGCACATGCTGAGTCATCTCTTTTAATGAAGACCTGTCAGTAGCAGTGGTAGTGGATCATATTTGCTGACTAATGATTCACAAAAAGGGTCCCTAATAAATGGCTTTTCATGAGTTCCAGTCATTCCCTTTTGTGTCTCATTGTTTGAAATGGTAACAGGAGTTTTTGTGTAACAGCCGGAGAGTGGAAAAAAAAAAGCAAAAATACTCTCAACTTGGAGCAGATGTGGAAAGAATCATTTTCCAGGAAGTTCTTATGAGAGAATAACTTCATTTGGTGCCCCTGACTCTGGTTCGGCCAATATTGCCGGTGAAAACAGTGACCTTACCCTCTGCTGAGCTGGGATTCAGTCATTATACTGTTCAAGGCTGTCCTTAAAGGGCTGTCACAAAGTGCAGGGCGAAAATTATGTGTATGCACCTCTGTGAGTGCAAAATGTCTGCTTCATCTATAACATTCAAAAGCTGGTTTTGTGTGACTTAAAGATTATTGAAGCCTATACTGAAGAGAACTTCAGTAAAAATAATGAATTTCATGGAATTTGTGAAAAGACCTTGTTGATATAGAAACCTGTGGAGAGTAGATTCGCTTGTTGAAAGATGTGCACTCAGGGTCTTACCATTCTTATCTGACTGGGATGCTGAGTCTAGGAAAGATTTGTTCAGTAGGCAGACACGAAATCTCATGATATTCGGCAGAGGGATCACAGACATCTGAGTGTCAAGCTGGTATTCAAAATGGTTTGGAAATGCCAGGGCACACTGCAAAGCTGATTAATATTAACATGCATGTTACACTGTCTTTTTTCTCATAAGAACTCTACTAGCTTTCAGCGATTGTGAAATGTTTTTTGTATTATTCATGGTTTTGTCACTGGACGCGTTTTGTATCGAAGGCGATGTTAGCGGTCTGGTTACACAATGAATCACACAGTGTGAAAAGTACATGCTTAGAACATCAGAGAATGGATCATCTTGACTTCTCAGGCCATACATAGCTGTCATCTCCATGCAAGGCTCAGCCACATTTTTGTAAGTAGCTGGAAAATCAGGCAGAGTAATTAATAATATCTAATGAATAACCAGATAAATATGTCAGCTTTCAGACTAATTGGAAAGCCATTGATCTCCCTCTTAATGTTGCCAGGTTCCTTCTCCTGGATATCAATGTTTCACAATTACTTTATGGTAATTTCATTGAATTTAAATTGAAATTCTGGGCATGGTGGCTCAGTCGTTAGCACTGTGGCATGGCATTTGTAATGCTGGTGTTCTTCCATGTGTTTTGAAATATTTCCCCAGATACTCTGTTTTTCTGCCACAGTGTAAAAACATGTGGTTAAGTGCCTTGTTGACTCTAAATTGCTCATAGTGTTTGATTGTATAGGTGAAAGTGTGCCCAGCAACAGACTGGAGTCTCATCCAGGGTTTCCATCAATTCTTGCCTTCTGCTTCCAGGAATAGGCTCAAGACTCACTGTGATCCTCTACTAAATAAGCAGTAATGCAATATGGGTGGCTGGATGCAATTCCCTTTTAAACACCTGCACATTTGGTTTGAGTGATTTCCACATAATGAAAACCTTTGAGTTTTGCTGGACTTCGTTTCGGGTATCACTTTACAGCAAGGCTCCAATTCGCTACTTATAAATGGTAGTAAGTCATTATTATTATTATTATTATTATTATTATTATTATTATTATTATTATTATTATTATTATTAGTAATAATAATAAACGGTTATAACTTGTTTGTGATTGTCTTAATAATTATATGAATGATAACAAAGTGTTATGATAACACTTTACTTGAGGCTGTCACCCATAATGCATTATGGATACCTTCATAATGCATTATAATGGCCAGTATAAGAATTAATAAAGCATTACAGCCTCCTCTTTTGACGATCATAAGGCATTATACGGTTGATTATAATGTCATAAACTCCAAAGAAGGTCTCATCTACAGTATAATGAAACATCAATAACTTTGGAATGCATTATAATGGTCAGTTTAAATATTAATGGTGCTTTGTACTGCATTATGAAGGTATCTGTAGTGTAATATAGATGAGAGTTTCATAAAGCATTCAGAATGCAAAATACACACAGCTATAATGCATTATGCCTTTTTATAAATATTTATAGTTGTTTTTATATGTTTTATGGAAGCATTATAATGTGTTCATTGATTTCTATAAACCTAAATGTAACATCTATATAGCACTTTTTAAGATACCCAAAGCACTTTACAGAACCAATGGGGAACCACCACCACTGTGTAGCCCCCACTTGGATGATGCTACGGCCACCATTAGGCACCAGTATGGTCACCACACGGTAGCTAAGGTGGTGAAGGGGCGGGAGAGAATTCACCAGTTAGATAACGGGGCTGATTAAGAGGGCAGATTTGAAAGAGCCACAGGAGACGATTCTATTCAGGACATCAGGATACCACTTTCAAAAGATACCCATGGATCTTTCATGACCTCGGAGAGTCAGGGTTTCAGTTTCACATCTCATCCAAAGGACAGCATCGTGTCCCCATCACTGCACTGGGGCCCCCAGGATTGACTAACTTGTTTGCTACACCAACACCTCTTCCAGCAGCAACCCAGCTTTCCTAGTTGGTCTCACATCCAAGTGCCGGTCAGACCCAAACCTGCTTAGCTTCAGCAAGTGGTTTGGTGGCTGACAACATGCTAGTCACGAAAAGGGTTTCATCCTAATTTATAGCCTGATTAGAAACAATTTATAAATGTTTTAAAAAGGGTAGTCTAATTATAAACTGTTATCCTTTTTTACTGGTTAAATAAAGATATATATGCCCAAACATTTTTTTTTAACCATATGCAGACATGTGTTCCAGATGTGTGCAGATCTATCATATATTTTAGTCAGAAATGAAAGAGGTCCACATGAAAGCTATGAACCTTTTACATCTATTCTCATTCTGTGTCATGCTTCCAGATGAAATGAAGTAATCAATGCTGTCCTCCCTTTTTTAAACGAAAGACTACTTCAATACAGAGGAATTATTGTATCTTACGTTTCATATGTAGTGGCAGCACATTTATCATGGCATTAAACCCAGTTCAGCTGGAAGCGAAATGTCCGAACGGACCAGGGTTTCAGTTGGCATGTGTAATGATGTGAAAGACCCATGACCAAGGGACCAGGCAGGTTCCCCTTGATGCAGGTGCGAAAAAGCAATGGGAGCTACTGAACATGCTGAGTTAAAAACAGGCCCTGGGTCTGCTGAAGGGATTCCACCATCATGAATGATGCAAGCACGATTCCTGTTTCAGTGCTTGCTATCTGTGCTCAGGCTATCCAGGATCAAAACGATGCTTATGCTGGTGAACCCCTACAGCTGGAATCCTCCCAGTGATGACAGGCTGCCGCCAAATTCTTGCTCCAGCACCCTTTCTCCAATGCCCAGTATCATAGTGGAAACCAGTGAAGTAGTGGTGACCAGCAGGAGCTCTCTCATTCACTGCCTGTCATGATGTGCAACCAGTTCTAGCAGGAAGCTGGTTTACTGTATCACTCTCTCTGTACCAGGTTAGTCTCTACATTAACAGGTTTGATTTATTTGAATCACCTGGTTAATTCAGCTACTTACCTGCTTTGTCAAAATGCCCTTTGATGTCTTGTAAGTTCTTGTCTTGGGAGTTAAATGCTACACACACACACACACACACACACACGTCGAGTAAACATATCTTTATGGAGACCGATCGTTCATATCTATGAGAAAAATGCTAACACTAGCTATGACAACCCCTACCCAGCCCTAACCATAACCATAAGTAACCAAGCAAAATACATTTTTGCATTTTTGGTTTTTTTCATTGCAGTCATGGATTTTTATTAAGTTGAGTTTTCCCTTATGGGGACCAGGAAACTACACAGCAAAGTGACATACGGTTGATAACTTCAAGGTGGCTCTGCTGTCGAGTCACACTTCAAAAGCGGTGAATGATTACCAATCAAAAGACGGTTTAGGGGCCTGATGCCACTTTTGCACAAGAGTAAACTCTGGATGCAGGGAATAAACCAAAGAAAGTGTCAGGAGCACGGCAGTCTGCAGGATGTCAGACGGGTTGCTGTCACGGCGTTTGGCATGAAATGAAAGCCCAGAGTATAATTATGATGTTCTGTGTATAGATTCATTTTGCACTATTAATCTGAAAAATTAACAGTCCACTGTCCAAATCATGAATGAAGCCTGCATATCCTCTATTTTCATTCAAAAGACATAAAAAGAGAAATGCAATGATGTGAACAGGGTAGATTTTGCAATGATGGATTGGCTTTTCTTCTGAATATTATATATTATTTACTCCTGGTTCTTTAAATGTTCTCTACCAGTTTATAAGCTAATCTAAACAGATAATGTAATTATTAGAAGACATTTTAATTATAGATTCAGAATCAGAATTCCTGCTGATCCATTCTGATATTTAAATGTTTTCTCTTCAGAAGTCTCCTTAATTGTTTTCCTAGTGTTCTAAACTTTGAGACATACTGTCTTGACTTTATTTGTGCCTTGCAAGGTTCAGCTCACCCTTCTGGATGTGGGTCGGGGCGGTACTGCAGAAGGCCCTGGGTCCTGCAGAAGGGGATAACGCAGTGAGCCTGGTCTCCGTCTAAGTCCGAAAAAGGAAGCAGGAGAAAGAGAGAGAAGATGCTGAAATAAGATATAAAGGAGGAGTAAGAGAGATGGGGAGTTCAGGATGGTGATGGATGACTGAATGATGGCACATTCTCTCTTTTAGATGTTCAAAAGATAGCAGCTGAATTACAATCAGTAGTGTGTAATAACAGTGGGTGGTACAATAAATAAGAAGGATAGTGGCCCATTGAGAAGCTGAGAATGTGTGTGTGCATGTGTGTGTGTGTGTGTGTGGTTGGGGGGGGTATTCTAGTACTCCCTTCAATTTCAATTTTATCTATATATCAATATACAGTATAATGTATACAATAAAATATTGTAAATAAAATTTTGACTATTAATAAATTATTCATATCATAAGCATTATCAGTCATGCAGTAGTTAATATTTATTGGGATGCATGTTGAGTTTATGTTATATTGTTTAACGTTTTAATAACGTCAGTTTGAGTCTCATAAATGGGTATTGTGTCAGGTCATTAATTAATGGATTAGATTTTGTGATTTGGAACCACTCTTTTTTTTCATTTTATCCCCATAAAATTATATCATAGCAATAAAAATCATATATCTAATCATAGACTTTCAGTCATAAAATAGAAATAACTGAAAAAATACTTGCATAGATCCATTCATCATACAGTTAGAGTACTACATCTGTAACATTACTACATCTACACCAGTATGTTCTTCATATAATCTGCTTCCAATGCACTTTGATGTTCTTGTAAGAGGCTGTTCATTCTATTCATTCAGAGTCCATCTGCTATTCATTTTCTGGAAATAGGAATCACCTCCTTAATCAGATTTCTGTGTGCAAATGACTTGTTTGCCAGATTTTAATTCTTTTGAGTTGTCAAGCAACATGACAATTATCTGATTAAAAATGAATAAATAAATTAAATTTAACATTATTTATGAATATGCCACGCACGATTTTTTATCACTTCAGATAAGGACAAATAAAACTAAGGTAGGCCTACCAACATGACAACCCTTTCTGCAATTAACATATTTGAATTGAAAGTATCCTCAATGCATTAGTCTATTGTGTTTTATCTTATATACATTCTAAGGCATGTTTGTGAAGCAAAATTATTTAAGAGTGGAACAGCTAAGCAATAAAATGTTTTTCTCAGCTAGTGCAGATTTAAGAAAATGTGACATCTATCAATGTTTTAGGCTATTTTTAGGGGAAATGAGTGTATAAGTATTCCCTGTTGAAATTGTATATCTATGCAACACAAAGTTGCTTAAAATCAAGCACTGAGGTCCCAAAATCTGCTTTCTGCGGCATCATATTCTATGTGCTTTGATTTACCCCAGCAGAATGGGATAGTTCTCATTGATGATGTCAGTTTAGGTGATTCCCAAAAAAGGACTGAGCTCCTTTGTCTAATCCCCCCTGTTGATCTTTGATCCCCAGAACCCACTCCCAAAAACCCATGAGCCCCACCCCTGCATTTTTAATCTCACCTCTGACAGATGAAAAGTACTCAAGCTCTTCATTAGATCATCTAGCTTGTGCTACAAAATGCTGGATCAAGCAAGTTCTCTTTAAATGCTATCTGTGCTCCACATGACCTTATTTGGAAACATGCATTAAGCTGTGGGACTGGGGTTGTGTTTGGTAATACTGGACCTGTCATGAATTGAATCTAGCCACAACAGTTAGAGGATTATTATATTTTACAGCAAATCCTGTTATTGTCTGTAGGCGAAATAAGTTATGTAAGGCTATCGAGTGTTTCACAAGGTTATTATGACACACAGAATCGACGTGAAAGTTTATTCAGTTAATCACATGCTATGTCAGTATTTGATACATACTTCTCATACTTCTTTAGGATGAAGATTCAATTCCTGGTTGGGGCATTCCTGTTGCAGTATAGTAATGGCATGATACGAAATGCAAACTTCTAAAGTTTGATCAGAACCTCAAGGAAATAAATCACATTCTTGCGAAGCAAAGATAAAACAGCACTTATGGAACTTTCATAAGCATCATATATGTAGGAAGTTTGTCTTCTGATTTTAATTTCACTTAAAATTTAATCTCCAACCAAATGGGGCATATGCAACTTTTATCATTTTAAAAGTTTTATAGAGTAATTCTTGCCAAAAATTAAAGCAATAATTTAATGTCTTGGTACTGGTAATATCACAAAACTCCTCAACTTAAAGTAGAAACTCCACACAAACTTATTGACGTAGGGCCCATCTTACTTGAACCCACTGAGCCAAGGTGGGTTCAACAGGGGCCCAAGGTGACATTTTCTCATGGGAGGATGTTCAGCTATTCCCCTGCACTGAGCTCAAGTTTAGGACAAATATAAAATCTGTAGATGACTCCAGTTCTAACAGTCTACTCTAGTGAGTACACCATGAGCGGGTGAGTACACCATGAGGGGATTCTGGGGGTAGGTGGGCTGAGTCTGAGTCTCCTGAGTCAAATTTATTGGCAAGACCAACATTGCGCTATGTTCTGTGCTAGCACTTTGCACCTTTGTATAAACAGTTTGTCGGTACGCTATAAGTAGTGCTTCATTTTCATCAGCGTGGCACTTTTCTTGCGCCTTTTTGTGGTCCTTCTCATTAGCATTAGCATCCACAAATGCTGCTCCTCTCCTCACTGTCTTTGCTTGTGCTCATTAGCATTAGCATCCACAAATGCTGCTCCTCTCCTCACTGTCTCTGCTTGTGCTCATTAGCATTAGCATCCACAAATGCTGCTCCTCTCCTCACTGTCTTTGCTTGTTCCCATTAGCATTAGCATCCACAAATGCTGCTCCTCTCCTCACTCTCTGCTTGTTCTCGTTAGCATTAGCATCCACAAATGCTACTCCTCTCCTCACTGTCTCTGCATGTTCTCATTAGCATTAGCATCCACAAATGCTGCTCCTCTCCTCACTGTCTTTGCTTGTGCTCATTAGCATTAGCATCCACAAATGCTGCTCCTCTCCTCACTGTCTCTGCATGTTCTCATTAGCTTTAGCATCCACAAATGCTGCTCCTCTCCTCACTGTCTCTGAATTTTCTTTCGACAGCTTTTCTGGTTCATTTCAGTTACAGGCTGGTTCATTTCAGTTACAGGCCATAAGCCACAGTACCCACAATAAGCAAAGATATTTTTAACAAATATTTTTTTTCTAATTACAGATTTTGTACAGGTACATGATACAACAGGCTATTTTTCAATGTAAAATGTGTAACAGTATGTTTTTCACTGTTCCTTCATCCTGTGAGGGGGACAAAAAGCAATTATTTGCTCCGTCATCTTTGATACATTGATACAAGATATTTATCATTGCAATATCTTCTCTTGAGAATTAGGCTAAAATGTCATAATCCTTTTCAAAAGAAAGAGCACCGTATAGTACAATAGGCCTACCATATAATACTATACAAGCCACTTTATTATTACTGTATTTAATGTCGGTAATGTCTTCCTGTGCATAATTTATCAATTAAACGTTTCAGAAAAATCACATTATATATGGGGTCTGCAGATGGTTCGCTATTAACCGCAATTTTGGCTGCTGTAGCTGTTGGAAGGTAGAAATTGAGGGACTACTGTACTCTGTCTATTTGGCATTTCCTTTTTCTTATTTTGCTGTAACAATAATATTTTAAAAGGCAAAAAGTGCAGTACGGTGTTTCCCTTACAAATCAAAAGTCAGATAAGCAAAACATATTAATTTAGGAGGGTATATGTAAAAAAAAAAGTCACTTGACACAATAAGGTTATAAATAACATTTTAGTTCAATTTACATTTATTCTAAAGTTTAACTGAAATTAATTTTAATTGTAACTATACTGGGTGTAGCGTATGATGTGTTGGAGCACAGACTGCTCTGAGGTGCAGGTCCCCAAGCTCATATACAAGTGTCTGCCCAGACCTTGCACTGGACAGAGGACATTAAGCTGAAAACACGGACTGTTCGGCCTGAAGGGGAACATCTGGCCACTCTGGCTGCGAGCATCTGTGATTAGCTGCATGTTTGCTAACATTACCTGACCCCTTGTTGTAATTTGTAGAAAATCAGTAATTTAGAACATTTTTCAGCTTTCTCTTTGAGGGCTTGTCTTTTCCTCTCTCTCTCTCTGTCTCTCTCTCTCCCCTGCCTTTTATTTTATTCCACTTCACCAAAGCCATGCAAATTAGCTATTTACCCAAACAAAATATTCAAGGTGGTTTATTTATCTTTACATGATGTCAGTCCAATATTGATACATGGGTCTCACTGCACTGTGGAATCATGACAGGCAGATCATACCACATACTGAGAGACCTGGGGTGAGACCATACTGTGAGGGGATTTTGCACTAAAACATCTATCAAGCTTGTTTCACCATCTGATTATTTCAAGGTCTGCTCTGAATGACAGACCAGGCCAGCAGAAAATCTCCTGCTACTCCTGATGGCCAGTCTGGGCCTGTGTGAGAAGAACAACTACTGATGACATCATTGGGCACAAAGAGGCTTTATGTAATAGTGCAAACAATTTCACATACTCACATTAATATATTATTATTAATCCTACATGGACAATGTATTGTCCCAAACAAATGCATCACATTAAACCAGCAGATAAACTTTTAATTATTTTATTGCTCAGCATTTTAAATGTAAAGTGTTAAATCCGACAGCAAATCAGCTTATGTAAATAGACATATTTGTTCATGATGATACTCAATATATAATTTCTTTAATGCAAATTAACTGCAATTCACCAAATATTTCAGATGTCATTCAGTTATAGCTCAGAGTAATCCTTACTGCTCTTTGAAAAATCTAATAATATACTTCTTTTATACATATTGTATGTATTGCTCAGATAATGTTAAAACCTACTTAAGTGAATCATTTAAGTAATACATTCTGTTGCTACAATATATGTTTGAAATTACACCCCATTTCCTTCTAAAAATTTCAGTTCATAATTAATTCAGCATGATGGACAGATTCAATTTTGAAAGTCTGAATAATTTAAGAAATAAATGATTGGTACAGTGAGAAGTATTAGCTCAATACATCCACAGACCGTATAATAGTATTTAGAAACATGCTCATTCTGGCATTTTTATACAATTCTGTCATTTTGAATAAGCCTGAGATCCTCACACAAGACATGTCAGCAGTAGTATCTGCAGTTCATTGAACCCACATATCACCTACAATGCTAATTCCCTGTCCATAATCAATCCTGTCCCATGTGATGACTATATTCATTCAGTAGGAAAGAGGAAGAATACACTTTTATTTAGGGGGGGATTGCTCACATGATCACATCCTGTGCAGGTTTTTATGTTCCGGTTGGCTTATTGTTTCGCACACCCGTGGAGACCTCTGTTAGGGACACAAAATTTAAGTGGTTGTCTGCAACAGATGTCCCATACGACACAATGGATTATGGGCACAAAGGATCTCAGAAAGTTTCAATGAGTGAAGATCCTGCCATAGACACACTGTCTCAGAGAAATAGCCTTCCAAATTGTCGGAATGGCTGGAATCACTTAGGATTCAATAGCAGTAACTGTTTTAAGGATAAAATGAAAGAATCTTCTTCATCTATCCAATCCTACCTTATATGTTAATAATGACATGTTTTGTAACCTGCTCATGCATTATTTTGCAACGTAAAATATTTTATGCCTGGATGAATGGCAAACAATGATAACGGGAGCTATTCCACTGCACCAGGTATCAAACTTCAAACAGCACCAAAATGAATGGTATTTTTTCTGTTTGTTTTCCATGGGTATGAAAAACTGTTATTGGCACAGAACAACATCATTGCAACACTACGAGAGGTAGGGCTGGGCGATGTGTGATATTAATATCGACGTTGTATGTTACGTGTTGCGTCGTGAGAAATGAAGGACTTGAGACATCAAGAGAACAAAAAGAGGCTTTTTTTTTGACAAAAACAGGAGCAGGGGAAGAGACAGGACCACGAGGGGTCAAAATAGGAAGTGTAGAACTGGGAAGAGCACAGGCAACAGGAGGATTGACTCTAATGACTGAAATGGGGAACACAGGACTGGCACTTATACACAGGATTAACGAGGGCTGACACAATGCAGATGTGGACGGTTAATACAATAGGATTGGGGATAATGAGCAAGGCATACCTGGGGAGAATTGGTAGGAATCCAGAGGATCAGCAGTGACCACTGCTGGTCATATCAGGGGATGGACAGTACTGGTTGTGACATTACGCACGGGCAATTTTCACATTGCAAGGACCATGATAATCACCTGGGTTGAGATCAGGCTTTTTCACACCTTGGTACTGTCTGGACATTACACCACAGTACACCGTATTATCAAAAACATTTAGGAGTACAGTTCCACTAATTTTGAAATCTTGGTGGTAAAATTCACAAAGGACAGGGGTGGGGTGTTCAATAAAAGATTTTTACCCTGTCATAGGAAACAAAAACGTGCAGGCTTTGCAATTTTATTTATTATTCCTTTTGAAGATTAGCCAGTATATTGTAGTGAGTGTGCGGTGTCTTTTATATAAGAAGATGACTGCTCATACACTTAAGGTTACATGCTAACAAAACACACACATTCCATAGTAAACATTGTTATGATAATTACTATTTACAGAATAAAAACATGAATACACATATTAATTTACAGTATAAGGATATGCGCATTGTGGTGCAAGGCATGCTGATACAGTGTATAATCCATCTTGCTGATCAACCCCACAAAGCAAAGACCCCATATATAACGTGATGTATGGACAGTAGAGACATGACCCTACCAATAAACAATGTGTTTAGGGCCGTCTCCTCGGTCGTTATTTGTTACTTTTTTTTTTCTTTGTTTATTGATGTTTTCTGGTTTTGTAACATTTGTTATATTTTGTGTATCAGAGATAAGATATTTGCATAACCAATCGACAATAAACACGTTTAAAAGTCCCACCCCTGAAGTATCATTGTAGCAAAGGAGTACCCTAATTCTAAATACATTCATGCATGATCTCTGAAATGTATTATCTTAAAATGAATTGTGTTAAATAAATATATTTAATATACTAAACTGATAAATTCCTTAATTTAAATGGATTTTACTATACTATTTTGTGCATTTTTCAGTTGTGTCTCTAAATAAAAATGTCTCCTTCACCACTCTACCACTGAGGGGCATTTCATTCCCACGCTTACTGCACCACTGGGTCGTATCATCTGAAGATAAAAATATGTCAGAACTCAATTAAAGTTTCTGCCTGTCAAATGCTTTATCAAGGCTATATTTTCCACTTCCCGGCCTTCCTGAAGTCCCGGGGAAAACATCAGCCATGAAGAGTGACACTCAAATGAATGTGACATGTTTGAGATGGGGGGCCAGTAGATTTACTGAAGAGACAGGTTTACATCGAATGGACTTATATTAGGCTACCCTCAACAACATTAACCATCTTCTTAAATTTTCAACTACAGTGTCAATGTAATAAATAATATATCAAATAACACCTAAGATAAAGTCTGTACAAGTACACACACCAACCAAATGTATATATATATACAGACATATATATATATATATATATATATATATATATATATATATACACACACACACACACGCAGTCATGTGGAAAAAGAAAGTAATTCTTTAAATAAAACCTCAGATGAACAACATATGAGATATTACACAGTGTCATTCTTTTTGTTAATAATTAATAAAAACTAAAACAAAATGCAGATGCAGTGTGTGAAAAATGTTTCCATAGAAATTCAGGGGGTAAGCAGTACCCAGGTGCTGCTAATGAAATGCACTTCATTAATTGATCATTAATTGATCATTAGTTGATCATCGGTAAGTGTGGCCACCTCTATGGAAGCAGAAGTTTTGGCAGTTTGCTGGTCTGGAGCATTCAGGTGTGTGTTACCACAATGCCAAGGAGGAAAAACATCAGAGATGATCTTAGAGAAGCAATTCTCACTGCCCATCAATCTGGGAAGGGTTACAAGGCCTTTACCAAACAATTTGAAGTCCAACATTTTACAGTGAGAAAGATCATTGACAAATGGAAAACATTCAAGACAATATTCAATCTTCCAGGAGTGCATAACAGTACAATTAAAAAAATGAAATGTATACCTTGTTTGGAAGGGTTGCTGAACAAAGCAAAAGACTTCTGGAACAATGTTCTTTGGACAAATGAGACCAAAGTGGAGATGTTTGGCCATAATGCACAGCACCATGTTTGGCAAAAACCAAACACGGCAAATCAGCACAAACACCTCATACCAACTGTCAAGCAGGGTGGTGGAGGGGTGATGATTTGGGCTCGTTTTGCAGCCACAGGACCTGAGCACCTTGCAGTCACTGAGTCGACCACGATCTCCTTTGCATAACAAAGCATTGTAAAAAAAAAAACTTAAAACAGATGTTTCTAGCTTAAGAACTCTCACTAATATTCTGCAAACACAAACAGCTCTCAACAGCATTATGCCAGCTGAGATACAGGTGGCATGCAGGTTCAGATCGTACCATTGTCACTTCACACTGTTTGAGCTGTGGATTTGCCTTTGCCTCTCTGTATCTCTGTATACAGAGTTTACATGTTCTGTCTGTTTTGGGGGACTGTCCCTTTGGAAAAACAACAGCAGCTCCAGTGAAGTAAAACCAGACATCTGTAGTGAGGAATCAGTCAAAACATCCATGGTGGATGTCCTGCAGTAAGAGTGTTGACAGGCATGTAGCATTCTACAGGGTGCAAAACAGGCCTCAGTGCTACCAAAGTTGAAAAGAGAGCCCCCAAGCCAGACTCACACTCAAACATCTGAGGGATATTCACAAAGACAGGCCTTGCCTGAAAAAGCTGACTTACTTCACTTCTCTTACTCTTCTTATAAACACAATACCTTGCATCAACCTTGCAATAGCTGTTCATAGGTTAGCAAGAGATGCTGTAAAGCATAACAAAAAGAAAATGCCCTAATTGAAATTAAAGGTATATCTTACACAAAGAGTGATAGTCTGTGGATGTTTTCCTACTGGAATGAACTGGGAGAAGTTGCCATTGCTTCAGAAACCATGAATTCCACTCTGCGACAGAATGCTGGGCCACCTCAAAAGAGCTGTAGCTTAACTATAGTTATGCTACATATAATTTAAATCCAAAACACCCTGGCAAATTTACATCAAAATCATTTAAAAACATGGACCTTAATGTTATGCCTCGTTTAGTATCAATCAAAACCTAAACCAAATTTCTGTTCAGAATTAACTGAAACACAGCCCACAAGTGTCACTGAATTGAAGAGGTTTTGCACAGAGGAGGGCTGGACCTCAATTTTTCTTATTAAGCAATGACAGACTGATTAATAACTACAGTGCTTGGGTTCAGTCAGTTCTGCTAAAAGTGACACAACCAGTTATTGGATGAATCAGGACAAATCCTTTTTTTCAAAAAGAAAGACTGTTGGATTTTTTTCTAAAAATGGGTATCAGATTCTAAGACCACTCCACAGAAAGAATTGGTCACCTTTTCCCAAAAAAGATCTTTGGTGATGGTTTTTGTCACCCCATTGTTCTTGTGATTTAATTCAGGCTGTTTCCAAACACTTACAAATGAAACAATGTAATTATACACACATTTATTATGTCCTGAATATGTTTTTTAAGTGTTTTAACTGTTTTAATATGTTATATCTGGACACTACCTTCCCCCTTTTTATTTTTATTGTTCAAGAGGCTCATAGGTTTGTAATTTTGGTAACATAATATGTAGATATCATGTATGTCTTAAATATATTGTAACTTTGGTGGTTTGCTTTTATATACATATTATTGTTTTTTTTGTTCCTTCATTCATTCGTTTGTTTGTTTATTGGATTGTTCTGTGCTCCACTCAAGATACAGTAGGAATTGCCATAATTGTGTCATTACAGTCAGTACATTAATACCAAAAATGAATGAATAAGTTGGTGGATATGCCACCAACTGTTATAAAATGGGAACCGCTAGTCCTTTGGAAAAATAAGATACCAAAGCAAACTTTATAAATAGAAAATGTAATTATAGTTAACTAAATTAGTTCTAAAATGGGCATCAGATTCTTAGACCACTCCACAGAAAGAGTGGGTAGTTTTCGCCCTTTCCCTGATTAAAAAAAATCTTGTAATAAGATAGATGATGATGACAATTTTAGCTAATTATAAAATGAAACTGCGCTCTCACCTTATTGTTCTTATAATTTGGTTCAAGTTGTTTCCTTACACTTACAACTGAAACAACAAATTCATTATACCTTAAGTTACCTATGTGACATAGGACGTCCTTTATAAACCACTTGTTTCAGCACAATACACGCGGCTTCATACTTAATGTACTTCACATCTGTAGTTTAGATTTAATATTTAAAAAATATATAAGGATGATGTAATCGAAAGAAAACATTGGAATGGTCATAAAGCAAAGTGGAAAATAAATGAATCTTCTTTGCAAATGTTCTTGTTAATAAAATATAGTTCCTTGAATATATGTTGCCAGTGGGCACCTGGTGGCTGGGTCACCCATGCAAATTGTCTAGGCTGTGGGGTTCCCTATGATGGAATACCTAAGACAGCTATGGTAATATTCATCATAGGCTGAGGGCTGTGCAACTGGAGCTTATCCCAGATTGCCTCTACGCAATTGTGAGTTGCAGAGAAGAAAACTCAGACGTTTGTACCTAATCTTCTAAGAGAGAGGACGTGAGATGATCAAAAACATACCATCTATAGATTCTGAGGTCCAAAGGAGAGACTTCAGTACTCACATAGGGAAAGTTGGAAAGAGCTAGAGGGAGGCTATTTGACAGAACAGTCATCTGGATCTAAACCTGAGAGGGGAATTGTTATGCAGCTTGTGTGCAAAGCACAGTCTGTAAAGAACAGCAAGTTTGAACAAAAGGATATTCGTAAGTGTACATGGCCTAGTCAGAGGTGAATGATCAATGTTATTAACTTATTATTGTGTCATCTGAATGTGTGCTGAGTGAGGTCAGGAACATCGAGAATAGAGAAATGCTGATCGACTCTCAGTATATTGTCAAATGCTGGGAAAAAGGCTTTAAGGAACTTCTTAACACAGTAAAAATGTCCCCTTACTAGAAGACAGTATTGGAAACTCCTGGTGGATTAAAATCTGTCACTGCAGTTCAAGTTGCTCTGGTGGTCAGTGGCCTTTGTAGTGGAAAGGATGCAGGGGTACGTGGGTCTAAGACAGGATGCATCCATTTTTGTGTATGCATTAAATTAAATTTACAAAAGCGATTTTATATACATAGAACGTATATTAAAGAAAACTACAGTATCTACTTTGATATTTCAAATAACTTTTGGGAAAATAAAATATCGAAATATGGGTGTAATATTGCTCCAGACTGCTAAATCATCATTCACTGTAATGGTCTGCACTTTGATTTTACCATTACATCTTTAAATAAACATATAAAATACAAAGAAAAAAATATATTAGTTTTCTTGGCATATTTAGATCAGTGTTGGCAGTACATGTTATACTAAAAGGACAATGTTTTTCTTAAGTAGGCCTACTGAAATAATCAGGGGACTTCTGTCCCAAATACACAGTTCATTAGAGGTCATTCAGTGTAACAAAATCAAGAAGCGATTTTGAAATCATATCAAAACCTGATAGTCATGTGATAATCTATGACATCATCAATGGATCCCTGAAGACCTCCGTGGTGCTGCAGCAAGGTGAGTTTATTGCTCTTTATACATGATAATTTCACTTTTTCATCGTGTAGTAATCTTGGTAGTCTACTAACTCACATGTCACTCAGTGAAATGCCAAAAAACACTTCTTTTGTTAGAGTTTTACAAAAATTAGTATGGGTTGTGAATAATTGTAATTAACTCTATTGGTCAAGGTCATTATTTGTTATAGATGGCCCATTGATAGCCTGAAACATATGTTGAAGTAGAAGTTTTGTCATTTGGTGTAATGCTTTAGTCATTCGGTGTAATGCAAATTTATTGTCACACCACAGTAATCCCTTACACTACATGACAGTATCACTATACACACACACACACACACGTCAATATTCCTGTAGGATGCCTTTATATACTAAGCACAAGTAATTCATTTGCCATGTTACCTTAATATGAAAATGACTATGACTATGAAAGGGTTTGTCATAATCATCTATGATATTTTTTATTGCAACTTCATTACAACAATCATTATATGATAATAACAAACATTATAATTATATAATGTATGTTATTACTTTATAATAAAGCTGTTAAGGTATATTAGGATGTTATGGTATACTTACAGTGCATTATGAATGCATTATGAAGGTACACTAAATGTTCTACGAATGCATTAAAAAGGCATTATGAAGGTGCAGTTAATGTAAAGCGTTACCTAATTTTTTAATGCACTTTTGTATATTTTTTTATTTGTGTTATTGATTTGTCTACATGCCATTGAACAAAGAGAGAGTTGCAAGGCACAGGCAAAAAAATAGCTAGGGCTGAGCTCCTATTAAGGAGTGGAGAAAGGTATTGAGGAGTGCAATAGTCAGATAATAACCTGCCACTATTTCTGTAAAAAGAGTCCCAGCTCCCTGTGTCACTGCAGTTTCAAGTGACACCATGGATACCCCATCCTGATATCATGTCATTCATGCTGAGAAACAGAAAATATTCATAATTAATAACATAGAGTTTATATCCATGTCAATAATGTTATGTTCATTGCATCAAATCTGCATTCTGGCTATTAGACAAGAAAGCAAGTAGCTTTGGGTGGAAATCCTGATTAGAATAAAATGTTTATTCTTTTTAAACATTTGCTTCTGCCATTTACTCAGGAATGTTATTAAAACTAATTTAATGATCCTGACTAATACTAAAAACATTTTCATGACGGAACCAATGACAAAACCAATACTTTGGTCCAACGTCCAAAGTACCTAATTCAGTAATTCAGTGTCATTCATAGTCATTTGGTGTAACAGGTATATTTATGTATATATATATATTGACCCATACTTACTATAACATAAAAAACACATGAGAAAACGAAATCTAATAGTATTTTATATGAATTTCACTTCCTAAACTAAATTTAATAATCTTTTACATGAATTTCACTTCCTTACAAAAAGTTCTTGCTGACAAATACTAGATAAAACCTAATGATTGAAAAGCTATCTGAAAAGACTTAAAGAATTAAGATAACAATTAATTAGTATTTAGGGCCTACATTGTGATCCTTAAATACAGTCTTTTAATATGTCATCTAATTATTGTTGCTTTTAATATGCCTCAAAGGATTTTTTGTATATAAACTTTTGTTACACTGAAAGACAGTGGGTGTCTTCTGTAAATCGAGGTAAAACATGTGATAGTCATTCTTTTTTCCTCAGAAAATATTAAAATTAAATAGGATACATTCTAATGAAAAAGACAAAGTTTTAAGATATATTATACTTTTATTTTTTGATGCCTGACAACCCTGTTTTGTCTTTGACCCAGTTGCAACTTATCCAGAGATATTGAAAGCACTGGATATTGCTGGGGTTATGTGGATGCACTTCTTAAATATTCCAAGGAGGGCAGATAAGATACTTATGTAATAGCAAACAGGAGTGTTGGCAACACCACCAAGTCATCAAACATAGGATTCAGGAAGAACAACGTGGATTCTGGCTTGATAGTTGAACAAGGGACTCTTGAAGCATTGGAGACAACCAGCCACTCCAAATCCGGGGCCATGGTACTTTCTCAGAAAAGAGTGGATTGCTCCGTTCAGGTGAGGGAGAAGAGTGAAACCTCTTTGGGATGTTGGTCATTAGAGATGGTAAGAGGGAACATAAGATTTACAGGTGGATTAGTTCAGTGATTGTAGTTTTTCAGGCACAGAGGAGGTCCATCGTAGTAAAGCAGGTTGTAAGAACAGATTTATGATTTACCAATCAGTCTACATCTCTCTTCTCACTATTGGTCATAAGCTGTGGGCAATGACCAAAAGAATAAAGCACAAGTAGAAATACAAGCAGCTGAAAGGAGGTTTCTCAACAGGGTTGTTAGACTCACTTTTTGTGATGTGATGAGGAATTATCAGACCCAGAGGGACCTTGAAATAGAGCTGCTGCTCATACAGATCAGGAGGAGTGACCTGAAGTGATTTGGGCAACATATAAGGATGCCATCTGTACGACTGCCATAGGAGCTCTTCTAGGCATGTTCTACTGAGAGAAGACTCAGAGGGAAGACCCAGAGGGAAGACCCAGAGGGAAGACCCAGGACACACTGCCGGCTTGGGATCTCCTGGCACTGCCGTGATCCCTATCAGGAAGTACAGGGGGAAAATGATTAGTATAATGATGTTGATAAACAAGAAACTGAAAAGTCGTATAACTATTTTTATTTTCTCCTAACATAAGTTAAATAACTTTCATGCTTTTGACCTTTGACATACACATGCTGTAATGGAGTTATCATTCAATCTACTAGTAAATTTACTAAAGATGATGGTTATTTTGTTATCCAGTGTGATGGTTCACTAGCAAAACTGATATTGGAAAATAAGTTGAGAATTTATTTGCAAGCTACATGGTCCATAATGTACAGTATAGCTTATTAGCTATATAACTATAGAAATATATTAGCGTGTTTTTTGTAGAATGTCACGTTCTATAATTTTGGGGTTTTTTTGAAATTTGCATTGGATATGTAGCAGGGAGTCACATAGCAGGAAGGACAGAAGCGAAGGCAAACGTGGGGAAAATCAAAAGGGGCTTTATTAGGAAAAACAACAGGCAAGGCAAAAGGAAAAGGACCACGGGGGATCAAAAACAGGGCAGGCAGGATCTAACTGTAACAGAGGATAGACCATGGAGCACACGGAGGCAGCGACAACACTACACTACAGTGACCAGACTGGGGAGCTCAGGACGAGGAGGCACTATATACAGTACACCATAGGTGAGGAGGGAGCAGACGAGAGGCACCTGGGATCTTCCACACGAGGGCTGAAACGAGAGGCACCTGGGATCATCCACACGAGGGCTGAAACGAGAGGCACCTGGGATCATCCACACGAGGGCTGAAACAAGATGCAGGGTTAAACGAGGAACAGGGGAGGCTCATTAGAGCCACACAACTGGGAACACGGGGGGAAAAGGCATACGGGGTGTGACACAGGGCAGTCAAACAGTCCATTCTTCAATCAATTTCGAATCACTTATCTAGTACAGCGTCTTGTGGGAGGGCCTGGAGCGCATCACAGGGAGCATGTGGCACAGGGGTAGGGTGCGAACCCATCAGGGCTTCCTTTGGCGCTTCCTCAAACTTTTGTCAGTTATCTCGGAATGAGGCAGAACAAAACATGATTCACAAGAAGGTCTGGGCAAATATCACAATAAATAGCCAAATGCAGGTTTAATTTGCATTTTAGGTTACAAAAAGTAATGCAGGGCTCTCAAGTGTCACGTATTGTCCATGAGACACACGTATTTCAACCAGCTCACGCACTCACGCCACACCTTGTGTTTCTCATACTGAGAAGTAAGAGATCACACCCACCAAGGTGTCCCGTTATATAGAATTAATGGATGAGACACAGGTTTTCTGCCAAGTTCATATCCGTCCAAAGTTATACGGAGTTATTACCCACCTACCAGCCAATCAGAAAATAGCATTTGTTGTTTCTAGGTAAATTCCAGAATACGTTGCATGTAATCCCGCTGCAAGCACGTTAACATGACACGTAACGTGGAATGCAGACAAGATGGAAGTGGAAGAGCAAGATCTGATGAATGTGGTAAGCAGGGCTCTCAGGTGTCACGCATTGACCGGTTCACACGCAGATGTAACAGATGTAATCTCACTCCAAACTTTTGATAAAACTTGAGAACCCTGTAATGTGTAGCACATTATACCAAATGGCTGACAATCAAGCACTTACTGTGAACGTAAATGAAATGTAAATCAGAATCATAAACAGCTGTCAGTCAGCTGCATGCTGTGCTGCGAGAGGTCTGGAGTTTGACAGTGTGGAGTTTGAATAATATGTGGTTTCACTACTATGTTTTTTGTTTATGTAGGTGAAACGTATGTTCAAATATAGAGTTCTGTGTTAACTGAGGTAATAAATCCAATTAATTGGTTTATTATTTTATAAAATACGCCAATAACTTGTTTTTTAACATAAAATATTATAAATGCAATTATTTGATTTTATTACAGTACCTGGCCAAAAAAAAGCCACAGTCATTTATCCATCCATTTTTAAGCGGCTTACTCTGGATGTGGTCATAAGGGGTTCTGGACCCCATCCAGGCAGCACAGGGCACAAGCTCTGACCGAATTTGTTTCATTTCAGATTCTCTACTGTACAACCTTTGGCTTGATTTTTCATTTTATGATTCTTGATTTTCCAGCAACTCCAGTTCCCCCCCCC
>JAODLC010000113.1:8435814-8454601 GCA_026781145.1 Hippopotamyrus pictus
TATAAATACCTTAATAATGCATTATAATGGCTTATGTTGACCATTATAATGCATTATTAAGGTATTTATAGTGCATTTATAGTCATAATTTGCGCTTTCAAATAAATTGCATCCCCCCCAGTTCTCGCTGAGGCCCCTTGGTTGAGAACTACTGGCTGAGTGGATAGCAGCGTTACCTCCCACCTTTGCACTGTGTGTCTGGATCTTGCACATTCATGCATCAATTCTACGGTGTCCCCCAGCCAGGTACCATATGCTGCATGGGACTAGCTCCAGACTTCCCCGGGACCCTGACTATGACTAGCAGGCAGATAATGGATGTATGTTTATATATAGCATAATGTATTATTGCTTGATAATTTATCGGCATACTTATTTCATTCTTGCAGATCATTTCAAACATAAAATTCAAACAATTACATTTCTTACTATCGATATTTAAGATGTTAGTATACTATCGTTAAATTCTGTCATATTAAAATATTAAAACAAAGTAACCAGACACTTGCAGTAGCTCCTTTGTCTGGGCACACGCTATATGTGGTCTGTATACAGCAAAGTCTGCAAAGGAACAAATCATTTGCACTGATGTCACCAAAAAGGAAATGGAAAGGAAATGAAGAGTGTTGTTAACTTACACTTCTAGAGTACACCCAGCTCTGTCTGTATTGTGATTTGGTTTTCTCCCCATAGTCGTTTTTCTTTCAGATGGCCTTAAAATGATCACGGAGGGGTGTGTGTTAGACTCATACCGCACACCACTGAATATCTTGTGAAAATTGGTGGAGTAGATAAATACATTAAAAAGACAGAATCAGGGGAAATACAGTGATGGGCTCAGCATTACAAAGAACAGATAAATCACGTTACAGACCTGCATGTGCATCTCTCAAGTGACTATTAATCCCAAAGATCTCAATCACAGAATATGTTTTTTTCTTTCTCTTTACAGTTGAAATTCAGCAATATGCTGTCTTAGGTCTTCAAAACCAGCGCTGTTGTTTTAGTTTCCAATGCATATCTTCTAATTTTATAAAGGAATCCAAGAAAGCAACAGTAAGTGTTAAAGAATTTCCATCCATCCATCCCATCCAATTGATTTTATTGGTTAGAGTTAATAAAGAATTTATAATGTAAAAAATATTTCATGCCTCTATATAAAAAAGCAGGTGCTGAGGACTTCAGAAAACATAAAAACTGGTTTTGTACAAGGAGTGTGCACTCCCACTATGCAGTTCTCCAATACTGTTGCACGTTGGAAAGGAAACTCATGACTCAAGGATTTTCCACAACTCCTCTTTGCTCAGTTTGAAGCGGGACAACACACTGGAATCGAACTTTCGTGACAGTGGTTAGGCACAGACAAACTTCTTGTTCACTCCTTATCTACATCCAGTCAGACCAGAGCAACAGTGCTATAACCAAGCTCACATGCTCACCAGAGGGCTAATAGAGCGCATGTTTGGTGTATGGAAGAATCATTTCCAGTGTCTGTGAAACACACTGCGGTTTGAACCTAGTAGATGCTGCATTGTGATTATTGCAACAGCAGTGCTTCATAATTTTTGTAAACAGCATTGGTTGCCCAAACACTGATCATGAAGATGATGATGACCCACGTTACCATATCTGAGCTAGCTAATAACAGAAACGGACTTGCTTACAGAGATACTTTTGCTTTGCAGCACTTCTCATAACAAATGTGTCTTGAGTGATACATAAATGATTAGCATGGACAGTTAACAAATGTCAGAAATTTATTCATTTAACTGAGATTTGGTTCCAAAGAAAATTGACACTCCTGCCGCTTCACGTCTCTATCCATCTCTTTCATAGGCAACTCAAGATAAAGAATTTTCATTTTTACTTCATGTTGTTCTTTAAAATATTGTTATTTATGTGCATGGAACTCTATGGCGTGTTTCTCATGACTGGTCAGCCTTTTCCCCTTGGCCTGGTTCCTGGATTAGAGACTGAATGCTGGATGCTGGCTAATGCCAGCTGCAGGGAGCTGGAAGCTGCTGGTACTGGATTTGTTTGAGCCTCCTGACTCTGCAAAGGGCCGGTGTGTGTGCAGGTGTTTGGGGTAACCTGTAGGTCAGCTGTTCAAACCCAGGTGTGAGGACTCTTCAGCCAATCAGTCCTCTAATTAGTAATCTAATTAGGGAGCTACAGCGAAAACCCGCATACACACAGCGGCCCTTTGCGGATAAGATTGGCCACCCCTGGTGTAGAACTCCTGTTCCACATATTACTTGAATGTGAATGAATTGACAACAGGTTTTTATAGCAACCTTGCCTTAGCGCCATGTGCACACCATTAATCTAAGCGGGTTTCCAAAGGATGATCTCGCTTGTCCTTGATTACCTTAGTCTGAGACTCTGGAGTCTAGAACTAATTAATCTGAATTTAAGCAACATCTCAGAAAGCCAGTTGTTTAGCACGGATTACTTTCAGTAGAATTAGCCTGGTCCTGATTTATTTTAAGCCCTTTATGGGAAACTGGGCCTAAATGTTTAAACAAATCTGGATTTTTAAATCCTGGTTTAATCCTGGTTCTGCTGGCAGAAGGCTATGCTGAGCAGCAGGTTGCTTCCACGTTCAAAATTTCTAAGACAGCAGTACACAAGAACAAGGTGAAACAGGAGACACTAGGAAAGACCAGAAACCTGCCAGGTAAAGGGCGGACAACTTTCCAAAACCAGAGATGGCCGTCAACTTATCCGACAGTTTCTCAGGAATCGTAGAATGACATTAAGTGATCTTTAAAAGGAATGGGAAACATTAAGTGCAGAAGAGAAGTGCACTGTGTATCAGGCTCCTACAGGAAGACTGAAGTCCCATAAAGCAAGGAAGAAGCCCTTCATTAATGAGAAACAGAGATGAACCAGGCCGCACTTTGCAAAATATATATATTATTCACAGACGTACTTGTCAGGTAAGGGAGAGAGCAAAGACCCGGATCCAGGAATGCAGGGGAAATCGAAATTTAATGGGGAGCGAACAGGAAAGGCAATACACTGACGGGTGATCGTGAAGAGGAGGTCCGCTCGGTCCTGAGTCTGGGGAAGCGGACCTGATGTGAGATCCGGGGCAAAGCCCCGGAATGGGGATTGGAGTCGGAGAGGTCGATGAGAGCGCAGTACTCGTAGTCCAAGGGCAGGCGAGGAGGTCGTTTCCGGGGAAGTCAGTCCGACGAAGAGTGACAGGACACAAGCACACAGGTAAGGGAAGACACGAGGAGCCGGGCTTGGCGGGACAGGCAGGTCAGGTACGGGATCGGAACTGTGGAGGGAAGGACGAGAGGTAAGGACCAAACAAGAGGAGGACAGGTAAGGCACGGGAGCTCGGGGAGATGGAAGACAGGAGAAATGCTCAGTAAGGTCATGAAGCATGAGCGCAATACTTCGCACTGACGGTTCGTTCGATTCTTCCTTATGTCTGTGGGTTGATTACTTCCGGAATGGATTCACCTGTCGGGCTCCGCCCCTGCAGACGTGACAGTACTCCCATAAATTAAGAAATGAATGAAACAAAAAATTGTGCTGTGGTCTTTCAGTTTTTTTGTATACTCATTTAACCTCCATGTCATTATGCACCTAAAATTATACTTTAAATTCAGACTTCTGTTTGAAATCTTTTTTTGGCAGGCAGTGTTCCAATAAGTAATTATTCTTATAAAATGACACTGACAACTGTAAAAAAATACCCAAAAGGAAGTTGCTGTACTCAATAGATGTAAACATGAAGTGGCTGACAATGATGGATGATACCGTATTTTGATACACTTCTCATCATCTTTTCATACTACCCATATGAAAGAAGAATGGGGGCATGTTATAATCATAAATAAACTTTATAGTCAAAGATTTGTGTCAGTTAAATAGTGTGAAAGTGTCAGAACTGGTTTTAGCATTTCATATTTAAAGGTCTTTATGTCCATACATTCAATTTTCACGGTATCTCTACCTTGCATATTCCAGCTCACCTCCCGCGTTGTAGAATGGCTAAGATGCCCAGTCTAAGTGATTTTAAATGTGGTTTGATTATTGGTGCCAGACGCAGCGGCTTCAGCTAATAAGAAACAGCCTCCTGGCATTTCATTTCTAGAGTGGTGGGAGAATAGTGCGATAAACCAAAAAATAAGGTCAACGGCAGTGTCTGTTTCTGAAAACTGCTCGTTAATGAGGCAGGTTAGAGGAGAATAGCCAGACTCATTGAAGCCGCTGGGAAAAGCCACAAGTGCAAAAATAACAGCTCAGTACAACAATTGTGTGTAGAAATGACTTCTCTGAACACACAAATCATCCACCCTTGAACTGCTATCAAAGATAAAATGGGGTCCTACCTAGGACTATGTAGGGATACCTAATAAAATGGTCACTGAGTGTACATAGAGGTTTACACTATATAAACCACCAATTAAAGAAAATCTGTTGATGCATGACTAATGCATTAGTGAGCAGAGGCAGAAAGCTCAGAAAGTAAAAGTTCAGACCAAGATTTGTTTCCACCAACCAATTGATTATAAAAAGTCACAGTCATAGTGTCACGTTCCGGCAGGTGAGCGATCATAAAAGCAGGCGAACAGAGCTGGATGATCGGTGAAACGGGGGTTTTAATGGGTAAGAGGGCAAACAGGCACCAACAACGAGTAACATTACAATGACAAGTCTGGGGAAGACTGACTCAGACAAGGACTAAATACAAAAGACAGAGCAAACAAGGCACAGGCGAGAACAATCAGGTAAAAACACGGGGTAACGAGGTGATCGTACGGAGCTGGGCGTGACACATAGAGTATTCCACTGGTAGGCTGAAACAAAGTCCTGATCTGGATTTGTACTTTCGGAACTTGAACTTTCCACCTCTGTTAGTGAGTAATAACAAAGACATAATCACTGCATTCCTGTTTAACAGAAGGAGAGTGTAACTGAGCCAGCTGTAGTTAAGTAACATCTTGCCAATTCAAAGTCAAATCCATTACCTTAGCCGAAGAAGAAAACAGAGAAATTAAATGAAAGATCATTTATCCAAAATACAGAATATAGTACAAATAAGTAAAAATGAATGCTAAACCTCATGCATCCATGACTTATCAAACAGCATGTGAGTCATTTGTGTCATTTGCATTACACATTGAAAGTGTGCTGTTGGGGTCTTTTAGCAAACAAAGTTTTGGTACATTACATTACAGGACATTACATACTCAGCAATGAGCTCTCAATACTGGAGTTTATATGTTGATTTCAGAGAAAGTCATGTTTACACTAATGGTACTATTGCAACTGATACAGTTTTCTACATTCTTATGCCGAACTACGTTAACATTTGGTAAGTGAAGATAGCAAATGGCTGTATATTCTGTCTCATTTCGAAAACAGACCATTAAAACAGGTGTGATAATTCGTCATGGCACTTAATCCCATTAATATAGAAGTCTTACACTAATTTTTGTCCATATTTAAATAAATTATTGTCCTGTCTTGTTAGTGAATTATTCCCAGACCATTATGTGGATTATCTGCCAAAATCAAAGATGTAATGTCTGCAAGATTCTCTTCAGCTAACTTTTGCCAGTGGAGATGCACTGAGAAAAAAAAGTCGAAGACGGCATTGAGCTGGAAAGGCTGACATTTTTAGGTCATCTGAAACTAGGGAGACAATTTTTGTGCAGCGTGGAGATTAAACAGACTGAACAAAAAGCAGAAAGTCAGGAGTTCCACTGCTGGCCTCTGAAATCAGCAGTGCTATTTTGCCACATATGCCCTTTAGCGGCAACGTCATGTGTAAAAAATATAGAGGCCCGTAAAACTACACCACTGCTGCCACAAACCCATGGTTGCTTGATCAGGTGCAGGATATCATTATAAGTATTTCCCGATGGTTCCATGAAGGCTGTGGGCCTACCCCATGAGTTTTGCTGTCTCAAGCGGCTTCAGAGTGTTCTGGCATTTGCCCTGCTGTGGACCCGCTATCGGAATTAGGGCTGGGAGGTCAAACTTAATCATTATAATAAATTCAAATTTAAAAATATTAAAAATATTTAATGCCAAAAATCCTCATTTGAAATTTTGAAGATTTATGTAGGCTACTCTCAGTCATCTAACATGTGTTTCCTAATTTCTGTTTTGCCATGAATTCATTCAGCTGGCAAGAATGACTGAAATTAGCCAGCATGACGCTAGAGAAATAATGTGTGATTCACACGAAGAGTACAATGACATAAGTAACTCCTGAAAACCTGAAATGTGCAGGCTGGCAACTGTTGGGATTTTGCTGACACTTTTTATGGTGGGAGATCCCCAACTCAGTGAATTTTATTGCCAATATTTAAGAATACTGGAATAGCATTGCTTTTGAAATTCCTGACAACATAGCCTAATTGTGGTATTGTGGTCTCGGCAAACCTAGATGTACCCTAAACAGCATTTGATTCCACTTTGTTGTTTGTATAACTTTTAAGTTGTTTTATGCACATAAGCCTTAAGCCAGCAAATGGTGCCCCATGGGCCAGATCTGGCCCGCTTAGAAAAATATTTGCCCATCTGAAAGAGGTTTCCGTTTGAGGTTTTTGTTAGTCCACCATGGCCCCTAATCAACCCGTCTGCAGACTGCTGCTAGTTTGCAAATTTCAATAAAACCACTGTAACCTAAAAAAATTCTCACTGCAGAAATTCTGACTTAATTATATTAATACACAGGATTACAACCATTAAAAAATATCCAAACTTAGTCATGTAACAATGCATTATGTAATAACAAAATGTTACACATTTTCATCACAAAATGTGGTGTTACTATATAATGCATTGTTATGCATATGTTTTTTTCTAACACTGCATTTTTTTCTCAGCATCTTGCAGGACCTATTTTGAAAACTTGAAAAAAAAAAAATAGATAAACAAACGAGAAGATTAAGTAACATTTGCTCATATTAAGTAACATTTGCTCATGCTGATGGAACGGGATAAGTTTGACTGTTGGAGTGGTTTTCAGTGATGAATAACTTGTGTTATCTGTGTGTTGTAGTTGCATGGAGTGCTGTTCTTCAAACATAAGAGGAGTGAGCGCTTTGGGCAACAGCAAATGCTAACCTCATGGCTGTTGAGAAGGATGCAGTAGTTGGTGGTCAGCTGGTATGGGTTGTAATTACTTCTTAGTTTGAACAGAAAACTACTTTGACCAATGACAATGCAGGTTGTAAATAGCTGAGGTGGCCTTAATGCCAAATAAGCCAAGTGCTTCATTTTTCGAGAAGCGACCTGCTCAATAAGACTGCAGTGAATGGCCAAGGAAAGGTTTGAATGTAAATGTCTCTAAGATGGGAAATACTACAAGGGATTGTGACTGGTGTTATACAGGAATTTCCCTTCTCTGCAGATGTCCATATTGTGGTATCTGTGGACATTTACAGATATTTGCTGACTGGTAAAACTGAAGCAAATGCCCCGGATATGTCCATAGTTTCATAGTGTACGCACACATGTACTTGTCTGGAAAAGCCTCTCTTCATGCAAGTGCAAATCCAGACCAAGGTTTTGTTTCAACCAACCACACTGAAAATAGTTACTTTAAATGAACTCAATTGAATCATGGACAGTGGTTCCACCCAAGTAGAATGCGTTTTCTAAAAATTAAACATTCTATTTAAGCTGATGCATTGACTTTGTGTTCTAAAAACAGCACATAGTTGAGTAAATCTTTCTTATTTTCTCATTAAACCAACAGAATCATTTTCATTCAATTTAAATTAGGTATATAATCTAACAACAGCCTTGGTTTATTTCACCCACCGTCATGAAGAAGACCAAATACTGACCCTACAGGATGTTGGCTGTTTGTAATAAAGTTCAAGTGGCTGTAGTTACAGTATTTGTGAATTGCCCTAAAGGTGTAGTGTCTTGTTGGTCTAAGGCCATGATGGTTACTGGATTTGCCTTTCCAGCCTTATATCTGCGGAAAGATCGTAGGAGAGTTGAGAGGCCCTTTGCTGTGCTGGAGCTGCCCACTTTCCTGTAGACTAATGGAGCTGGATGTGTATTTGCATAGGATGACATGGTACTGCCTTTGATGTAACACTTTTTTTAAAATTCCACCATGATTGTGTTGAATATGGCAAGAGTATAAATCCCCCAGATATAAAAAAGTTTGATATTGACTGCAGCCATATAAGAAAAACTTGGTGGGTTTTTGTGTGCTGCTGGGTGGGAGGCTGTGGCCTTTCTTGGGGTGTTCAGTGAATGGCCTCTTAAAGATCCTTTGGGGGGACAATTCTGGATGGCTAGCTGCTAAGTGAAACCGAACTGATTTGTCCCTACATCTAACAGGTGGTCTCCTCTCTGCTTAGAACTATCAAACCAGATGAATACATCAAGATCTGCTCAATCTACCCCTGATGCACTGCACATACTGAAGAAAGTACTTCAGGGCTTCTCTGCAAAATTCACACTTTCAAATACTACTACAGTTCTAAAGGCAAGGAATCCATTGACATAGAGCAATTAACTCCAGCAGTCCGGAACAGTCAAATGTCCATGGGCCCAAGATGGGCAAAGAGATGCATTCCAATGTACTTGTGCAAATAAAAACATTTATTCTATTATCCTATGTTAGGATCCTGGAGCAGAACTGGTTGGCAGTCAGTCTGAGCCACATTTGGAACAGATCTGAATTTAACTTTTGATTCTTGTGTAAATACAGGCTAGATTTGGTACTATTCAGTGTAAAGCTGACCCAGATATGGCTCTAATCAGTTTCAAATCCAGAAAGCAGATTTGGACCAGTATTGGTTCATTGTGCAAAAAGACAGCGGGCCAGATCTGGTTTACGAATCTGTGGTAACTTCTGAACAGCATTTCACCCAGATCAGACTCTGATCAAAATCTTGCTATGTGGGAAGTTTCTTGGTAGGAGGATTTTTCATAATTGAGGCACCCATGGCCCCATCATTGCATGTTACGTTTGGTTTATTATTCACACCTCAATTGTTAAACAATTTTGTTTAATGAACTTTAATGAACAATGAGTGTGTCACTGTAGTGTAAACATATGAGTATTGATTCTGGTAAAATATATTTCCGCTTACACTTTGGTCTTAAATTTGGCTTGAAGTGGCATTGAAAAGGTTACATTAAAAAGTCTTAAATTTCATATCAGGATTTCTGTCGACACTGTAAAACTGTACAACTTTTCTGATGAATGCGTATTGACTTGCCAGTCTGAAGTGCATCATATTCATTTAAGTGCAGTAATGGGTTTTGTTATGCTTGATTACCGGAGCAGGTAGCAAAGACCACTTGCGACTTATGACATGTGACAGCAAGCTAAATTGCAAAAGGTGGGCGGTTGCGCCTGTGAGTAAGACCTTAAACTAGACTTCTAAAGGGTAGCATAACCACAGACACACAAAAGACACACAAAGGATGCTTTTTCCAACAGTACACTCTAAAAATATTGAATATGAAATTCAGACAGTTGGACAAAGTGCAGTGGCACACTAAATGTCCAAATGCAGGAGAATCATTGATGACAACGCCTTGGATAGCCTGTGGCGATATTGCAAATGACATTTCATTTGTGGTGCATTGCTAGAATGCCGGCGTTGTGCTTGATTCTGTGCTATTCAGTATCCCCAAGCTCATCTTGGGGGATGACAAAGAGTGCTGTAGATGCTGACTGGTCACTAGATGTGTCACAAGTGTGCGTGCCTCTGTGAAGCAAGGCCACTGTCCAGGGATTTGAATGTTCCCTTGACTGTGATGGTGTTTAGTAGACAACTCAGTGTTCTGCTCTTTGATTGGCCAGTGCAATTTGCTACAGCGAATGGGGTCTGAAATGAAAGAAAATTAAATTACTTATGAACGGAGTGAATAAAATAAATTATTTGTAACTATACTGGGATGTTGTTTGTTGATTTAATAGAAGACTTGCCTGAAGGTTAATCTGTATGCTCTGGAAACTGAAGGAAAGTCTCATTTTAAATGAAATCAAATGATCATAAACGCCTGGCCCCATGGTAAAACTATCTCTGTACCCAATTAAACAACAAAGAAAGCACACTTCCATCAGAAGCATGAGCTAACCACTGTGAATACTGCCTGTGTTTTATCCATTTGTCTCATTGTCTGAATCCATTTTCAATACAGTGAAACTCATCTGCTCACCAGGTCAATGTTTTAATTAAAGAAATATTGGGCAGACAGAGGTGGTTCTTTTCTCTGACAGAAATGTGTCAGAGTAATTAATTGCTCCAGATAATGAGTAGTGGTAATTAAAAAAGTATTTGGTAAGGAGTCTTGAGGGAAGCTGGGGAAGAAGAAGACTTTTTTCTTGCCTGTGCCGTAATGCATTGCTCTTTTATAGCTATGCTTTCATTCCATTTGTAGAAACTTTATCTTTGGCTGCATGTGTCTTGCATGGAGTAAGTTACACCAACGTCAGGGCTGAATGGTACCAGCACCAAAGCTAATAAGTGTTCTACTGAACTTTCGAACTAAAAAAAAAAATTCAAAAGATTTTATTTCTTCAAATCAAATCAATTTATTTTGCTCTGTGAAACATCTGAACTGAAGTTAATTATATTTTAACATGAAATTAATATGACAGTAATACACGGGAACACTGAAAAGGCAGGTATATCGATTTGTGACAGGTTTAATGGTTTTTGGCCGATTTCATTTTAAGATTGATCCGGCCGTAGCATTTTCATTACGCAACTAAGAATGAAAAACAAAGTAAACAGCTTATCAGGTGTATTCCATGGTGGACCAGCACTTTCAAGTAAATTTTTGGGAGCATGCGTGATAGCAGAACTAGCTGTTATAGACATAACATGTTTCTCAGTAGATGATTCAATACTTTTTCCATGTCACCATTACCAGGCAAATCCATTTCTACTAGCTGAAAATGATGAAGCGAAATGTAATTATAATAAAATACAAACTACTCCTGTCATTCTGTGACAGATGACTGAACATACAAATGAGGTCTAATGCTTTGTCTGTTTTTAATAATAATAATAAATATACCTGAAGAAGTCATGGTTACTATTTGGATTTCTATTTATTGTACAGTTTAGTGGTTAAATTTGATTTGCTGTCATTTTTGAGGAATAATACAACTTTGGTCAGACTCATTATTGATTCTTCCATCCAATTACACCCTGAAGCTCATTTCAGTTGTTGGTTTTCACTTAATGGGATTGCTAGTTATCAAAACAAACAACAGCCTAAGGTGAATCCGCCACAGATGTGCACACAGGCAGATGCAATTGGATTTACAGGCAATGGGGATTGGGAAGTAGGATAAATACCCAGACGACGAACATCTTCCATAGAAGACCCTGTCCGAACCACAATTAGACCATTACTGATACGTGACAATTTGTCCCTGGTGGAGAGTTACCAACTCACCAACTCATCCCAGTGTTAGTTTCTCGATTCAGAAATAGAAATGTCAGTAGTCTGGAGAGGCAGACTGTTTTGAATGTGACCTACTTTGCTTTCGCAGTCTTCGCTCTAGACCCAGTTTTTAAGGACTGGCATCATTACCCAGCGAACTCTCTTTCTCCTCCACTCTGTGCAGACATCAAGGTTTGCAATAGTCCACCCATTGGGCTCTCATGAGGGAGGAACAGGGAGAGGGAAAAAAATAAGCTTTTTACGATCTAGGTTACTGGTCCACCATTGGTTTGTGGCAGAAAGAAATGAAACATGGTACCCAATGACAACAAAGCAGATGGAACACAGGGATTGCCTTTCAACTTTGTTTATGTAAACAGTAGACATTTTTTAAATAAAAATGTATTCCTATTGAAAAGTAACAGTACTGTGTCATGTTAAACGTTCTAATTGGGGCACTCAATAATGTGGTTCACCAAGGGCCACTTCAAGAACGATGGCCCGTGTCTCAGTTACCAACACTTTCATTAGTGCTAAATGTCCCCCCAGGACTCAAGCATGTGGCTACTCAAAATGAAGATTCACTATTTTGTATAGTGCGCAGAACAAAACTGAAAAATTTCAAAGAAAGGGAAGAGAATCTCAATCTATTTTACATAAGCGTTTATCTAGGGTACACAGGATACCCATCCTTCAGAGGCTACACACAATTAATGATATCAGTTCACCGAAGCTACGTCTCTTTGGACTGTCAGGGGACTGTTGTGGTACCCAAAGGATGCTGCATGCATGCTGGGAGAACATCCACATCCAGATTCAGGACAGAGCTCGTACTGTATATTGTAAAACTAGTATTGGGCCAGTGTGTTATTGCAGCTTAATAAACAGCTGGGTCCCTCAAGAGCCATACAGTATTGTTTGTTGTCACTATAACGTCAGTTTCTTTATTAAAATCATGTCACAAATGATGTGTCTCAGTAAATTAGATGCTTAATAAGATGTACTGTGAAATTTATCAGTGATAAGCCCCCATATAACACTATGTACCCTATGTCCATTCTTTCTTGAAAATAGTTGGATTGTTTGAAAACCTCATAACATTTCCTGACTAAATTGTATATGTACTGGAAATACAGCAATTTAGTGTTCAGCACATAGTCCCTTATGATCGAAAATGGACTGTACTGTATACCATGATGCCTTGGTTCTTATTAGAGGTGAATGCATCTTTCCATTGCATCTCTATTCCTTACCAGATAAATTTATCAGAGCTGATGAAAACTGGAGTGCCCTCCCCCCCAAAGTCGCTGGTCTCTCTATTTAGACATTTTGTATCGCTTTAGTATTTTGTATCGTTGAGAAGCATTTCAAGCACATATGGAAAACACCAGACCAATGGAAGGCAGCGTGCTCTGAATGTCCATCTGAGTAATGCATAGGTATAATTTCATATACCGGTAAAGACGTCTTTATACACTGAAAAACAGCTCTTTATAGTATCGAAGGGACAGATTAGCTTTTTAATTGTCACAAAATTTTACATGAATTTACTTAGTAATGGATACATTTGCTCCATTTCGACATTATTAAGCTGCCAGTGGCTTTAAATGAATAATATGTAATATGTTAAAATGTTATAACCTGTCACTAAAATGTTGTCATTTGCAGTGCCAAGCTGCATCCCATTATTATTATTATTATAATTATTATTATTATTATTATTATTAATAATATTATTATTAGTAGTAGTAGTAGTAGTTGTTGTAGTAGTAGTCGTAGTCATACTAGTAGTAGAGTGATGTAAATGAAATTATATTCCAATTAAATGTGAACTGTCCAGTGGAAGCACAGATTGGCAAGAAACTTTATTTGAGCTTGTAAGCACATACTGTTCAGCCTGACTTTTGTAATATATACACAGTAGGGATGTGCCTCTCCATAACTGAGGCCGATGCGATACGCATCGCGATGCATAGCCAACGATACGATACATTAAAGATACATGAAGCAGCTAGCAATGGGGTGCGATACGATACACCCCTGTTACGATGCAGTGCAATCCGATTTCGATTCGGTTCAACACGATTCGATGCAGTATGATGCAATGAAACAAATATGATGCTATGCATTTCAGTATGTTACAGATACTTTTTCCACACACTGGATTTGTAATTACTTGGTGGAGGATGCAGCTGCTTTACCTCTGCCGTGTTAATTTATGTTCTATGTGACTTTCTGGACACGCCCCGGTCTCTGTAATGTTGTGATAAGCTACGTCATATTCACGCAGCAGTGAAGAGAGACGTGCGTGAGAAACAGTTTAGAGGGGAGAAAACGATTTTCCACTTTCTAAATAATGAAAGTATAGTATGTCTACTAATAATTATAAAGAAATAAATCGGGTTTTACCGATGCAGATACGATAGAAACGATGCATCGCGATACAAATGCCAATTTGTATCCGATGCACGCATTTTAAACCGATGCATTGCATCGTTAACTTTTTAAGCCAATGTACCGAGCGAATCGGGGAATCTTCCCATCCCTAATACACATTATGAAATGCATCAATATCTACTGTATGTCTTCACTAACCTTTCATGGTTTATGAATGGTTCTGACTGAGATGTGCAGTTTTCCACAAGTAAAAAAAACAGATGTGGGGGGTTTGATTTTGGATGAACTGGGTGATAAACATGCTTGATGGGGCAGGAAGACAGAGATTTTACGAGGGGTGTGTATAAGCAATGACTGAATACATGCAGGACCTACCACCGAATTTACACCTAATTAAAAAGAAATATAAAACATTTTCTTGTTCTTCTCCATTAGTGTTCTTCTTATGATATGTGGTTTAACGTCTGGTAAAGAAAAATGGTATTAACCTAACTTTTAATTTGCTCATCTGTGTCCTCCAATCACATACCACAACAGACCCATGGGATCTTATTCTTTAGAATAGACCTGGTACCTGGGAAGATGTGGCTCAGTAATCACAAAACAAAACCAATTCACTTCAACCCCAGAGGGAATCCAGCAACCTTGAAGCCAAATAAATAGGTTTAATTTCGTGTCTTCAGACAGTGGTATATGATAAATTGATCCACACCTTCTCTCTGGCCCAAAAAGTATTGGGCACTATTAAAGTCACATAGCAAACTTGATGCACTGCACTGGGAAACCAAATGGACACTTATGCCTGAAAATCAGCAGTTGTATACATCCATCAGAAGAGTTCTAATAACCCAGTTATTATTTTTTATTAAACTCTGACCCATAGGTACAATATATTATACCAAAGCAGCATGCTGCAATAATAGGTGGTCTTAAAAAATGGCACACTGTAAATGCCCAAAGGATTCCTTTCATGATGGAGTCTTTCAAAGAACACAGGCTGACCGAGAGTGTGAATCAGCTATGGGAGCCGCGGTTACTCCGGGGGAAGGCCTGCACCACGGCGGCTGACCGCAAGGCCTGACTTGTAGTGTTTCAATATGTTCTGTCTCCCAGCGTCTCTGTGGAAGCTGTTCTGACAGAACCAGTAGCACAGGAGGACTGCCGAGGGACTCCTGAGGGGCTGCTGGAACCACACACGCTCGCTGCAAGTAGGCCAGGCAAAATACGGAGGAGAAACTTGGAAAATGCCTTACTATCTCGGTCACTAGAAACCCCCCCTCCCCAACTCACCTCGATCTTCACACACACCACAGCGTGTCTCTAATCTGTGTTCATTTGTGTAAAGTCAAGGGGAAAGTACTGGGAGGGCTGCAGCACATAGCAGCAGAACAAATGCAGGACCCGGAGACAAGTAGAGTGTAAATGGTGCCTGTTTTCCAGCCTAATGTCTACCCCATGGGAGTGTTTACCACAACAGAGACATAAAAGAAAAGCCCACAGTGTGGCATTCTCACCCTAGCTGTAAGCTTCAGCTCCCTTCCCCTCTCTATCACCTCTACATTCATAACCAGGTGTCTCTGATTATCCCGGCCACAAAGTTCCCCACTTTGTAATCCTTCTCTCTACAGCTCCAGTGAAATCCATCCATCTATCCATTATCTATACCGCTTCATCCATCTGGGTCACGGGGAACAGTGAAATACTAATAAAATAATACGCAGAAAAATGTGTAAATCATGAAAGATGAACAAATAATAATGGCAATAAATGTTCCATCACCCCTTTGACTTTCCTGGCCTGTAATTGTTTTCCATGTAAATCATGCTTGACTGGGACATGTGGTCTCCGATACACAGGAATTATGCCCAGGTCAATCAGGATGGTCAGCAGGAAATAACCCAGGTCAACAGCATGTGACTGATCAGCCTGAACGCAGCTGCGACTAAGACATTCCTGCACATTTGTACCACAGCTGATGGGGAATCTAGCGACATGGGAAGATTTGGTCGTACAAACAACATGTCATATGTTTTTATCAACATATCCATACTTGGTCTAACACCGAAAGGCAGCTTTTGTTATATTAACTACTGTCTCTCCAGTGTTGCTGTAATTTATTAGGAAAACAAAATGTTCCCAAACTGCCGATAATGACTGTAACCAGCATTAGCCATAGCAAACTCACAGAAACAATTAACAATGTGTGTTTTTTTTTTTTGCGATTTAGGTTCTGCCCCAGTAAAGAAATGTGTTCATTCATTTCACAGTGTGTACCGATAGGACGGAGTTTTAGGGCCACTATTAATAAAAATAAAAATATAACTCTAAGAACTTACGGCTGGAATTCAGGGCGGGTTCTTCTGAGCATTGGGAAAACCTGACCCCTGACAACTATCAATATGTATAAAATGGAGTGCATGCACACTCCATAGGACATGGCTGTCTCATTTTGTTTTAGAGCTATTAACCCCTTGAACTTGAAGTGGATGCAATATAATAATTAATAACTACTACAGACAAAAATAATCTGAAAATCCAAGGGTTTGCATTGTTCCTTGTAGTCAACTGATCAAAAAAAACATGAATACTGATTTTGTCATCTAGAATGAGTTATACTGCATATATTAACCCTAAAAATCTATATGGAAAATCACAAACTGATGTGTAACAACTTTTGGTAACACGTTATTTGAAGCTGTCATCTATAACGCATTATAGACATCTTAATGATGCATTATAATGGTTACTATAAAAATTTATAAAGCATTACAGCATCTTCTATTGATAATCAACATTATAGTGTTGATTATAATACTCCATAAGCTTCAATGAGAATGCCATCTGTAATTTGTGTGTAAATTTAATTAATTTATTTATTGAGTTTTTGGAGAACTTTTACAAATATGAAATGGTTGAGGTGCCTCTAAGGAGAGGTTCGAGAACCAAAGTGGTTCATCTAGCTATACAACAAGACATCAGTAAGTTTCTGAGGAACAGAAGAAACTCTTGTTTGTTTTTTATTGTGTTACTGTTAATTTACATATGTTGCAATGTTACACTGTGTTTGTGTGTGTTTCTGAGCAAATACATACTTACTAAGACTTTTGTACAATAAACAAGAACACTATGGAGTTCAAACATTCCATACACCAAAAATTAAAGAATATCCTGTTTGGGAATTCAAACACCAAGAGACAGCTTGTGACTGTATATTACACTGTGTGGAAAAAAAAAAAAATAAATTCTGCCCCTTTAAGTCTAAGTCACTGGACAAATCATATTGGTCATATTATTACTGAAATTTAATATACAGCTTGAAACCACAACCAACAGGTAACAGATGTGGACCAGTAAGTAGAAATCAAATTTAAAAATGTTCCATGTTAATAAAAGGCTGATAATGTTAAGGAAGAAACTCAATTTGTTTAAAACAAACACTTTTCTGTTATTACCTTTTCTTGTATTATTTCTGCTATATTTCACAGACGCGGTAAAATTAATCTGATTCCTAATGTATTATGCACACTAATAATATACTACTAGCTCCCAGTTGACACAATTTAATACCAGTCACATCAATCCCCTTTTCTATCTGGCAGTTGATACTTTGTCCTTAACATAATATTTTCCAAATGATCCACTGTAGTACAGAAAATAACAGTAATTTCTTGCTCTTAGGAAAAGGAAAAGGAACTTAACACCTCAACTATTGGGCAAAAGTGAATGGGCTTATGTTAAGAAGTACTAATTAGGTGGCACCTTGGCATTGTTGCCTCACACCTCCACAGTTGGTAGTGTTTGCATGTTCGGCATGTGTCATGGAGGTTTCCAAAGGGCAAACGTGTTCCTCCTGCAGTCCAAAAACATGCCGTTAGGCCAAATAGCAGTGTTAAATTTCCAGTTGTATGGGTACAGCCTATGATGACGTAGAATCTTATCCAGGGTGTTCTTTTACCTTGTGGCATATGCTGCCTGTAATTGACACACTTGTGATATTATTCATGTTTTTTTAATGTGTATATGCCTTCATTTTGGTGTAGAGTTCATCTCATTTCTTTTTAATCTATATTTGTGTATGATATGTTGAGTTCTTTTGCCATCTGACATGAGAATTGCTTGAATTGGTTAAATATAATGACTTTACTTGTCACTATATACTTGAACTAAAGATTTAAGTGCAATCAAATTCCATGCAGCAATCGCTCCATCCATATTCTGACCCCCTATAAAGCACAGGGTCACAGTTGGCATAGAACCTAGGAAGCAGAAAGCACAGAGGTGGCTGGTCCATAGAGGTGGAGGAGGTAATACTGCCACTGTTTTTGAGATTAAACTAAGAAACAAGTAACATTGAAAAAAACTCATTAAAATTCTACTGTCATGTAAAAATGCATTTTCTCTCCACTTTGGACAACATCAGTATTGTAATATTGTATAATGTATTATCTTCATACTGACTGAATTTTTTAAGCTACCGGCTGCCCATGACAAGTCACATGACAGGAAAACATGGGGGGTCTGGGGGGGTTGCACAAGGATTATAATTTCTTTAAACAGTGTTAGTTCAGGCCTCTTTTCAGGCAAGCCTGTGCATTGTACCACCACAGGCTGTCAATCTGTTTTAACAGTTTGCTTTATTGCCATAACAATGCTTGAAAAAGGTGATAAAGAAATGTAGTATATACTGTATAGTACAGTATTGAAAGACTGTCAATTATTGTGCCAAGGGTGATACAAAAACAAGCACTGTTACTAGTACATAAATGAGGGATGTAATGTAATATGTTGGAAGAAATAAATTGCACAATACTGCTTGTGCTATGTTAGAGAATGGGTGGTGCTGCTCATTTGTCATTGTTGTGGTGGTTGTGCATGATGGCATGTGTGAGGCTTGAACCCTGGTCCTCTGGGTGTGAGGCAACAGTGCTAACCACTACCCTACCAAGCCAGCCACCTCCTTTATGTTGATTTCAAGTGATAAGCCTGG
>JAODLC010000113.1:8466692-8494436 GCA_026781145.1 Hippopotamyrus pictus
GATAGATAGATAGATAGATAGATAGATAGATAGATAGATAGATAGATAGATAGATAGATAGATAGATAGATAGGTTTATTGATTGATTAAGATTGTATTAGATGAGGTTTATCAAGATTAGTAAGTGAAAAGTCATTGCTCCCAATGAAATTATGACATGAATTAAAATTGCAGAGGGGCTGTCACACACCTTGTGCAGCAGCAGTTGTATTGAAGTATCATTCATTATACTGAGCATTTACTCTCCATCTTCCCCTGTTCTACCAATTCTCTGTTCTTGCTTTGTTCCTGGCTCTGCTCTCCCTCTCTGCTCTTGGACCTGCCCCGTCTGCTTATGTTCCTAGTTCTGTCTCTCCAGAGGACTGAGTTTCCTTGCTTTCGACCTCTCTGTGCTTCTGATCATATCTCCCAACCCAGCCTGCCGATTCTAACTGCTGTTTGCCGCCTTGCTTGGCATTTGGGTATCCTAGTTTCTGTATTACAGGGAGGGGGAGTAACAAAAGTTCTCATGCACAGACCTCGAGGCCCAGAAACAGGTTCATCCCAATAGCTATAAATGAACTCAATCAATCCACCAAGTGCCCACTGTAGAATTGATTAATAATTGTGAAATTACCTCACAATAAACTTTACACTAGAACCATAATATTGCACAATTTGAGCCATTTTATGAACCATTTGCACTATATGTACAGTATATATACATTGTATTTATGTCTTCATATGGTATATTTGTACAATTTTTATGGAATACTTTATGGAGGAGTTGCACATTGAATCTTATTGTAATGTGTGCAATGGCAATGAAGGAATTCAATTCAATTCAATTCAATTCAATTCAATATAATATGTAACCAGCTCATGAACACACATACCTACATGTACCCTCATTTTGAAGTTTACTGCAGGGGTGTCAAACTCCAGGCCTGGAGTTTCCCCTCATTGAACACACCTGATTCAACTCCTTGTGCTAATTACCACGCAGCTCTTGAGCTAAATCATTTGTGGTACAACAGGTAAAGAACTAAGCTATACAGGGCTCCGGGCCCCCAGGACTGGAGTTTAACACCCCCGGTTTACTGGCTTGAAAGACGGGAAATGTATTTTTTTGCTGGAAGACTGTGACACAAACTCCACTATTTTTTTTAAAAAGCTACTGAGTTTATTGTAATATCATCTTATTCTTCTGGTTGATGCCCCGAAGGAATATGTTCAACCAAACTAATGAGAGAGAAGCAGTAGCTGGCTGGCGTCAGCCCTGCTGGATTAGTGGGAACATAAATTGATAACAAGCAACATCATCATGTTTGCTGGGTATATATTTGCTGCTCTACTCTATAAGAACATACATCCTAACTGGTAAATGAGACAGGGCATTTAAAATGCCTGCTTTATTTTACAAATTACTATTTGGTGAGCTGGATTACTTTTTTCATTTAAATCATATGGTTTCTTTATACCCGAGTATTAATCTGATTGACTCCATTTTAATTGAATTTGTTTCCCATAAAGGAACTCAGCATAATTCAACAACTATAATTCTTCTCTAATGTGAAGCGTATGGTATTATTTTACTTAAATACGAGCCTAAGCACATATGGCCCTATTTCTTTAGAAATGATGTGTTTCTGCCACAGGAGATGTGCAGTAAACAGCTGCAGTGCACATATAAACCCAGACACTTACTGAGCTCTTTCTGCTGCCTGCTGCCCCAAGGGTGACTCTAGGATGGATATGTAGTGCAGATATGACATCTGTAATGTAACAAAATTTTGGTTCGGATATGATAAGTGTTTCCATTTCCAGACATTCTATGAGATGCAAAAGGTGAGCATATGCAGGACTTTGCTCTCAGGAAAGAAGGGTAGCAGTGTCCTTCAAATGCCTGAGGTTGCCTGACTTGCATTTTGTGCCATTGGGACAGCGGAGAACGTTACGCCTCGCTTTTTGACAGTGATGGTGTCATGAGCAATGAGCTCCTTAGACAGGCTGGACTGGCTGGGTCCTTGTGGCTGGCTGCTACTACCTGGTGATGTATCTTGCCTGTCAGAAACAGATGGAAATGAGCTGGAGGTGCAGGACCTATTGCAAGAGGCGATTCTCCGTCATAAATGCTCCCTACTGAACTTCTCTTATCAGCTTGCCATTGTCTACTCCGTAAAAAAATCTAAAGATGCCCTTTTACTTTTTACATTCCCCTTAGCTCTTAGGGTAATTTTTTTTTAAATTTGTGTCAAGATACACAGCTGCCCTTAGAATACCTTACAATCCATCTACAATACATACCTACTTTTGCAATTTGATGATGCTGTATATTTGCCGGATCTTCCAGATCTTAAGTCAAAAAAGTGATATTTTCCCCATGTGTTGCCCCATTTTTATGTCTGTAATGATGTTGTAGGCCATAATAACTCTTGCTCTACCTGAAGTGCTAGTACTCAGAATCTGGTTCCATGGAGGTTTCAAATATATGGATAGGCCTACAGTGATTATAAAGTTTTACTTTCCTCCCAGTAAAAATATATATTTTTTATTATAATATAATATTCATTTTGTTTACAGTATTGTATCTGTTATCCATCTTCCAAACTTATCCTGAGTAGGGTCATTGGTTCTATTATTTGTGCTGTTGTAAATACCTTCCCAGCTTTTATTGTTTTGAATGGGGGAGGGGGGGGCAGCTGTTTCTAAAATGCAGGTTGTGAATTAACATACTGGGATTTGGCATTTAGTCATTCTCAGATTTCTGGAGGTTATATATTAATCAGCACATGCAGCATTTTCCTTAAATGTTTCCTCTGGACTGCAGCATCAAATGAATCAACTGGACAAATAATTGTAATTCTTTTAATTATGATGGTTAAGTAAGGCAGCCCAACTCAATTAAGTAAACTCAATCACTATTCATAAATATTTATTAGTGTATTGAAAGTCTTGGAACCATCATAGTTCCCTTTCACATAGATATCACATAGCTCTTTGAGGCTATGACTTCTTACTTTTCAAATTAGATAGTGTTATTATGTCCATGAAAATCACCTTCACCTAAATTAGACTTTGTTTCAGCGCACTTCAGAGCAAGATTCAAAAATGGGACATATTCCTTTAATGGGGCAACTACCAATCATGAAAAGGGATCTTCAATGCTATAAAACTGCCAGTTTGAAAACAAATACTGTTTACTTGTTGCCAAAAGGGTCATTGTTGCTGGCGGACAATTTATGATGCATGAGAACATTAGCTATTACCAGGCGGACAGTGTTGGTATAATATAACCAAGCAACTGCAGTCATTACATCCTCAGGCAAATTCTTGGACTATTACATCGAAATGATTCCAATAACATCTGTTTGGCATGACTCAGACAGCAAAAGATATTCCTGACATCCATTAAAAGTATGGAAAGAGAAAGCTACATGAAAATAAAACCATTTACTTGTCACTAGTTATTATATTGCATAAGATGCTTAAATTAAACATATTTGTCAAAAGTTAACAGCAAGCACTGAGGATATTTTAAAATGAGATATTAAATTTAAAAATTGCAACAAGTAGTTTAATATCTTTGCACTGAGAATCTATTGAAACAAAATTAAAAATTTAAGGTGAAACACCCTAAGCAAAGCAGTTAAATAACTGGTTATTATTTAAAGCAGTCTGGCAGTTTTAGTTAAATGGAAAGTAAGCTTGCAGTAAAAGGCTGAAAGGAATTCTGCATGGGTCGCTCTCACAGTGAATCATCAGACGCTTCACATACGGTGGCCAGTGAGGTGAAAAGAGTAGTAATAGCAGAATTCTATGTGCACAATGTGTCCGACCAAGCATCTACTCCTGTCTGACCATCAGCCCACTAATACCAGCCCCTCCACCTGCTTGGCCATTATGGAGAGCTAGTCACGCCATGCATACATATTGCATAATGTTTGTGCCTCAGATTGTTTATGCCTGTGCTAAGGTACATAGAGAAATAACTTGACATGTAGCCGATGGACCTTTCCGTAGATAGCAACTTCTGCAGTGACTTGATTTAAAGTGTTTATAGCTTTTTATCCTTGGCTTTGGAAGACAAGTCAGTTTTGTGTCTCTATGAACTGATTTAGTTGTCTGGAAAATGCAATGTGCTCCCCTGCCTTTTTAATGACACTTTATTGATCCCTTGTGGGGAAATTCTCTTTTTGCCTACCCCATCTTGCTCTCCATGATACACATATAGGTGAGAGGGGACATGGCAGTAAAGGGCAGCCACCATAGACCTGAGAGTTTAAGGACCTTGGTCGAGGGCCCACGGACATGTGACTATTCTGGGGAAGGCAGCCTTGAACCGGCAAGTCGCCAATCAGAGGTACAGAGGTATAGCCCACTGAGCCACAGACATGTGACTATTCTGGGGAAGGCAGCCTTGAACCGGCAAGTCGCCAATCAGAAGTACAGAGGCATAGCCCACTGAGCCACAGACTGCCCTCTAAAGCAATTTAATAGGTTTATCTTACATGGATAATATTTCCACATGGTTTTTTTTTTCCTGGTGAAGTTACCGGATTCTCTACTTGTCTAAAGACATGCACAGATTAGTGTCTCTAACTTGTAGTTACTACTCTGTAGTTTTTGACTGTGCATTGGATAAATGTAAATTGAAACGTAATAGATTTGTAATAGGAAGAAATTAATGTTGCCAAATATTTGGTGGCCATTCACTGACACTGAGGTCTTCAGGTCTTCCTATAATTATGTGACCAGTCAGAGAGCCTCAATAGTGACAGATATCAGAGACCTCCTGATCTTCTGCAGGAGGTCAGACATCCCCCCCCCAGTTTTGAAACCCCAGCTGCTCTCCAGCATGATGAGAAATCATTTGCTGTGCTTTTATAAGGGGCGACCCCTTAAAACCAAATGACAGTCAGCCATTAGTGTGCCATGCAAGTACTCAAAAAACACACTCCTGTATTCGCTTCTCCATTGTGTTTTGACTTGTTTTTGATTCTAAAACCACTTAACAGGTGACTTTATCTAGACCTAATCAAATCCCTCTATATTTACCCACTGATCACTTGCTATGTCATGCAAATGTGGATGGAAGCCTTAAATCAGTCCATATCCTCCTAAGTTCTGCATTAGCATAATGTATTGAAGTGATGTAAAAAGTATTAAAATAAAAGTAATGCCAGAGGTGTGGTGATAGAGGAGTTTGCTCCCTTTCCAGAAGATTCCGAGGTACTGATATACATAACAAGGTGCTTTACCCCAGTGAGGAACTGATGAAATAGCTGCTGGACATTGTTCTCAGCTACCTTAGACAAATTCATGCCACACGCCATGTGACAATGGCAATTTTTGCATCCTGTTAGCCTCAGATGACACATTACATACACAGAAAATATGGTTACATATGTCAGATGAGATTAAATTTTTTTGATAATATATTTTATTTTTAGATGAAAATAGAATATGCTGCATTATTTGTCAGTAAAACACCTGACTAATTTCTTGCAGAGTGTCTACTGTCAGACTCCCACCCACGCACAAGCCCTCTGTCTCCTAGAGTCGAAATAATACCACTAACAAAAAAAGTCAGATAGCCTGTAAAGTCAATAACATGTACAAAGCTTGTTAGTCAATATGGTTATCTTTGCCAACATTTTTGTTGTGAAGTTTCAAAAACAAAATCAATACCTATTTTCACTTCCCTTTTCTTTACTTGGTACATTGATCATGAACGACAGGACAGTGAGATTTCGAATTACAAAATAGAAGCGCGTTTGATTCAACTGTCCTGTCGACTGGTACTAATGAAGATTTCAGTATGACTACAAGGATAGACATCCATGCTATAAACAAATTCTTAGGGTTTTCAATGTATTTTAAATAAGTAAAGGCATTTGCCAGTTTCTAAGAACTGAATTAGAATAATGTACTATAAAGCAACATTAATCCTCAAAGTTTTTCACACAGCCAAAATACTTCTTTACAAAACAAATCACCCCAACTAGCAATTGAACTGCAGATGAGATGCATAACGTCTGGAAAGATTTTAATGAAAGGACTTGTGTATTTTGGCCAGGGTCTGTATTTTCTGGTTACACCAAGGATGGCAAATCATAAGCATCAGCACTGCTCCCAAACCATAACCCTGCCACCATTATATATGACAGATGGAACATGGCATCTGAGGTTGGGTGACAGTTTCTTGTAGCTCTCTCTCTCTCTCTTTTACCAAATGTAGCATTTCTAGTCAATGCTAAAAAGTTAGTTTTCGACTTATTTGTCCAGAGAACATTTTTCTGAAAATCTACAGGGAAAGCCATGTAGTCTTTTATAAAGATAAGGTAAGCAGCAATGTTCTTTTGTCAGGGCATAGGCTTTCTCTTGGGTAACCGCCTTGAAATGCCATCGCTATTGAGGCTGGCATATTGTTGAGGCACGAACATGAACATCAGCTGCAACAAGAAAAGGCTACAGGTCACTGGATATGGGCATGGGGCTCTTTTGATATCCTGCATGACATATAAAATGAGATTAATAATACTCTTAAATCTCTGTAGAATCTCCATGAATGCATAACAATTTAATATGCATTCTTTGAGCTTATTACTACCAGACATGATTATGAAGCTTATGATGCTTACAATTAAAACTATTTATTATTTGTACTGTATAAAGATACACGCACACGCAAACACACACTCACGGGTAACTTATAGGTAATCCTTTTGTAGCAATCTTTAACCACATGCTGGAAGTAATTATAAGGAGCAAAATGAGTTGCACTCATATACACACACACACACACACACACAGAAATATACATGCATACATACATACACATACATATACATAGATACATATATATATATCCTCCTGAGACCCAAGGCAAAAAGTGTCCTTCAGTTTTTGGATATTTGTCTTTAGAGGAAATAAGACTAGATTTTTTCTAATTTATTTTAATTTTTAATTTGACAGCATGTCCTCTTTAGTGTACAAAAGGAATAAATATGTTTCCTTACATCAGTGAAAAGATAGATGCAAAAAGACAGTTGCAAAAACAAAATGTCCACTACAATGGACATAAATAAATGGATGGGGTCTCAGGAGGATATATATCTTTTTTTTTTCTTCTTGGATAAACATAGATGTTTGGCAAAGTTATGGCACATTCAGCCAGCACCCGTTCTATTATTGTGGGATTCAAAAGGCCACTGAAAATGGCCCTCGGCTTGATGTTAATGTCTAATAAATGAAAACACACACTTCTATTTTCGAGTGCCATCCCTGTGACCTCAGCATTAAATGTTTGCTTTTTCATAATGCTAATTTAGCCCACTATCCCTGTTTAAAGCAGACTGCCATGCCTAATTTATAAGTACCATTTAAATTATGAAATTTACTTAGAGCTTTGTTTAATAGTGCTTTTGCTTAACGTTATTTAAATCTTGTACTTCAGTAATAACCTCTCGGTAACTTTGAATAAGACAAATTTAACAATCATAAAATATAATTGTGTAAATTTCATTTCCTGTTCACTATACATATATTTTGTCTGTTTCATCAGTGTTTAATACAGAAAATAGATTCTAGCTATGAATCTCCTGCTGGTGAAAGCATGTATAAGCATACTTCAGGACTCTGAAATAATGAGTGCAAATGTGAACAAAAGGAGGGGCTGTAAGTGAAGCCAATTATTTTTATAGAGGAATGCAAACAACAAAAATTCACCAGGGCCAACAAAACCAGGAAAAAGCTCCAAGGATCACAAAATCAGTTCACCTCCAAGGTAAGAACAAACAGGCAGAAATACTCTGGGATTCCAATCCTACTTAAAAACATTTTAAGACTGAGCAAAGTCAAACCGCTGAGGCTGCCTTCAAAAGCTGTCTCTATGAGGAAGTAGTAACTTCCATCATTTCATAATCCTCCCTCTGTATGCAATGGCATCACTTCAGTGGAATTCTGGGAGGATATCCCAGGATACAGGCAGTGCCTTGGTTAAGAACATCTGATTTACAGACATCTCATACTTACAAACAGACTACCATAGAGCCTATTATATTAAAAAAAATTGAATTTAACACAATGGTTCGTAATAACGAACGCACGCACTTTGTGACGCTCATGGAAACATTGCACAGCTTCAGCAGTTTGTAACGAGGTCCTTTACACTCCCTTACTTGCTAAGTTTCAACTTACTCACTGAGTACATTGTCATGTTGCAGGACATACAGGGTGCAAGTTTGTGTTGATTACATGGAAATGGGAGAATATGGTAAGAGCCTAGAAAAACCACGCAAACAAAGGAGGTGTCCTTTTACAGTGCAGTTTCAGCTTACTCACTGAGTACACCAGCCCCAACTACACAGTACTTAGTTCAGTTAAAGGGCAACAGTAGACATTTTTCTCAGTATTTCAGCCGTAGTTTCAATGTATTTACCAACTTCTAACTTACTACATGTGGTAATTAACCAATAATAATTTACCATATATTTCCCAGGTTATTATTTAGTAATGATGGGACTGTAAAAGTAAGGGTTAGCCTTACTTTAACCCGATGTCCTTGAGATAATTCAAAACCAAATGACTCTACCTTATTATTATATTTTAGGGAGGCTGTAGGTTTAATTATTTTTAGCAGGACCTACAAAGAAGCTTGTAACCTGAGTGCTGCAGGTTGTCTATTCTAGCCAGGTCAGTTTGATACATCCATCATCTCGTAGCTTAGTGAGTACAGGGTCACGGCGAGCCTGCAGCTTGTTCCAGTCAAACAGAGTACATGAGGTCTAGGACAGGTTTCTGTTTGTGGGGTGTTGGGGGGGGAAGGTGTGTGGGGGGGGTGCCTGTAGTCTGTCTCTGGTATCACAAGGCATTTGCATTTGATCTTTGAAACACTAATATTACATGTATTTTCTTCTGAATTTCTTTTTCTATTATATCAAATGTACTTGAGAGCTGCACTGGGTGCTCGCCCTGTCCTGGGTTATTCTGTGGACAGGCTCCAGACCACTGTGATCCTGCGTAGGACAAGTGGGTATGGAAAATGAATAAATGAATGAATGAATGAATGTGTGAGAGTTATCTGTTGATTGTTGTCTTTCATTTTTTGGAGATTTTCATAACTCTCAGTTGTCTGAAACAATTTGTATTTTAAGTAGTTTTTGTGGATGAGGGGACAGAAAGCTATTAGTTGCTTAATACATTATATCTCCTCTTTGCCTGTGGGAAATCTAATGTAACCATTATTTTATTAAAAATCCCTGTGCAGTAAATTGGTGGGGAAAACTCAAACGTCCCCTTAGCAATCATTAAGCTGTAATGAGAGGTAGGAGGGAGTCAGTGCAGGATTATCTGTACTGGGATCTTTTCAATCAATAAAATTATCTATATCCATATCCACAATGGATTAAGGGGTTTAATATCGGCGTTAATATAATATATCCCATGAGTGTGCAAATGACCACTTTCTATTTATGGTCTGGTAATATAGTATTATTGCTAAAAAAAATAATGCTTCTAGATTAATAAAATGTCGTGTTTACAATGCATAATATTTTTTGTTTAAATTTTTTTCCAGAGTTTGCTAAACAACCTAAAATACAAACACAAGACATGCTATCCATAAAGGAAAGGAAAGTCTTTTAGGGATTACCCTAACAACATAATCATCATTATCAACATCATCTTACCATAAATACCTGAAGTCAAAAACCACTAAGACCCCATTATGTGCGTAGAAGATTTCCAATGGGGTTCATTACGATAAGCAACAGGGGTCATTAAGAATAATACAAGAACCATTAGGGATTACTAATAAATACATGAACCATTAGGAGCTAGCTAATTAGTTAGCATCAGTTAGCAATAAAAACCATCATAAAGCAAAATTATAGACCAAAACGATGAGGTTACCATTAAAGACAATCAGAAATCATTAGGCAGAAGATTTCCATATGGATTAATTTATGTAAAACAACAAGTCCAGTATAAACAATACATACCATTAAGATACCCATATAAACTACTAGGAAAATATTGAATTCCAGTATAAACCAGCAGAAATGCTTAATGGTTTCTTATGATTTTTTTTTTATTACAGATGATATGATATGAACTAAATAAGTGGCAGATATATGATATTAATTAACTGTGTGTGGGAGAGAGAGTATCATTGTCTGCTAAATGACAATTAAGTAGCTTACTGAATTAAGTAGCTTACTGAAGATTTTTTTTTAATCTAGCTAGCAAAACTAAATATTAAGTAGAAAAAAAACACAGAAAATGCACAACTAAAGGCAATGTGAACGATGTAAATGTACATCTACGCAAAGTAAAACAGCTATCTAAGCATTAAAAAAGAGCTATCTAAGCATTAAAAAAGAGCTATCTAAGCAAACAACCCCTCAGGGACGTCTAAAAGAATCTCTCCTTCTCATGTACTTGAGTACCTGGCAAAGAGAATCACCTGTAGCTAATGGTTATGTGGGAGGGACAGTACGTGTTGCATGCCAGTGAACATTGTTACTTCCCTGAAATTCAGTGAGAAAATAGAAAGAAACAGATTTACAGATGCAGACGATCGGATGACAATAGGCTTTCTGAAAGAACACCTTATTCGTACTGGATATTCATTTCAACTGGATTTTTGGCTGAACCCTAGTCAAAGGCTTGGGCTTTTAATATTGTGAAAATATACTACATTCAGTAGATGTTTAGCAATGTTCAGGGGTTCTGCCATATTATCTGCTGTATGGCCTCACAGAAGCACCTTTGTAAGAACTATGATGTATTTGCCATGTGTTCAGCAGATTAATATTAATGTCTTCATCATATGAAGACTGTTCAGGTCAGTCTTTTTCCTAATGAGGAAATGGCAGTGTTAATTTAATGTAGAAGTAAATACTTTCAAATAATGTGCAAATGATGTTGAAACTGAGATGACCATCCACATACTGTACGTTCTGGGTAAATAGACACTAGAGAGGGTTAGTATTGAGACATTAGCTTTTACAGTGATTTCTGTTCACTCTTTGGTTGACTGCTTTACTCATGAGAGGCAACTTTAATCCTCATAAGTGTTTCATCAAGTTTATGAAACAACAATACAAAAGCTAAAATTAACTGGCACATGTATTAAAAGCTATTTGAATGAAACTGATAAAGCAAAACTAATAGTCGCTTGTAATTTTATGTCATGAATCCTTTCTAAACAGCACCTACGCAAATGAAAAATCAATATGTACACTACATTGTGTTCATGCAGAATATCGTAAACAAATCTTCAGGTAAATGTAATAAGATCTCAGAACAATGATGACCTGTAAATGTAATAGACTATGAGGCAGACAGTATAGATACTCAATGCATTCACTGTGCAATTCAACAATTTTGCAGAGAGCAGTTTTTAAAAGGAATGAAGAATATTTAGATGCAGTTTCACATTCAGCTTCTTTTATAGTACCCTGAAGATGAAAATACCTTGGATAGATGCTTGTTTATTAAGCTATCTTTTTGAGAGCGAGCCATACAGTATAACGTGAAAATGGCAGTTCAGAATTCAGCCATATGCTCTCCTCGGGCTTGCAGTTTTGCTTCCTCATTAAAAATGGTGGATTAAGACATTACCGTTGTCATATTTTATACATATATTTTGTCACTGTTCTTTCATTTCTGGTAGGAAACATGCTGTTAAGGACTATATAAAGGGCTTCATAGAATTTAGCCTTTATCCCCTTTATTTCCGTGTTTCATTCCAGCTTTTTCCAGTGAAAATGAAGTCATAACTGTACTGACGCCTTTGGTAATGGTTTTACCGAAATTTCAACAGGAAGAATCTCCTGAATGCAGAGTGAAGGCATGAACATCTGTGTTGAACGTATTCCTCTTTCCAGCAGCCCCCATAAAATGAAGGGTGCTCTCGCTGGAGATGCATGACATTTTTCCTGCTTTCATGTCTGTGCTATTTGCATTGTATAACATGGGCATGAGTGCATTTTTTCAATCAGTCAGTTTGTTGGGATGGTGGGATTTCTGTGGGAAATTGAGGCTGTTGAAGAAGAGCCATATCCTGTAATTTGAGACTATTTCCTTTTTCACCAATGGGGCAAACAAGCTAGTTCACTTGCTGAATTTTTGAGTTGCCTTTCTATACTGTTCTTATTTAGGCTGAAATGTATTAGAATTGTGTAAAATATAACTATTTCATTTTTTCATACTTCAGATCTTATGCTAAACACTATTTTTTGAGTCCTTAGTAGTGTTCTTGCTTGACTGAGTACTAGATTAGTCTTGTTTCTCCGAGTGTTGCTCCATAATTCCCCCAGGGTGTTTGATTCTGGCCCCTGGCTCTGTGTATGTGGAGTTTGCGTGATCTCATGAGTTTCAGTCAAACACTGCAGCCGAAAGCTATTCAGTTGCAGTGCATAGCACGTGCAAGTGCTGGAGTACAGGGGTTATCTAGTCAAGTGGGACATTATTGTCACACCGACCATGTTCAGTTTACAACATATAGTGCTGTGAAATAACGTTCACACACATAAGGTGCATGGTTAGATAGGACAAGTGCAGAAAAAAACAGTCACACGATGTAAAAGTAAGCAATGATGTTTAGAACAAGCAACGATGGAAGCAGCAAATGCAACACAAAACCACAATGGAAAAAAGGCAGAAAACAACAAAATCAAAACAAGATGAGATAACCAATATAAAACAATATATATTGAAGTAGAAGGTACTAATAGATGGTACTTAATCACATGTAACCAAGCACAGCGTAATGTTTTATATTACCTTACTTTATTGCAGTAGTTGTAACATTGCATTCATTTTATGCTCCATTACACCAACACCTCCAGTCACTGGGGCATACGCATCAGTCTGGGTTATTCATTACAGCCCATTTCTCAATTCTAACTAAAAGGAAGCTAATCGCATAATAACTTATAACAATGTCATTTTCTAATGAAAATGCTGTAGTTGGTGAAGGACACAAAGTCATCGAAGATACTGTACAATTGGCCAAAATTAATATTATACAGTCGTCCCCTAGTATCCACAGGGGATTAATTCCAGGACCCCCCATGCTCAAGTCCATTGTTTGACATGCCGTAATATTAGTATATAACCTATGCACATCATCGCGTATACTTTAAATCATCTCTAGATTATGTATAATACAGTGTAAATGCTATGTAAATAGTTGTTATGCTGTATTGTTCAGGGAATAATTACAAGAAAAGAGGTGGAGAGTTCAGGTCCAGAAAATAAAACTAAAACTCTAGACCAAGATTTTGTTTCAACCAACCAGTTGAGCATAAAGAGTCACAGTCATAGAGTTCTCCATTGGTTGGCTTCAGTCACATACTTTGAATACAGCTAGCAAACTATTTTCTGCCTGATGTTAACTAGCTAGTCTTCTACATAAATGTAACACTGCCACTGCTTACTGAATTTCTAGAGTATTTTTTATGCATTTTTGTGTTTTTTATGTCTTGTGTGTGGGTTTGAAATGGTGCCTACCCACAAGTTTTTAGGTTTCATTTAAAAGCATCAGTTGACTGTGGGGCTCTCAGGTAGTCAGGTTTGTTTGCACAACACCAAGTGGACTAATGTGACAAAATCCACGTAACAATATAAAATTATGAAATGAAAAGTGCAAAGAAAAGAAAATCGAGAAACCAAAAAAAACTTTAACTTGTTTCAAAGCTTCTAAATCTGAAAAGCTCAGTAACAGTTACATTCATACAGTACTCATCTAGGCCACAATGTAGGGGAAGTCTAGGTGTGTGGTATAGGACGACTGTTATAGCTATATTCAGTTACTTAAAATTACAATAATAACATATACATTAACCAGGATGGCGAGTTACAGTACCAATAGATATTATATGTGTGTAGGTCTGTTCTTGTATGTCTGATAAATGAATATAATCACTAGATAAATACTTTTAGACTTTTCATACTTTTAATTAAACTCAGTCATTCTGCAGGGTTGGCTTTGGCCAACTGAAATCTCAGACCCAACATAAAACCAGTCTGACTGGGGACTGCAGGGAAGCTTCAAACTAGCAACACTGTTGATTCGGCTCACAGACTGATATAGTTCAGCAGGTTTGATTGGCTCAACTTGCTGCAAGGCTGGTTATCATTCTATCACTATACATATATCCCCCGGGTGATGAAAGTTTGCTTTACGCCACTTCACTTCACGACAGACTTACATTAGTTCTTGTTTTCATTGACTGAAAGAAATACGAAGAGGATTTTCACTTTTACAAAAAAGGTGAAAAGCAAAAAATAGTATTTAGCATTTGTGTTACAGAGAGCTGTCATAGAGGGACCACGCACCCAGAGTGATTAGTGCGGCCCCCCTAAACTCTTTCTCTTGGAGCTACGTAGTTTTGAACAGCGTCCATGAGCATCTGTGTTTTATCTCCAAATGCTCTTTATATTCCTTTTGCTTAGTGAAATTACACTGTATATACATTATTTCTACTTTATGTAGGCTGTGTATTTATCATATTATTGCTGTTTTTATTATATGTTAATGTTATTGTAGGTTGAATGTGTTATTTGGTTTGATTTGGTAGGTTATTTTATTGGGGCTGGGAACGCTAAATAATTTTCCAGTATAAATTAATAGTAATTGCTTCTTTGTTTTCACAGGAACACTCTGCTTTCAGAAAGCAGGGGAATCCTGTACAGTATTATGCAGTCATACAGTGTTCACCAACTGGACTGTGCAGTTGATTCCCCCCAGTCAGCAATTTTTTTCAGATGCAGTGGACCTTGGTTTTTGGCCCTCAGGGATAAACAGATTGGGACCCCTGCTCTAGTGTTTACTGACCTGGAACTACAGTAATATTACTACCTAGGAATATAATAGAAGTAGTAACTGTAAAAAAAATACACATCAATTACAATTTAAGGCAACAGATAGATAGATAGATAGAGAGATCTATCTAAAGTGGCAACATTTATAACTACACCAAGCATGCAAAACAATGCAGAGAGTCAGAGTAATACATACCCAGCAGGAGATAAGGAGAGAGAGAATGTGTGAGAGATTGATCGGAAATGATAAACATATAGTAGCATGAGCTAGCTCTGGAGGCGAAGTGGATTTCTTGTGAACTCTCCTTCATTAAATACCAGACCAAATGAAAGAGACACCTTCACCGTCAGATAGCTGAAAAGTAACACCTGGTTATTTGTAAACCACAGGGACAGAATCACACACCTCTTGCAGTCACATAAAGCATCTAATAATTCTGCATGGACTTTTTGTAACCTGGAAGTATGATATAAGAGGAGAGGAAGAGAGGAAGGAATGGGATTTTAAGAGCCATTTTGCACTTAGCGAGAGATGTGAGGGATATGTCTGATAGATATGCCAGGTTGAATTTCTGAGCCTGGTCTCTTCCGAGCCAGCTTGACGGTTCTCATTGAGGGAAGACATGATGCAGGCCAAAGGGGTTCAGGATCACGGGTTCCTGTCAGAGCCAGCAGTCATGCACTTCCTACTATATATTTAAACTTTGTATTGTTTGCTTTGCTAACACTAGACAACAACAATGCCCTTAAATAACTTTCCAAATACTTTTTCCTCTGCTCATAACACTTTCAAATCTTCTTGATTATTGTTGAATCTAGGGAAAGGAGAAAGAGCAGATGGGATCCAAAACAAAAGGGGTGTATTTAAACTGAAATAATAACAACAGAATATAAACAGGGCTGTGTGGGATCCAGAGCAGGGGAAATGGAGTAAGGCTGGGGAACAGACAACACAGGGCAGTGACATCAATCACAAACCTGAGTCAGGGTCAGCACCCATCCGACCCTGCCTTTCCTGTCTCCTCCCCGTTTGGCCAGCAGGTGTTGCTGGCCATCCTGTCCTCCTCCCTGTCGCTACCTTCAACCCTTGTGTTGTCCTTGCTTCCTGGACTGCTGCATAGCTCAGTGGGCTGACTAGGTGGCTTAGAGACTGAATCTGCAGGTTGTGGGTTTGAGGCTGTGGCTTAAAACTAGCCTCATCTTTTTTGTTTTGCTTATTTGAGTTTTTGTTGTTTCTAGTGTTTATGTAGGGTGGAGAGACGCTATGAAGCTAGGGAGCTGTGCCAGTAACTGGAAGGTTGCTGGTTCAAATCCCATGAATGCCTGTAGTGATTCTACTCCATTGGGCCCTTGAACAAGGCCCTTAACCTGCAATTGCTTCGTCCTGGGTATGACGTTAGTCTACATTCAGCCCTATAAGGAGGTCCTCCAATTTACAGGGAATAACTTGGAGGTTGGTGGCAGGATTGGCACTCCAGTCACTGGGAAAAAAGTCTCACAGTGGTCCAATTGGACTAGTGTGGTGATGAGGTATTGTCTGACACATGGCTGCACTCAGGTTCTCATCCCTGAGGTGGTTTGTTGTGTGGTGGGTGCTGCAACGCGCTGTAATCAGTGCATGTTCCTTACCTCTAGTGTTTATAGAATTAGTCTTTTGTTTAGTATAAGTCTTAATTCCTTCCCGTGGTTTGCCTTTCTTGTGTGCTTTTGTTTTGTAACTTCATGATTTTGTAATTATTCTACTTTGCTTTAGTTTCCTAGTGTTACAGGTAGATAATGTTTCCTAGTTTGTCTGTTAAGCTTCTTAGTTCAGTGATCGTCTTTGTTATTAGTTCCACCTGTTGCCCATTTCCAGTGCCAGTGCTTGTTTATTCTACCTGTTGCTTCTTGTCCTGTTGTCTCTGCTGATTGGTTGTTTTACTTCTTGTGCCACACCTGCCCCCTCATTAGCCCAGTTGTCTGTTTGCATTTAAGTGCCTGCCTGTGTTCTTCTCCTTAGTGAGTCACTGTGAGATGTTATTTTGTGTGAGAATTCTGTCTGGTTCTCCTAGTTCTATCCCCGGTGTTGCTCCGCTTCCCAGTTGGGTTACTTGTACTTAGTTGTTTTTCCGGTTTGTTTGTGACCCATTGTGGTCCTTTCTTTTGTGCTTCCCCTGTTTTGTTCAGTTTCTTTAATAAGCCCCTGTTGTCTCACGAGCCGTTCCATAGATCGGAATCTTTGCCCCGCTTGGGCCATGCCGCACCATCACAGACCTGGGAAAGACTGTATTACAAGGCCCTTAAATACAGGACTAACAAGGGAGTAAAGAGGAGGCAGCTGGGAGTGACGAGGGCAGGAACGAGAGATAAGACTAAAAAACCACAAGGAGAGGCTCGTTAAAGGCGCGCCATAGAGGAAACGGAGGATCAGGAAGGCATGATGGGTAGGACATGAAAATTGTGTGAAAAATTTATAATCATCCAAATAGCCATGGTTTCTCTTTTTATTTCTTAAATTTTATAAAGTAAGAGACAAATGTCTTCATACTTCAGCTTCAGCTGTGAAATGATATGCAATTTTCACTGTAATTGTACCACAGCTGTACTGCCCTTGACACCAAAGGTCTTCTTGGTTAGCACTCTACTGTATGCAATAGAGCTGGATTTTCATTGGTCTGTTTCCTTGATAGCCTACTGCCATATATGACATCTTCACTTACGCTGCCCTGAGGCTATAAATGGCCAATTCCATGGAAACTCATTATTCTCACTTGTGCCTTAGTCCCAGCATCACCTCACCCTCTCCTCTGCACATGCCCCAGTGGGAATTGAAGTCCATGATGAAGTGTAATACCTAGTATGTACTCAGTTTCCTATCAGTGCCTTTTTCACAATGGCTTCATTCAGCCCCCATCCAGCACAGAGAGAACATGGATCGATCTGCTTTCCTCATCAGATATTCTCAGCATACAGAGATACTGAAATGCTCATTACTCCACCATAGCCTTTCCCCTCTAATTTAATGTAAAATATAATATTTTTTGTCCAGAAATATCCTCCGCGTAAAGAATTTCAGTTGGAGGTATGTGGTCTTAGATGAGCATTGTGTGTACTGCGACTTTATATGTTCCATGTAATATATTCTGAACAGGAGTATCTACTTTGTGTAGGGAAATACACAGGGGTATTTTTAAAAACACTATCTGTTTTTACCTCCCTGTTATGATCTGGGATAGTGTTCATTATAACTTAAATGTAAGAAGCCCACTGGTTTCTACGTACTCTTGTGACTCATTCAGCCTGATCTATCCTGTCATGATTTTTTGTTTCTATTCATAGGATTATTATTTTATTTTTTTATACAAGGGTGCGTGTCACAGAATGGAAGGCCAGACAATTGGACATGTCCCTGCAAAACAACCAAATGAGCTGCTCACCAGGAGGAACAAGCAGGAGCTGTCCGGTGCTGAGCGTAGAAGACAGCATGCTGTGTGGAAGCCCAAAGCAGAGCTTGGCTCCAGTCACTTTGATCCATAGCTCGCTGACAGACAGACCATGCAGGGCTGGCTGACCCGTCTGCTTGTTACTGAGCTCCTCCGCTCCCTCTCTGCCAACTTGAAGCAGCGGTTTATCAAACAGGACAATATAACTGATACACAAGACATACAAGGTCTGTAAAAATGAGAATAATGAAAACGCAGACTGCAAATCACATCACTGATCAATGTTACATATACATATAAGCTCTAATCCTTTAGCTCCTGCTGCCTATCGACTCCCACATGACAAATCCCTGAACATCGGAATCTAAATCAGCTAATGACCTCATCAATATTTAACCTAGTTTACACATTGGCAAGCATCACCCTCAGCTGAGTAATGCCTACTGCATATATCCCTTATTTTTGTGTGTAAATTGAGGAGGTCTTAACTACATCCATATTGGTCTCTCAGCATTAGGTCTCAGTCATAGCTACCGTTCATCATTTGCTGTCTCTTCCTAGCTGTCTTGAAAACATCTTTGTGAACGGTTAATTAATGTGGAATTGAAGGCCAAATAAAATTTAGAGTCCTATTATTATCATAACTTGAAAGCACACCACTCTTTGATTAATGAAATACGGGAGTAGTTATTTTTATCAGCTGATGATGTGTGATTTGCTCTTCTGTAATGCAAACTGAACAATGACCCTGCTATGCATTCTGCTTTTACTTTATTACCTTGCTAGTACCTACTGGGTTAACACAAGCATACGCTGAATTTAATCTGTTTCAGGTTCTTCCGTGTGAAATATGAAGGTGTATTGATATGGCTGTATATAAATAATGGTTCACCTATCACCGCTAATAGCCCCCACAGCCTGTGAATGATACTCAGGGGGATCTTATGCAACCTGGTTTACTTCGAAACCCCCCCCATAAATAGATCGCAAACAATCTGATGAATGCCGTTGTCCTTCACAAGTACTTTGGTCTCCATGTTAATCTTGTCTCCTCCCAATCCATCAAATACTTTTTCCAATAGCTTGCCCGGCACTGAACCTCATATCCAAAATTCAAGCACAGAGATAAGAGGGAAAAGCATGGGGCTTTTAATTTTGGAAATATATAAACTATTTGCTGACAGCCGTGGCAGAGTCAGGATGATTTATAAAAGGCAGGGTGGCTATGGGATACTCTGGGGCTGGGTAAATGTCATACCCCGCACTTGTTTTGCCATTAGTCTAAAATGAGCCTTTCTCCTAGACTCCGCCCCTCCCCCCACTACCTCACATGCACACATGAAAATAATATGCTATTTCCTCAATAAAACAAACTCAAATTCTGGTGGAGGGAAAAATTTCAGCACAGCAAGGAAGTTGGTGGAGAACCTATGTCCTGGCGTTCCAAGACAGCGGTCTGCTGCATGAGGGACAGATTTACATAGCAAGGTGTCATCATCACCATTATCTACGACGTGTGGCTGACGGATCAGACGTGCTGGACGTTGGGGTTTAAGAGACTCAGCAGCAGTACAGAACAGAAAATGAATACCCAGTAATAGGACTGCACTGCATGATACAATACAATGGCCATTTCTCACCCCATAGGCCAGTACCTCATTCCTCATAGGTCTCTCCCTGAACATGCAAGGCCCATGCCAGCACAGGAAGGCTGGAAGCTAAGCACACGCCCCCTCACACACCCCCTCCGATGTGCATTCTGGCAATGACTGGCTTGTCATTGTAAGAGCTGCAGGTCTTATCAAGCACCCTCACACAGAAAAGAGCGTTGCTCCCTTGATTCCACCCACAGCTCTGTAGGTAACCTGTCAACATTTCTCTAAACCAATGAGAGGAACTCGAACACTGATGTCTAACAGAGCCAAGAGGATCATCCTCTGAGTCTACTCACTCCAGCTGGCTAATGAGGCAAGATGGGGATTAAACTCCGATACACGCAATATACTTTGGTATGACCTGTGTAGGGCTGCCCTATAATCTTTATCTTTAAGATATATACTAATTTTACGCTTAATAAGCTTTTGAAACCAGCTGTATTTAGCATTATTTGTGTTTCAACAATACTACGTAGAGATTATCCTTTTCTTTTACCACAGATAATTATTTTAAACTACAACACTGTGTCATGCAACTAAAACAGAACTTACCAATTGTATCTGTTTTGCTGTTTTAAGGAGTTCCATGTACGCTCCTTGGAGATGCTTATTTTTAAGGCAACAGTAAGTAATCAACAGTAAGTAATCTTTCAATTTTAACTTCTGGGGTTTTGAGTTTTGTATAATTAGCCAACTTTCTTATCCAATTTAAATAACATATTTCATGTTTATTCATTTTATTTCCACATTACTTTTGAAATCTGCTTTATATATTATCCTTATACAATCTTTTTTGGAGTTTGTAATGTAGTGGTGAGCACAGAGTAGGTAATATACATAGAGGCCACAGCTACACCTTACTGTGAACTGATTTCCAGCCGTTGCTTAATTTTAAATAAACAATTACAAGGAACATGGCTGTAATTAATTAGATGGTGAAATCATTTCCATTTGTTTGAAAGGTTGGTAAATTACAATTGATTAAATGGTAAAAAGAAAGGGAAACAAGGACAGGACAGCTTGATGTTCTTGCATGCTAGTTTTCTAAGCCTACCTAAAGGCAACCACAAAATCAATACAGTGTTTTCCTTCAATGCCTTTTAAAGATTGCAAAAGAATAACAGAATGAAGCTCATTTCCCATGTGCTACACATTTGTGTTTCCCCACAGCTGGCAAGATAACAGAACCTCAAATTCATAATGGGCCCCTGGAATAAATCACCTACAATTAATGCTTGGCACTTTTAAGGAATTAACCAGAGGAAACTTGATAAGGGTCCAATTTCAATTTACTTCAGGCAAATAAATAAGGAAGACTGGCTGAACACCCATGTTTATACAACTGAAACGCTGAAATGCTATACAATATACCCACTTTGCAAATGGTTGAAGGCACAATTTTAACTGAACATTTGAACGAATAGAGTTCAAGTAGCTTACTGTCAGGTTAAAGTCAGAACACAATCTATGAAAAGCAGGCATGAGTACAATGATGTGCTTAAACCTTGTAGCCAGTCATCACTGAACAAAACCCATTAGTTAAGATTGAGACCTATAAGTTAACTTTGGTCTAAAAACAGTTTCTTAAATTGTCCTGACAGCAATGTCATGCATTTATATATGGTATCTTCTAAAGTTTTGGTCAGAAAAATCATATTGAATTATAATCATAATAATAAAACGCTTGGAAATCAGATGGGTTTAGTTTGTAGGACTGTTGGATTAACTTGATATAAAATATAATTCTGTAAAGAAATGGCCAATATTTTGCTAAAATATTCATGGTGTTTTTGGACAACTGACATAACCCAGATAATTCTGAATATAGCTAGAAGTCACAAAGCACATACTAGTCCTGCATTTAAGGAACTGTTTGTTTGGGCATGTAAGAAATATGCAAGACATGTCAGAACATTTTATAGGCTCTTAAGAAATTCTGATTAACTTCAGGTCATTTGAGATATATATGTAAATTAATCACACAACAAGAAAGAAGATATCTATAAATCAGGTGCAAGGAGTTGAATCAGTTAAATGAGGGGAAACCCAAAAATGTATAGCGCTGTGGAGTGTGACACCCCTGCTTTAAGGATAGTATGATTGAGTTTATAGGTATTGTCATAGTTGTATCAGAAGAAGACTTTTTTTTTTCTTTAGCTGTTTCAAGGTACCTGTAAATGTTCTGTTTTGTATCGGTATGTGTCAGACATATATGCATATGAGTCACTGCAGTCATGATCCACTGGTAAATTCACATTTTGTATGAGGCATAGCTTTGTGACTAGACCCTAGCTTTGACTCTCTGCGTCAGGGCGCCAGGTCACTGCTTTCTCATCCGCTCGTGGCCACATCTATTTGAAGGTATCTGTTACCACTGCTGTTCGGCAAGCAGGCAGGACGCGGGGAAAGATGAGGCAAGCATGCGAGGATCTAAAGAAACGGGTTTATTCCAGGCGGACAGGACAACACGGTGACTAACATTAATCACGGCTCTAGGGAAACAGACTTGAACGCGGACTAATATACACAAGACAAGCACGGAATCAAGAAACAGGTGATCATGATCAGGAATAAACACGAGGTAACGAGGGGGGCGTGGCACACAGGAGGATCGGACGAGCTGGGCGTGACAGTATCTCCAAATCAGATATCTTTACATTGTAGCACCAGTGGGATTAGCGTATCCCAGCATGCTCACAAGTTGTGTATATGGCCCTTGTATGCCTTGTAGGAAGTAACTGAATGCATTTGTTAGTGTGAATACTTGTGCTTTCGAATATGGCACGTACCCTTAACTGTGTGTCATCCTGGTGTGCTCTAGTGTTGTATAATGACCTGCCGTGTTTGAGTTTTACTGCCATTGATTGTTTCTGTGTTATTGTTGCTTTTCTTGCAGTCCTTTTAAGGACTAACGTAAAGAGCAGTTCGGAGGCATTCTACCTCCCCTCGTCTTTATTTGGCACCACCAGAGGTGGCAATTTCAGGTCCAGAAAGTAAAAATCCTGACCATGATTTACTTTCAACCAACCAGTTGAGTACTCTGTGACTGTGACACTTTATACTCAACTCGTTGGTTGAAAGTAAATCATGGTCAGGATTTTTACTTTCTGGACCTGAAATCGCCACCTCTGGCCACCGCGATGCCTCAGTCTCCCAGCACCAGACCATATCTTTTAAAAATACATTTTGAAATTATTTATTATTCTTTTAAATATATCTGTAAATATTTCAGGATATGTTTAATGATATCATTAAATTGGCAGTAACAAATGTAATTCTGTAATAATTCATTGAGGCAAATTATCCTTAGAGATGAATTATTTAGAGACACCTGCAATTTCATTTTAGAAATGTCTAAATAACAGAATAATCCATATATCATGAAATACATTATACGTACATCTTATTTAAAGGCCTCTGCATGAATATTTAAATTTAATATAAAATTTGCTTTAACAACTAACAACTAATTTCAGATTTTTGCAAATGACATTCATTGCCATAATATAACAGAATATATTTGTATTTCTGTTCTTTTACCATTCAGTTTGTACACTTAAGTACAATTACCTGGTAACGATAATTTACAGTTATTTAAAATGTTTATTGTACCCAGATGTTACAAATACTGAAAAGCTTACATTTTCTTATTTCAGGTTCAGAATAATATTTTGTCGGTGGAACTCAGAGGGCAGCATGGTACCACAGTGAGAATCTTTGTTCCCTTCATGTTTGGAGATTTAAATGCCACCCTGCTCTCTATCTGCTCGGTATGTTTTCCCTGTGCGGCCTGCGTCTCCTCCCAGTACTCCAGTTTCTTCCTGCACTCCAAAAAACATACCATTAGTCTTTAAATCGGTGTCCTGTGATGCAGTCAAACCTTTTGCCCTGTTCTCATGCTGCCTGGCATTGGCTCCACAGCCCCTGTGACTCCAGTGCTAAATGGGTTCCTGGAAGATTTGGTGGCTTGAGTTTAACTCAGTGTCTGGGCTCAACGTTTATGAATCTTGGAACACAACAGTAACAGCACTCCATCACTGTCACTAAGTTAACAGAATCGGTCTTGTGTGATTCTTTTACAGCAAAATTAACTTTAAATAGGCGGCGCAGTGGCTCAGTGGGTAGTGCTGTTGCTCCATACTTCTATGGTTGGTGATTCAAATCCCACCGGCGCTCTCTGTGTTGTCAGAATGTGTGTGCTCTTTTTTTGTGTCATGCAGATTTCTTCTGGTTGCTCTGGTTTCCCTTCTGCAGTCCAAACATATTCAGTCAGGTTAACCGGTGTCTCCTAATTGCCCACAGACTATGTGTGCAGATGTCATGTGATAAACTGGACCCTAATCCAGAGTCTGCTGCAGCCTCGTCTCCTGTGATGGCAGGACAGGCTGTCGGCTGCCCTGTGACCCTGACCAGGATAAGCGCTTAGAAGAAGGATGGAATTGCTCCAAGGACTGAGACTGCTGAATAAACGTAAATGAAATATAAAGGCATTAATACCCGCTGATGTAGTCCTGGTATATAAATCCTAGGCAAGCTTGGAGAACAGAACTAAAAAATGGGACTATAGTCTTCCCAGTATGACAGACAAATGTCTGATCTCATAATTTGTGATTACTGCACTATTTGCTAATTTATTTAATGCAAACAAGCACAGTCATGGATTTGTTTAATTATTTCATTCTTTGGATTTCCGCTCGTTCCAGTTCCTATGCATGTTTGCCCTGCACTAGGTTGGTGCCCCAATCCTGGGTTACTTCCTGCCTCGTGCCCCTAGTTTCCAGGATAGGCTAAGTATCCCCTGGCTCTACGGAGGACAAGCAGGTACAGAAAATGGATGGATGGAGGATGGATGTTCTTATACCCCAGTCTCTTGTACAGAATGTTACATGCCAGTCCCCCCCCCACCTCGGACGTTTTACTGTTAATATTTTGTTAAATTTTCTTTTTTTATTTCAGTATGAAATCCCTGGGATGATGTTTATCTTCTTGCACTTCCACTCCACTCTCAGCACCAAAAGGTTAAAATATGTGTTTCATTTCCATGCCACATCACCTTTTCCTTTTCTGCGATGGATCCCAAAAGCTCGTTTGTTTTTAATAAGCACTTTCATTTTTGAGCATTGCCTTTCTTTCATATCACTATTGTTTTTTTATTTTCCATCAGAGAGAAATTTTGATTATAATCATTATAGGAAAATATCAGCTCAACACATTACTGGAAAGCTTCGGAAAACATCACGGCAGGATTAAAGGATTAAAATTCTGTCTCATTCAACACATCCAATCCTGTATCCCACTTGGACACCACAGCTTTTTCTTTGAGACCTTGAGCTGTGTATCTGGCATTGCTCATCAATTCATTCCTCAGTGCCAGAACCATTATTTATTTATCAAAGCTGTGAGGCACAGTCAAAAACCAATGAGAGTACCAGTCTTTACAGCTGCTTGGTGCAGCCACACTCTATGTATTATTGATACAAAAATGAACTCAGCATTGACCCCAGAAACAAAACCAGTTCAGGTGCATGTCCAAATGTGATGAACTTTATATTATGGCATTATTTTTGGCCAAGGAAAGGGAGCTGTGTGATGAAAGTTTGAAAGGTAGTCGTATTTTATAATCCTAGTCTAAATGAAATCACAAAATGTCAAGACAGTATTTTGGAGCACTAAATCCTGTTATGGTGCCTATGAATCTTCTGACCTATTTTGTTGCATTGACGGGGAATAACAGTATAGCTTTAAATAAAATCTGGGATGTCTGAAATTGCATTGTACTCAGTAATGAGATTGCATTTATCCTATCTTAGTTCTTGACCCTTAATATTATAGCGTTAATAATAACAGTTGGGGCTATTTGACTGCTAAAAGTTGTATATCTGACCCAGTTACATTGTTATTGTTCTTAAAAATGAATACGTCATATAATATGGGTCATAACTTACATACACAGCATGCAATTCTTTTATTTCTACTTCTTCTTTGTTGCTGCCTGGGTGTCCAGGAATAGCGATTAACTCAACATGACTTCTGCTTCCCCTGGGTTTTGTCCTGGGTAACAGGTTTGACCCAACTGCATTTCAAACCTTTCCCCATGTCCTTGGGAAACACAATTCACACTGCCTCCCACAAGGAGATATGATTAGCTTGTTAAGCTATGGTCAGAGTATCCCGCTAAACAAACTGATGACACTTTTGTCTTGCCTCCAGGGAATTACAGCAGCATCTCCGCAGACTCACATTAGCACAATGACCTCTGATACAGTACGATGGGCTTAACCGAAAATGAATGTGTAACACTTGCTCTGGCTGGAAAGGTGAAGAGAATCGCATATCATAAGGTTGGGAGGAATAGATTGAGTCTTTGTTTTGATATAGGAGTAGGAAAGGTCCAAAAAAACAGCAAAGAGCAATAATAAGAATGAGACAGTCATCCAGGACTAAGTTTATTGGGACCAAGAAAAAGAAAAAACGACCATTGTCATCAACACTGATCCATACTAACATGCATAAAAGGATTGAAAATCCTCATCATCTGACTCAGTTACAGACAGAAATATTAAAATTTCAATTATGTCAATTTAAAATTATAGCTTCAATCTTGAACTGGGGTGGCATAATTGCTACTGATCTCCAAGGTTAGATGTTTGTTTTCTGCCCTCGCCATTGTGTGCGTGGAGTTGGCATGTTTTCTCCACACGCTTAAGGGTTCTCTGGTTTCCTTCCTCCAAAAACGTGGGGTTTGATGAATTGGTCTCTAAATATACAGTAGCATGAGAATGGGAATGACTGGAACTGAGAGGCAGTTTCTGGGAATAATAAAATTGTCTAAATATCAATCAATATTAAGGATAAATTTGGTCATCTTGCAAATTCTATAAAATATCTTTTGGAAAAAAAAAGATAATTGCGCATGTTTTTTCTCTGACTGGTTTTACCTGTCCTGGGGGAGGGGGGGGGTTGACTGCCACATTTTAGGTGACTATGGGATTCGAATTTAAATCATTTGCTTTTCCCATTTTGCTTTGCAAAAGGTAAAAGTAAATCTTGGTTGCTCTAATGTTGTAGGCAAATACCCATTTAGTCTGAGCTGGTAATAATTAAGGCATTTCTAAATGTGGTCCATGTCTTTAACCTAGCAGAGGTGATCATTTAAGTGTTATTTAGTATTCAAGACATGGCTCCCTTCAACGTAGAGGAGCAGCAGCTCTGCTTTGAGCCCCTCCAAGCTCCTCACCCTCCTCATCTCTAAGGCTGAGCCCAGACACCTTGCAAAGGAAGCTCATTTCCACCACTTGTATCCATCGCTACCTGCTTTGCATTGATGTTAGTAATAGATGTTTTTACTAGTTATTATTATAGTCCATGTTTACGTAACTTAAACCATCCATCCATCCACCCATCTTCCTCGGATAATTCGGATATCGACTTGTGGCCGTAGGTGAGGGTAGGAACATAGATTGACTGGTAAATCGATAGCTTGACCTTCTGAAATAGCCCCCTACACCTCATCAGACCGGTACAGCAACCACATACCTGCTGATGCTGCACTGATCCACCTGTCGAGCTCAATCTCTCCTTACTCATGAACCAGACCCTGAAATACCCTTCTGCTTCAGACAGTTATTCACCCCCAACCTGGAGGGGGCAATCCACACTTTTCTGCTTGATATCTATAACTTCAGACTGGAATGAGCTGATCCTCATCCTGTCTGCTACACTCTACAGTGCCTACTGAAGGTCACAGCTCGATGACGCCACCAAACTGAACCCCTTCCCAGAGGCGGACATTTCAGGTCCAGAAAGTAAAAATCCAAACCAGGATTTTGTTTCAACCAACCAGTTGAGTACAA
>JAODLC010000113.1:8518595-8531434 GCA_026781145.1 Hippopotamyrus pictus
CTAATACATATGATGGTAGAAATGACAGCCTTAACTACAAATATGCTTATAAAAAGTGCTTATAAAAAGTGCTTATAAAAAGTTGGCATATTTACTTTCAGACACTGATGGAACTCAGCTTCTGCATTTCCATCACCTCTGGCTTATCTACATGTATATATTGTTTAGTTATACATTTCAAAAGTCTTAGTTTAGATAGAAAGCAATTATCCTTTATGATTTGAGATTTGAGAATCTAAGGGGTGGGTAATGACCGCCCCCAGGAAATATGTGACCACCCCCATTGCCATCCCACATCAAAGTAATAAAATTAAAATATGCATTATTTCCTAAGCAGATCCACAGAGCAGACATGGTGCAGTGCAGCCATCCCCAAGAATATAACCGGACCTCGATGGCCACCCCAATCAAAGAACGTCTGCAGGTGCCACTGCTGCCAGGAATCCAGACGGAAACCTCGTATTCGAAAACCCCCGAGCCCTACATGTAATAGAAGAATCTGACCTGTCTTTGGCCAATATTCTGCCGGCAGGTTTGTACTGACATATTATGCCGAGTTGTAAAACCCTCATCATGAAAAGTGAAAGACAGTGGAGAAGGGATACTGTGAATGGTTTGCATTGAGGCTCACTGATCCTGCAAGTGCTCTGCTTAGGGACAGTATAAGAACTTCAATCGCCGGCTTCAATAAACAAGCCTAAAATGCTCTGACGACAGATTGATGATTTCCATCAAAGTGGGTTAGCACGAATGGTACATTTTATAAGTAGCACAAGGCCCAACCATGTATGGGTTAAATTCATATAAAACCAGAAATAAACAGGGTACACACATTGTACCATTACCTTCTTATGGGGCCTTATCTAATAAGAAACTAATAAAACTACAAGCATCGTGATGTCTGACTAATCAGTCATTGTGTTTCCTTTTCCACTGTTCGTTAGTTTAATGTCTCCTGCCTATAACTTTGTGTCATAATGATTTCTGTCAGTGATGGCGGGCACAGACCTCACTGCATTCCAGTAGCCATTGAGATTTTCATTCCTTTTTTTTGTACTTGACAGAGCTATGGGGGAACAAGGAGGCATCCCCGCAGTGCCACCAGGAATGCCGGATCTCCCAGGGGACCCGTCCCCTGCTCCCAAAGAAATGCGCCATCAATTCCTGGGAGTTTTGGTCCATTTTCCAGTGCTGAGAGTGATAAGGTGGTGAAATGGATCCGCACAATAAAAACAGTAGGTGCCCTGTCTGTTTTACGCTATATGCATGTATTGATGTGCTGCACCAGTGTGCAGAGGTTACTCAGGAAAAGATCATTGGCTGATTTAATGCCCTTGTCCATGGAGTGTCAAAATGAGGATCCCGCTCATGCAGCCTCAGGCCAGGAAAATATTTTTGCATCTTGGTTCAGCCATGCCAGTCCTCAAGGAGGGGCATAACCAACACCATCTCAGTCCACAGGGGGTCAGTGTCATTGATAAAGGACACAGCAGGCATTAAGCTAAAGGAGGTAACTGGTTGCAGTGGGAAGAGTTTTGCATATTTTAATATTCACATACCAGACGCTGGTTCTGCCTGCTAATGGTATCATCCTCCCATGCAGCGGCCTCTAGTGGTCATTAGTCCGCTAAGCCAATATTGGTAAGATTTAGCACACTTTTTTTCAGGATTAAATGTAATAGTAAACCTGGTGGGACAGACAATAGGACCATGGGACAGGGGTATGGCATACAGATAAGGGTGGAGATATTTCACAAAAGACATGCAGACGACAAAAGAAAAGACAGACAGGTATCAGCACATAAAAACACACATCAGGAACACAATAGGAATGAAGGGCTGCAGTAGGGTGTAGCTGATCTAGTCGTGTGTTCTGGAGACCAACCTCACCCAGCCTTGTATCTGTAATAAGGAACTTGATTCTTTTCCCCCTGCTAGGGTACCCATGCCCCAACCCTGTCACACAAAGCAGCTACTATGGGCACTGGTGTTTCCTCTGTTATGATTCTGAATTAAATAGAAATTCTGTCCTTCATCTGATACATGATAGTTATCATGAAACTGTGTTTTGTACATATCGTGATGCATTTCATTTCAGTATTAGCAGATACAAAGCAGCCAAGCACCTTGAATTCTGCTCTGGGTAAAATCAAGAGACCACAGCACAATTGTGTCACACACACACACACACACACACACACACACACACACACACACACACACACACACGCATATAGCAGTGTACTTCACACCTGCACTTAATGCACCCCAATCACTTGAGCTCATCCTCTGATTTATGGGAAACTGTCAGATAATAACAGTCATCTCTCTCATTAGAAAGCTGCTTCTGCCCAGTGTCTCCTGCTTCACCTTATTCTTGTGTACTGTTGTCTTAGAAATTTTGAACCTGGAAGCATCCTGCTGCTCAGCGTAGCCTCCTGCCAGCAGAACCAGGATTAAAGCAGGATTTAAAAATGCAAAATTTTTTTTTGAATATACAGTGGCTTCTTAAGTTTTCCAGAGCTGTATGTAGCTTTGTTGTTCATAGACCTTCCTTGGCCAACATGTGTTGCAAAAGGACTGTATTTATGTCACTTTTCCCATAATCAAAAATGTACTTACAAATTTACATATCTGACACAAGGATCGGTTAAGTAAATCTCCTTAAAAGAACACACTTTTTCCAAACATCGAATCTTCATACATACCTCACAGATGTAATTTCTACTAATTCAGTTTTTAGTCAAGTGAGGTTTTGAGTACCAGTACAAAAACATGAAAAAAGCAAGAATATAGCCCAAACAGGAAGGGGCAGATAGCCAGACACACAACTGAAATATTCTGTTGAAACGAGGACACTGGCTATTCAGCGTACTACAAATCACAGCCTGTCAGTAACAAAGGAGAGTGTGCCACCAAATCGCCACAGGTTTGCCATCATTTATATGCCTGGCAGTTTTTTTTTTCAAATTGCAGCTGCTAATTTATACCATCTGGTTCAGGAAAATATAAAGTGTTATATTATTCATGTGCCTTTGGAGGCTATGAATGTAAACTGGGTGTCAATTACAGCAAAGGATAGCTCTGTCATGGAGCGAGACTTCCTACACTGTACGGCACAGAATAATATTAGGTATGACACTGATGAAAATACATAGTCTGTCGTTAGCAGACAGATGGATTTTGAGCAACATAACATTAAAATTAAGCAATTGAGAAAAACGATATGGGCAGAGGGGAGGGTTACAAAGCCAGTAACATTTGGGTCATACTGATGGCTTCTTATTTACTAACGATAGATCATAAAGCTTCTTATTTGCTTTCTCAAAAGAACATACAGAGTTAATTTCAATTACAGCTAAGCCCAATTTAAATGAAAAACTGCAGAATGCAGAATGATTTTTATTTGGGGCAAATAGTATAACAACAGTGACTGGGCTACTCTTGAAGGTCTGGCATGACTGATAAGGAAACACTGGTTGTCTATTGTTTCAAATGTATTTGATTGCATGTGTCATAATGATACATTGATTTTGTTTTTTTAATTTTTCAAAGGTGTGTACCTCAAAAGGTCAGAAAGCCCAGAGCAAAGGACACCCTGTCCATCACAGGGTACGCACTCAAACACTAAGCACTGGAGGAGGCCCAGAGCAAAGGACACCCTGTCCATCACAGGGTACGCACTCAAACACTAAGCACTGGAGGAGGCCCAGAGCAAAGGACACCCTGTCCATCACAGGGTACGCACTCAAACACTAAGCACTGGAGGAGGCAGACAGGTAGGCTGTCTACATTTGGTCCCCACAATGTAATATAAACCTAACCCACACACACACATACACATACACACACACACACAAGGATTTTGGATGGATGTAATTTGAAATGTCAGAGCATTGTGAAGATGGTGTTTTCAGTTTTTGTGAGTGCATGGGAACTCTATGAAAACTTCTCTTTCTGAAAGCCTTTCTACTAAAGATTTTCCATAATTCCACACATTCTAAGTGCCATCCTCTTGTGTCTAAAATTCCACTTTATGATACTTCCCCTTATCCACTGCTTTTCCTACATGACTTTAACCAGAGCAAGACATCCTGTGTGGTCCTTGTGCAAAGAAGGGGCTCGCCGTCTATCCCAAAATAGATGCTAGCAACATCTTAACATACCAGTGCCCAAAGGAGAGACATCCTTACTTGAACACCTCCAGCCGAAAATAAATGCATAATTTCCTGTTAGTTCAGGAAATGACATTAACAAAGGGGGACATGTATTTTGATCATAACCAATAAAACAACAGTGCAGTGCTGGATAAGAAATTCATATCATGAACACAACATGACACAAATCTTTTAAGCCGGAAATAGAATGTCAATCGTGATAGACAATGCCGTAAAGATAAGGCACATGTTGATTAAAGTGATTGTTCTCACTGCCTGGTGGTACAGAGGATACTGAAATTCACATATGGGTACAAAGTTTAAGAACAATTAGTTCTGTAACTTGACTCCCCAGCCTTGTGGGTCACAAAAATACATGTGAGATTATCAACCTAAGTCAATGGAGAATAAAACATAAAAATGTGTTTCTCACCATACTATATGAAACATGCATCAGTTTCAAATGTTCCTGTGTATTGTTGAGAGACTTGAGAGGTGGTCAGTTCGGGTTAGTACCAAGGGGCTGGTGGGAAGGGCTTATTTGAAATTCTATCATTTAGGGAGGAATGTGATGTAGCAATGCGTTATTGCAAGACTTTTCTCTCTGTACTGGTATCTCTTCAAAATGCATTGTGTCCTAGACCTATTAGTGATTTGTTTGTTTTATATACTCATTTATTTGTCTGCAGGACACCTGCTTTCCTCTGCTACCATTTTAGGACAGATAGAGATGAGGCTCTTAAAGTAGCTTCCCTTAACATTAGGGGTCTGAATCGAGATATAAAATGCCACCATTTCTTAAAAGTAAGAAAATCACATAGCTTTTCTTCGCTTGAACTTATCTCTCCTGGAACACAGTAAACTGCACAGAGGCTTGTAAGTATAACAAAATTTTGTGTCACAACTGTACAGTAGTTGTGGTGTAGAATTGTAGTGTACCTATACTTATACACAGGTACCCTCCTATTACATTAGAAAATACAGTCAAACCTCGGATTACGAGTAACTTGGTCTGTGAGTGTATTGCAAGACGAGCAAAATTTTAAAATAAATTTTAACTTGATAAATGAGCGAGGTCTTGCAATACGAGTATCACATATACGCTTTGTCTGCCGAGGGTCACGTGATCACAACTGAGCCGATGGTTCTTCTCTCTCTCTCTCGATGCGGGATTGTGGGTAATCATCTCCCATGCTCCATCTCAGTTGGCGTGCCTCAATCGCATAGTCAAAATTTAGTAGAAAAGCACAACCCGAATAAGGGCGTAGCAGTGCGAGCGATGAATCAGTTTAACGACAATGCAATGTCCACATTTCCGCGAAATCAAAAAGGAGGCAAAAGCAGCTGTCATTGGATAGGTTCCTTGTTAAAGTCACGCAAAAAGAAAAAGATTCCAGTGAACCAACAGATAGCAGTGATTCTGTTAGTTATAGTGAAAGTCTTCCTACAAAATAACCCTCCTCTTCTCCTCTCTCTCGTCTTCCTCATCCATCGACGATTCTTTTCAAAGGTAAAGTGCGGGTTAAATTGTTATAAAGTATTTTTACTTTATATTTTGTATTAATAATTTTTATATCAATATTTTTGGGTTGCGGAATGAATCATCTGAGTTTCCATTATTTCTAATGGGAAAATTCGCTTTGATGTACGAGTGCTTTGGATTACGAGCACGTTTCCGGAACGAATCATGCTCACAATCAAGGTTTTACTGTAATCTAAAATATTATAGAGGATGAAATGTCAGACATAATCTCTGGTTAACCTTATGCAGAACATATATTATTGTGCTGTGTTTTCACAACTACTCTGTAGTCTAGTGTCAAATACCTTTTTACTTTCAGACCAATTATTGTTAATGGGAGGGAATTGTAACTGTAATAGAAATGAGATTACAAGCAAAATTGACATTATCTTTGAAAATTAGCACTCCTATTAGGATAGTACTGTACATAATCCCAAAGGGAGAGACCACATGTTCCTTTCACAACCCCATCAGTTCTTCTCAGGGATAGATTTTTCTTTTTATCTCATCTGGACCTGGGAGTTCACAAATGGTATATAGATTTTGTCTGACGCATCAAAGTCCTTCATGATTAAATAGTCCATTTGAGTTCCACTGGTAAACAAATTTTGTTTGTAAGTAGACCATAAAATACACCTCTCTATTTTACTGGAAGCAGGCACACAGTCTACATGAAGGGACAATCAATTCATGCAGAAAAGCCAAATTCTAACCAAAACCTATTTTATTTAAAGCATGACTCTTATTTTGTCAACCGAAAAAAAGTGGAAGAACAAAAGTTAATTATTTTCCTGTTAAGCTAATTATAGTCCTGAGACAGCCTCTTCTGAATAATCATTTTTATGGATGATTGAGATTATGGTCTGCCAACCTGGCGACATGAGGACAACCCAAACAACCAGAAGACCATAAGGAAGACTCTCCACTGCTTATTTTTTAAATATTTGCCTGTTCTCTGTCTAATCTCTACTCTACCTGGTCTTAATCTGTCTCTGACTTTGAGCTCTGCCCAGTCCAACCATGCTCGATAGACTAACATCAACTTCTGCTTTAGATTTAGATTTAATCTTCATTTTGAAAGGGATGGAGCAGAACTCATCAAACCATATTTCTTTTTTCAGTTGTACAGGGTTGCAAATTTTGTACTCGTTCGTCTTGGATATGTTTCTTAACAGCAGCCCTGCCACAAGTTCCAGTTTTGCATGCAATTGTGATTGAGACTAGTTTACAGAGGTGCTGATTCATTTCTCCGGCCATTTTTAGGCCGCACTTTGGGGGCGTTTAAACAATTATCCAGTTAAGTATCCACCTCTCCCTTCAAAATGCCGTCATTATTTTTAAGTCATTATGTTCCCTTTAGAGTTTTTGTAACGGAATACCTGACTATGCAGTTTCTTTGGAACTCCGTTAGCTTCTTAATGATTTTACAGCCTCTTTTATAGCTAATATGTACTGATCATTTACATTAAACCTTGACAGTTTAGTTACCTTAAATTTGAAATCCTTTTTCTTATAGCATTTCCGTTGTTTGGTCCATTCCATGCATGTATCCATCCATCCAATATTTCATTTTAAAAAGTAGCTATTTTGGTAGCTCTGTGCCAGGCTGTAGAGTTTACATCCCTGTAGAGTAACATGTAGAGTGTACATCCCCGTAGAGTTACATGTAGAGTGTACATCCCCGTAGAGTTACATGTAGAGTGTACATCCCTGTAGAGTTACGTGTAGACTTTACATCCCTGGAGAGTTACATGTAGAGTGTACATCCCAGTAGAGTTACATGTAGAGTGTACATCCCCGTAGAGTTACATGTAGAGTGTACATTCCTGTAGAGTTACGTGTAGACTTTACATCCCTGGAGAGTTACATGTAGAGTGTGCATCCCAGTAGAGTTACATGTAAAGTTTACATTCCTCGCCGCTGCGTAGTTTTTTTTTTTTTTCTGTCCTTGTTTTGTCTTTTCCTTTTCCTTGACTGTTCTATTTTTTTTTAAATGTCTTCACATCTTAAGAAAATCAAATCTGTTATAATAGGTATAAGATGAATGAAAGCATCATTATCTATTTTTATTTATGGGCTGTATTCATTTGTGAGCCAGACTGAAAAATGGAGCTTTGCGAGGACTTACAGAAAGCCTTGCCTTCCAAATATATCATGAACTGCTGAGAGTGTCATGCGTGATTCCTTATATGAGCACATTAAAGCTGAGCCCAACATGGATTTTTTTTTGGCTGCTCTATTATTGCCCATTTGTAGCATAACATCATAACAATGTCATCATAAAAATAACCCCATAGTTTTTCATTTATAAATATTATGAGATGTATAGGGAAGGAAGGCAGGTCCATGTTAACCTGCCTAAAATGAATACCGTCTTTCATGCATATATAGGATTATTTTTAATACATGACAAAGGAAATATATTCATTTATTGTCGATTTAAAGTTGTGACACTTTAATGTGCTTCCACAAGATTTTTTTTATTACTTTATTTAAATGTGGCACTTTTAAATAAAAAACCACCTCAAGGATGAGAACCTGAGTGCAGCCATGTGATGCCTCTGTCCAAATGGACCAGTGTGAAGTTTATTCTGGTGGCTGGAGTGCCCTGTAAATTGGAAGATCTCCTTATGAGGCTGGGTGTAGATTAAGGGTCTTGCTCAAGGGCCCAATGGAGTAGAATCACTCAGAGCATCCATGGGATTTGAACCAGCAACCTTCCAATGCTGGCCCAAATCCCTAGGCTCAGAGCCACCACTCTGTCCAATAGGTGCCTCTAGAAGTCAATAAATACAGGACAGAAATTGTTGTGATTGGTGGAGTTAGACATTCTGGGTTATTTGTAAACCCTACCTTTGAAGGTGAAAGACCATGTCAAAGTAATATATCAGAAATGATATCAGAACCATATCAGAAATGTCTCCAAGTTTCGGAAAACTGCCATGCATTCGCGACATGATCTCCACTGCTGATTGCAAACTACATGCCTAATGTCAAATATCCATCCATGTTCTGCAACCATTCTATTCTATTCTATTCAGCGTCATGGGGAGTGTGGAGCCTATCCTGGAAGCTATCACCTATTTAATTAACCCAATGTTAAACTGTGGGGGAACATCAGAGTACCGGTAGGAACCCCTCACCAATACTGGGAGGGTATGAGACTCAGAACACAAAGAACTGGAACCAAGAATCAAATCACAGTGACACCACAACACCTCTTCAAAAACCCATTTAAGTTAATCTATGTTAAAAGGAATTATTAACTTATATAATCCCTGAAGATGTAATAAATACATCAATAGATCATTAGATATGTACATTGTTATACACATTTACATTTAAATAAAATTTTATGACACTCTTCATTTGGATAATCCTCCCAATGAAACTCAAAATCAGAAAAATTGTCGAAGAACTGTCATTAATCATATAACATTTTCAAATATATGATGTAGTTCATTGACAGGATGAAATTAATTTTCATAGAAAAGTAACTGTCTATCCATTCATCCATCTTCCAGACCTCTTATGCCATGTAATATTTCCATGAGCTAATCCAATAAGCACAGAGCAAACAGTAGGGGAACACGTTTAATGTATACTAGTAAGATTTGTAAATTCTGCTCACCCTGTACTATATTGAAATCACTACAAAAACACATTATTTGGTTGGTATTACTTTACCTAGTTTGTATTATTTATAATTTTTTTTGAAAATATATACTCACATCAAATCTTATCTACAACGTTCCAAGTTGAGTGTTTGCCACTGTATAACATCACCATTTCTTTTATTAACACTTATTAAGGATTTGGGCATTGAAGTCCTCAACTGGTTAATTTTAGCAGGCGATATCTTCCCCCATGTATCCGTTATGCAGGTCTCAACTGTCCAGTTGTCCAGGGCCTTCACTGCCATATTCTGCACTTCATAATGTGCCACATATTCTCAATGGAAGATAGGTCAGCACTGTTTGGCAGGCCAATCTAGTTCCCACACTCTCTGTCTATGTGGCCATAAACTTCATCCTACTGGAAAACGCACAGACGTCCCAGAAAATGGCGGCATGTGTATGGCAGTGTAGGTACACATGACACACCCCCATCCTATGACAGGTGCTGGCTTTTGGACCTGATGCTAATAACAGCTATTCCCAAGCCGGTGTGATAATATTCCTAACAGAAGCGTGGCAATTTTTAAGACGGTGGCATCTGAGGGATCGGAGTTCATGCACATTCAGAAGTGGCCTTCAGCCCTAACCCTGTAGACACTGAGATTTGACCAGATTCTTTGAGTCTTATAATTATATTGTGCTCTATAGAGGGTGAAATGCTCAAAATCCTATGAATTTGTATTTGGGGAAAATTGTTCTCCAAGTGCTGGATTAAACATTGATGTTTCCATTGACAAATTGGCAAGCCATGACCCATCCTTGTTCTTGAGGGATTAGGCCTTTTTTGGAGGCCTATAACAAATCAAACAATTAATCTTTATTTACGTAGCACTTTTTAACCTCACCTGTTTCACATCACCTGTTTCACATCAACTTATTACGCATCATTATTAGTCCTAAACTGACCCCATCCCAACCTTTTTGGGATGTGCTTCAGGAAGCAATTTCAGAATAAAGACATATCTTCTAAAAACAATGCAGTTGATTACGTAAGACATGAAATACTTTGTTTGTATACTTCTTTTGTTTGAATATAAATCAAAGTTAATTTGCAAATTGTCCCTTCAGGATTTTATTAGCGTTTTCCATGCTGTCCATTTTTGGAATCAGGGTTGTATATATCAGAATTATATGAAGAATGTGTTACAAAGTTTGAAAATATTTATTTGCCAAACACTTCTCTTCAGAGATATTTACATTTTAGTCAATGCATGTCCTATGAACAGTGACCAAAATCATAACATGCTGAGATATAAATGCAGTACACCCAGAAAGCCACAATGTTTATAATCATTTAAATTCCGCACCATCGTACTGGTTAACAACTTGATTCAATCAACAGCGACAATTCTGAAGTCGATTGGAACGTATTCCAAGTCAATTGGCACATTAATGCACCAGCTAAAATATAATCAATGACCTTCTTGCCAAGTGTGATTTGAACTGCTGATTTTTGCTGCCTGATGTCAGATCATTACTAATAAGACAGGGTCACGTCAGAATAATTCTATAAGGCCAGAGTGTAAATCATTCCTGTACTGTGAAAAAAATGGGGGGGGGGGGTCATTTTAGGGAGGACATCAGGATAAAAACAAAAAAAGATTTTTCTTTAATAAAAACTTGATCACAAAAAAAAACACATAGACCATAAGAATCTTAATATTCACCATACATGACTATACATGAACTACTTTAATACACTTTGTACGCTTATGTTTATAATAATGTCAGAAAAACAAAGTCAGAAAAATTTGATTCTTAATTTAAAAGGTACCAAAATGTAGTCCAGGTACCAAAACGTAGTCCAGGTACCAAAATGTAGTCCAGGTACCAAAACGTAGTCCACAAATGAGCAGCTAGAATCTATTAATAACTACAGTTAGCCAGCTTTAATAAAGATAACACATTCTTAACCCAACAATTTTTTTTTTTTTTTTTTGGGGGGGGGGGGTTTCCATATTTACGATATCCATTTTCAATCAGACTCAGTTTCTTACTAGATTCTCTTGAGTGATATTTGTTTATATAGTATTTCTGATTCATACAGCTTTTTCCCACAGCTATCTTAGCTCTGGTCACTCACTGAAAAGTTAGCCTGCGGCAGTCGGCTCCTTGACAGTTTAATGCTTTTTATGTATTAGCAACAACAGTAATATGTCAGTATGAGCAAAGTCTTAGCAGTGCAGTATCCTAGCATGCAGGGAAAATCCTACTTTTGCAAAATCTACTACGTAATCAATTTGGGGACTAAAGTTTTCCTTTAGTTCCATATGACATTCAGGTATCTGGGTGTTCCAGAATAATTGGGGGGTCAGCCCATTGGGCCATGTCCTAACTTGGTGTTACAGGGGCTTGGAGCCACAATATAGAAACTACTATACAGTATATTGCTCAGTCTTGTTAGCCACATATAAAGTCTTAACAATAGCTTACTTTGCACACTGGCCTGCTAACCTAGTTTTCTAGTTTCCTAGCGTGCCGCTAGTGTACCAGAAGTACTGTATGTTTCCTTTTGAGTTTTCTTCTGAAGAATTTTTAGACCAACCATTGTTTTTTTTTTTTTTTACCTGACAATGTTTTCTTGGATTTAACTGCTAATCAATAGAGTCTTTCCAAAAAGGCACCCACTGTCCTCATCCAGTACTATTCCCTCTTCTTCTGCACATGGATCCATTTACTCTAACTTAAACCATCTCTTACTTCTATTCCAGTTTTTGGCTCAGCATACTCCCTGATTTGGATTTTTCACAGTGGGACTCAGTGGTAGTGTTAAAGTTCAGCAAACTCGATATTGGCTTTCCAGAAGCTCAATAAACTGTAATAATACCTTTTGTGTAACACTAACTTTGTAACCAGGCATACTTTTAATGCCTATCTACCATTCTAGCGTGGAAGCCAGTCTGCTTTTAGGTTTGTAAGCCAGTTTTTTGTGGCTCATTCACTTTATGCATTAATTTCCCAATATATGCAGGTGAACTAATCATTTATTAAACCTGTTAGGTCTATGCCAATCCTGCAAACACAAATACTATAGTAAATCACAGTGGTGTGAAGAAGTACCACAACCACATATTCAGCTATAAATCGAGCACCTGAATTATTCAGCATTTAGGGAGCTGTAATATGTTGCTCATATCTTTTATATTTGGCTGGGTTATAATTGTAGAACAAACCTTTAATTTACATATGCAGCACTGGTCCTTGAGCTGGCTTTTAAAAATGATAAAAAATTCCGTTGAGGTAGGCTAATAAATGTTTGAATATTGTGGAGAATGTTTCATGCACCAGTTAAATAGTCCTTGACAAGATGGTAATAAATACCCTGTAGAAACGTATAACTAGAGCTTGCTGAAGGGCTCCACTCACCAATTTGTTCACGTTAAATCATAACATTAAATATGAGACACACACACACTCACATACACAGGGTGGTAGACAATTTGGTATAATTAAAAGACACTACATTGGCCTGCTGTCTGTTTC